>CM053031.1:7347717-7660217 GCA_028564925.1 Lithobates sylvaticus | reverse complement strand
CGATTCAAATCGCCTAGGTGTAAGTGAAGCAGATGCAGCGAAATTTCGAAAATGGTGGTGTTTGCCGGCGATAGAGCAAAAAAGTCGAGACAATGGCGCCGAAAAAACGCTCGCGATCTGCCACCAATCTTTTCTCTATTGCCCCCGACTTGACCGCAATTTTACTGCGATCTTACTGTGCTTATGGTGTGTTTTTTATGGGTCACGTGACTCAAAAACCGCATCAAAAATTTAATTATTGATGCGTCTTGCTGCGTTTTCAAATGTATTTCAACAGGGAGGTGAGTTTTTCGTGAGTTTTTAACTGACCAAAAATGGAGCAAGAAGGATTTTTAACACCACAACAGAAGCACAACGGACCCGCGCGAAGACGTACATAAAATTTAAAGGGATGCATTTTTCTTGCGCTGATAATGGCCGACATTAAATTCATATTCATGATAATAATTAAAAAAAGTCGCATATAATACAATTATATAAAACAAAAATATGTATTTTTTAAAATCTATTAAATTATTATTATTGATAATAATAATTTTTCGGTTTGGGTTTCGACCAAGTGCATCCTGAATTTTCGGTTTCAGCACAAAATTTGGGGTTTTTATACATCAAAACCATCTACAGAACAGACTTTACCAGAATATTTGTAGAGATAATTTTTTAATATTTTTAAATATTTATTGAATTTATATTTAATATTTTAATCACATTTTTAAAAATAATACTGCCTTGTTATTTATTTGGCATATTTTTTTAAATTTTTGATTGAAAAGTTGTTCTCTTCTCCTGCTCATTTCCAGCACAATGTCAACTTCTGCGCCCGGGGCTCCTGGCCCATTACCCCCTCCCCTCCCCCCTATACCAGCCTTGCCATGACATCTAATTGGAGGATTATGAAGCTCAAAGTTTCCAAATCTGCTCTGTGATGTCTGGAGACACAAAAAAAAAACATAAATGGCGTCCATATACACGATTTTCTGCGATTGGCGCGCTGTCACTTCCATGGAAACTGACGTGTTGTGACAACGTGTGATGGGAAGCGCCAACATACAGCGAGGCTGTAATGGATGATCCGACAACGTACAGCCGTGCGGTAAGCGCGGGAACGCACGACTCCAGCCGCCATGTGTTCTTATGTAGAGCGGGGAGGGGGAACCATGCGGCCAATTGCCCCAAACGTGCCCCAGGTGCCCCAAACACAGCCGGGGGTGAAAGTGATCCGAGAAGATGGAAAGTCTCACTTGATTGCTTTTGTTCTTCCCCTGATAAGGTGGAGCAGGGTCAGTGATAACATGAAAACCTGCGTCCTGCAGAACACGGGCGGGATCCACCCATTAAAGGATAAAACGGCATAAAAAATAAACCAAGGACCCCCCGCCAGGTGCAGAATCCACCGCCGAGAAACCGTTCACTCTGTCTGCGATATATTCCCCCGGAGAACGCGGCCGCCATCGTATGTAACACCGCGGTCACAGCGAGCCTTCCATCTATACGATTATATAGAGACCTTCAATCTATATGTCTATATAGTGACCTTCCATCTATACCTGTATATAGAGATCTTCCATCTATACGATTATATAGAGATCTTCCATCTATACGTGTATATAGAGATCTTCCATCTATACGATTATATAGAGACCTTCCATCTATACGTGTATATAGAGATCTTCCATCTATACGATTATATAGAGATCTTCCATCTATACGTGTATATAGAGATCTTCCATCTATACGTCTATATAGAGACCTTCCATCTATATGTGTATATAGAGATCTTCCATCTATACGAATATATAGAGATCTTCCATCTATACGTGTATATAGAGATCTTCCATCTATACGATTATATAGAGATCTTCCATCTATACGATTATATAGAGATCTTCCATCTATACGATTATATAGAGATCTTCCATCTATACGTGTATGTAGAGATTTTCCATCTATATCTGTATAGAGAGACCTTCCATCTATATGTCTATATAGAGACCTTCCATATCTAACTGTATATAGAGATCTTCCATCTATACGTGTATATAGAGATCTTCCATCTATACGTGTGTATATAGAGATCTTCCATCTATACGCGTATATAGAGATCTTCCATCTATACGCGTATATAGAGATCTTCCATCTATACGCGTATATAGAGATCTTCCATCTATAGGTGTATGTAGAGATTTTCCATCTATATCTGTATAGAGAGACCTTCCATCTATACGCGTATATAGAGATATCCATCTATACGTGTATATAGAGATCTTCCATCTATACGTGTATATAGAGATCTTCCATCTATACGTGTATATAGAGATCTTCCATCTATACGTGTATATAGAGATCTTCCATCTATACGTGTATATAGAGATCTTCCATCTATACGTGTATATAGAGATCTTCCATCTATAGGTGTATATAGAGACCTTCCATCTATATGTCTATATAGAGACCTTCCATATCTAACTGTATATAGAGATCTTCCATCTATACGTGTGTAGCGGGGTTCTACCCCTTTTAGGCTTAGAGACTACATTTCCCATAATTCCCCAGGCTCCCAGGCTGCTGACTTCCGCCCGGGAGGCTGCTGGGGGAGATTATAAAAGGGAAGAGCGGAGACCGCCTCTTCCTCTTGGGACACTTCCTCTTCTGAGGCCTGACAGGACTGGCCTGCCTCTGCTGACAGAGCGTGTGACGCGGAGACTGCAGCCAGCAGAGACACCTGTGCGGACCGGAGCTGAAGGCCTGAAGCCTGGGCCTTGCAGCCGATGGAGTGAGACTCTCACCCCTCAGAGTCCACAGCAGCGGAGCGGAGACTTCCCCTGACTGTCGGTCGGACGGAGCTGATGACCGGAGTTCAGGGCTGTGACTGAGGAGACCGGACGCCGCCATTGAAGAGACCAGAGCCACCATTAGAGGGACCGGATCGGAGGACGGTACCCCAAGGATTGGTGAGAGAGCCGGAAGGCTCATCCTGCATTGACACACACGTTTTATGCCTACTGAACTGCCTAGGCGCAATTTACCTCAGAGCAGCAATGTTACTTTTGTGGATTACAAATGACACCATTTAAAGCTACATGTGCACCACCTCTACAGATTTATTGCCGGTGAAGAACACTGTACTAGTACAAGGACTGAGCTCTATTGCTAGGGATCAGGCCTGGTCCATTAGGTAGGCGCAGATAGATTTATTGCACCTCAGGGGTGTATAGTAGACGGTCGCCACACTGGGCGCTCCGTTTCCCCATTGTTAGATTGATATACCTGTGTACATGTTAAAGTGCATATTGCAGGGACCTGCTAAAGTATTGTAAGATATATGTTCAAATGCATGTTGCTATTCTTTTTCCTTACTGACAAAAGTAAAGCCAGTTATTCTTATCTCAGCAGTCTGCTTGTGAGTTCATACCAATTACACTTAGAGTATAAGCTAAGTTTTTATGTGCATAGGGACGTACCCCTTTACTAACTGTGCCAGAGCGGGTAGAGCCAAATTGCCGGGGTTGGTGGAGCTGTACTCAGGGACCCAAAACAAACCAGCGGCTCTCTTAACTGGGGGTAGCGCTACACGTGGGGGCTCGTAATCCGGGATCCTGAGTCAGCGGGAAAAGCCGCCAGAAGGTGCCGGCATGGACCCAATAGAAGTGGGACGGTGGTCCGCAACATGGGCCGCTGACCCAGCCGCAGCAGCAGTCATTGAACTGCCAGGGATATGGCAGAGAGAGGCAGTGAAGCAGCTCATAATGTCATTATCCCCATGCCAGAAGTCATGGATAATGGACATGAGAAATGATGCTGGGTACACATACGCCTTAATAG
The DNA here is from genome assembly GCA_028564925.1 of Lithobates sylvaticus. Taxonomy (NCBI): domain Eukaryota; kingdom Metazoa; phylum Chordata; class Amphibia; order Anura; family Ranidae; genus Lithobates; species Lithobates sylvaticus. Next base: position 7,656,395 of record CM053031.1, on the reverse strand, counting down.
AATGGAAGGAAGAGACTCCAGAGCAGTTCAGGAGCCACAGCATACAGGCACCGAATGGTCAGGCCTACCAAGTGCTGCATGCGCTGCCGCGGAAGGGAGAAGGTTCTCCTATGAAAGCCATTCTATCCCCAAAGAAGGAGGAGCAGAAGGGCGCGGAAAGTCCCGCACCCGCACACACTACTCTTAGTGCAGAACTGTGTGCTGTCCTAGGGGAGATTGTGACCCAGTGCAGAAGAGACCCCGGGGATTACCCAATGTCGGGATACAGGAAACTCCGGATGTTTTCAGGGAGGACACCTGTACCCTCGGGAGAAGAGGGATTTGAAGAGTGGTTAGATGGTGCCACGCAGGCCCTAGAAGAATGGGAGGTCTCAGAAGGCAGGAAGAAGCAAAGGATTGTTGAAAGCCTAAAAGGACCTGCCTTAGAGGCCATACGCAATCTGAAGACGAGTAAAAAGGATTGCACTGCCCAGGACTACATAGACATCCTGGAAGGTGTGTTTGGTGGGACAGAAAAAGTCACAGAACTTACCTATCAACTGGAACACTGTTACCAGAAGACAGGGGAGAAGCTGTCAGAGTACATGGGACGCATAGACAAGATCCTGCATAGGATTATCCTGAAGAAGGGGATAGATCCAGGGAAGGTAGATGAAGCCCGTGCCCAGCAGGTGATGAGGGGAGCCCAACCCTTGGACCCTGTCGCACTAGTTCTACGCACCCGGCAGGATGGGAAGAGCCTGGACTACCCTGACCTCATCCGAATGGTCAGAGAAGAAGAGGCCATGTTGGAAGAGAAAAGGGAGAAGCAGGTGATGGGGTCTACAAAGTCTACAGTGGCCACGGTCAGGTCGGCCTTAACCCCTGAAAGAGACACAGAGGTAGATGCCCTGAAGTTGCAGATGTCCCAGATGATGGAGATACTGACGTCTCTAGTGGCGAAAGAGACGCCCAGTCCCAAGAAGGAAACAAGCAGGAAGGAATTGTTTCCAGCTGTCCCAGCACCAGCATCCCCACCTGACTACGGTGAGATGATTTGCTTTAATTGTGGAGGAATTGGTCATATTGCAGCTGTATGTTCCAGTCCCAAGAAGAAGAAGGCAGAAAGCCGCCAGCCGGCGGGAAACGCCAAAGGGCCCCGGTGAAGGAGTCAACCGGGTGCCCATCACCTTCAGTGAGCTCCAAGAAGCACAAAAGGAAGAGAAAGCGAGGAGACCAAACCCCTCAGAAGGAACCCAGGGATCCTCAACCAAGGTGCACTCCAGAGAAAGGGGGCAAGACCCCTCCGGAGAGACACAGCACCCCCAAACGTGAACTCTTCAAAGTGAGAGATAACAATATCCCTCAACGGGTTCACACTCCCCGTAAGAGGGAGAAAATCAATGCATACCAGGCTCAAGAAAGGAGCAAGTGCAAATCCAGTGCTGGCAAAGCAAAGAGTCCGAAGAAGAGGACAGCATCAACTAGGCCCTACCCAGAGGAGCTAGTTGGTCCATCTCCTACTGTACCCATCCAAGTGGAAGGAGTGTACACGAAGGCCCTCCTGGACACTGGAGCACAAGTGACCCTGTTGTACAGGGACTTCTACGACAGATACCTGAGTCATCTGCCAATACAGAAGATAGAGGAGCTGGAGATAAGGGGATTGGGAACTCAGAGTTTCCCCTATGATGGATACTTACCCATCAGATTGACGTTTGACCCATCCGTAGCTGGGAAGTCTGAAGTGTTCGACACCTTAGCAGTGGTGTGTCCCCGCCCACCAGGAACCAGCAAGACTTCCCTGATCATAGGGACGAACACGGACCTAGTCAGAAGGCTTCTGACCCCCCTGGTGAAGAAAGAGAGTCTTTCAACTCCCAAGATCCATCCCATGCTGAAGGCAGCCTACCAGCGGTTGGTCCTAGAGCAGAAGACCCCAAGTGAGGGGATAGGAAGGGTATGGAGGCTTGGAAAAGAAGGAGCAGTGTTACAGCCTGGAGAGGTGACCTGCATGAGAGCCACGGTGAAACTTACTTGGGAGCAGCCTGGCCCCTTTGTAATGCTGGAACCTGACCCAATGGAGGGTCACTCAGGTCTGGAAGTGATACCAGAAGTAATTTCACTGAAGGACCTGAAGAAGGCTAGAGGAAGAGTCCCTGTCAGTGTGAGGAACCCCACGGAGCAGCCCGTGGAGATCCCTGCCAGGATGCTTCTGGGACAGGTGAGTCCTGCTGTCCCAGTTGGCTGGTCAGAAGTGAAGGGGACGGGTGAAAGTGAAGATGTTTGGAAGAAACTCTCCATGGAAAACCCAAACCTACCTGGAGCTTGGAAAGAGAGAGCCAAGGCCCAGCTGACCAGATGGGAGAAGATTTTCTCTAAAGATGAGTTTGATGTGGGGTGTGCGAGGAGTGCCACCCATCGAATCCGCATGCAAGAGGACAAGCCATTCAGAGAAAGAGTGAGGCGAGTCCCGCTAGCAGATCTGGAGGATCTGAGGGAGCAGCTTGCGGAACTGAAGAAGACGGGAGTGATTAGGGAGTCCAGAAGCCCCTACGCCTCCCCAATTGTGGTAGTCAGAAAGAAGAATGGGTCATTGAGGCTCTGCATTGACTACAGAACTCTCAACAGGAGGACCATTCCTGACCAGTACACCACGCCAAGGATAGAGGATGCCTTGCAGAGTTTATCTGGAGCTAAGTGGTTCAGTGTGATGGACCTCAAGAGTGGGTATTACCAAATCCCCATGCATCCAGAAGATAGAGAGAAGACTGCCTTCATAACCCCAGTAGGATTCTTTGAGTTCAACAGGATGCCCCAGGGCCTATCTGGAGCTCCTGCTACGTTTCAACGCCTAATGGAAAGGACAGTTGGAGACATGAACCTCATAGAAGTCCTTGTGTATCTGGACGATGTCATTGTCTTTGGAAAGACTCTGGAAGAACATGAAGCCAGATTGGAGAAAGTACTGAAGAGGCTCAGTGAAGAGGGACTTAAACTTTCTCCAGAGAAGTGTCGGTTCTATCAGTCTTCTGTGAACTATCTGGGACACATAGTGTCTGAAAAAGGAGTGGCTACAGACCCTGAGAAGCTGGAGGCAGTTACTTCGTGGCCAAGGCCCACAACAGTTACAGAACTTCGGTCTTTCTTGGGGTTCTGCTCCTACTACCGCAGGTTTGTGGATGGATTTGCCCGCATTGCCAAACCCCTCAACGAGCTGCTGAAGACAGAAGGAGAGGAGGATGGAATGGGGCCTAGGAGGTCCAGTGAGTCGGTCCAAGACCAGTGGAATTCAAGGTGTGAAGAGGCTTTCAGAACCTTGAAGAGAAGTCTCACCACAGCCCCAGTTTTGGCCTACGCTGATCCCACTAGACCATATGAGCTACACGTTGATGCCAGCCATGAGGGCCTAGGTGGAGTACTCTACCAGGAGTATGAAGACCAGCTACGACCAGTGGCTTATGTGAGCCGGAGCCTGACCCCCTCCGAGAAGAACTATCCCACCCACAAGTTGGAGTTCTTAGCCCTCAAATGGGCAGTTGTTGACAAATTGAGAGACTATTTGTATGGGGCCGAGTTTACTGTAAAGACAGATAACAACCCCTTGACCTATCTATTCACCACCGCCAAGCTGGATGCAACTGGACACAGATGGTTGGCGGCGTTGTCTGGATTCAATTTCAGCCTCAAGTACAGACCAGGGGCTGGAAATAGGGATGCAGATGCCCTGTCCCGAAGATCCCATGTCATGGTCGACGACTGGGAAGACTGGACCCAAGTGGCACCAGATGGAGTGCGAGCCCTTTGTCAAGGAGCTGAACTCCAAGCCAGAGGAGGATCCAGAGCTGAGGAGATAGGAGTTACCACAGTGGGAGTCCCAAAGTGTTACTGTGGGGTAACTCAACTGGCAGAGGAGTGTCTACCGAAGCTGTCCAAGAAGGAGCTGAGGTGTGACCAGTTGGAAGATCCCATGGGGAAATTGGTCCTGGAAGCCCTGGAAGACAAGAGTCCAGAGGGACTTCGCCTTCACCCTTCTAAAGAAGCTCGTCTACTGAGGAGAGAGTTGGACAAGTTACAGGTGCATCAGGGGGTAGTCTACCGAAGGGGCCCCTCTGATGGACCAGAAGACAAGTGGCAGTTGTTTCTCCCAGAAAAGCATCGAGAGACTGTGCTGATTGCCTTACATGACCAGCATGGTCACTTGGGAGCAGAGAGAACCTTCCAACTTGTCAGAGACCGGTTTTACTGGCCCTGCATGAGGGCCGAAGTGGAGGAGTATTGCCATTCCTGTGCAAGATGCATTCAGAGAAAGACTTTACCCCATCAAGCTGCCCCAATGGGCCACCTACAGAGTGAAGGCCCAATGGATCTGGTATGCATTGATTTTCTCTGCCTTGAACCCGATTTGAGCGGATTGGGAAATGTTCTGGTGGTAACCGACCATTTCACTCGTTATGCTCAGGCTTTCCCAACCAAGGACCAGAAGGCCTCTACAGTAGCCAAGGTACTTTTGGAGAAGTACTTTGTTCACTATGGACTGCCACAGAGAATCCATTCAGACCAAGGAAGGGACTTTGAGAGTCGCCTGATCAGGAAGCTACTAGATTCTCTGGGAGTAGAGAAGACTAGAACCACACCATATCACCCTCAAGGTGATGCCCAGCCTGAAAGGTTCAACAGGACCCTATTGAACATGTTGGGAACTTTGGAAACAGAGAAGAAGCAACATTGGAGTCAACACATTTCAGCTCTGGTGCATGCCTACAATTGCACCACAAGTGATGTGACAGGTTTTTCCCCTTACCGGCTTATGTTTGGGAGAGAAGCAAGATTGCCAGTGGATTTGGCCTTCGGCATTTCCTTAGACCATGCCTCTGCTGCCTCCCACAAAGGATATGTGGACAGACTGAGGCGCAGTTTGAAGATAGCTTATGAGAAAGCTCAAGCGGCCTCCGACCAGAGGGGGGCCCGAAATAAGAGGAACTTTGATTTGAAAGTTAGAGTACAGGACCTACAGCCTGGGGACCGTGTACTGTTACGCAACCTAGGGATCCCTGGGAAACACAAGATTGCTGATAGATGGAGATCAGAACCATATATCATCTGTAGAAAACTTCCAGGATTGCCTGTCTACAAGTTGAAGCCAGAAGGAAGAGTGGGGCCTTTGAAGACCTGGCATAGGAATCATTTGCTCCCACTCACTGAAGCAGTCAGAATGCCTCCAGTAAGAGATGTACCTGAATCTGTTTCCATTCTGGATACCCCCAGGCCTAACACTAGGTCTCAGACATCCCAAGTTAGGGGTGGACAGGACCCCCAACCTGAAGAAGAAAGAGGAGAACTTGAATGGCTATGGCCTTCCTCAACTCCAGGAAATTCTGCCATAGATCTTCCACCTACTGAAGATGTGGAAGATAACACATTGAACCCAGAAGCCACAGAGTTTGTGCCATTCAGTGATGTGCCTGAGTGCTGGGAAGATATCCCTGGTCTCTACCCAGAACAAGAAGTAGATGTTCCAGAACCAGAGATGTTGCCAGAATGTGTTCCTGAAGAAGTTCCAAGAGAACAGAGAGCTCGCAGAGTTGTGAAGCCTCCCAAGAAGTTAACTTACCCCAAGATGGGAGAAAGTTCAGAGGACTCTGTTACTACAGCAAGGAGAAGTGCTGAAAGCCCTGACCCTTCCGCTGTTCATTTAGTGGAGGGCAACCCCAGCTCACTCTCTGGCACAGTTAAACAGGTCGCCCACACTGAAGTGACCTGTAGACAGGACAGCTCCCCATCTCATGCCAATTGGTGGGAAGCTCCTCTGTCCAAATTATGTGAAAATGTTGTTCCCGAGAAAGTTTGTAGTTTGAACACTGTCTTTGGGGACCAAAGATTCAAAGTGGGGGGAGTGTGTAGCGGGGTTCTACCCCTTTTAGGCTTAGAGACTACATCTCCCAGGATTCCCCAGGCCCCAGGGCTGCTGACTTCCGCCCGGGAGGCTGCTGGGGGAGATTATAAAAGGGAAGAGCGGAGACCGCCTCTTCCTCTTGGGACACTTCCTCTTCTGAGGCCTGACAGGACTGGCCTGCCTCTGCTGACAGAGCGTGTGACGCGGAGACTGCAGCCAGCAGAGACACCTGTGCGGACCGGAGCTGAAGGCCTGAAGCCTGGGCCTTGCAGCCGATGGAGTGAGACTCTCACCCCTCAGAGTCCACAGCAGCGGAGCGGAGACTTCCCCTTACTGTCGGTCGGACGGAGCTGATGACCGGAGTTCAGGGCTGTGACTGAGGAGACCGGACGCCGCCATTGAAGAGACCAGAGCCACCATTAGAGGGACCGGATCGGAGGACGGTACCCCAAGGATTGGTGAGAGAGCCGGAAGGCTCATCCTGCATTGACACACACGTTTTATGCCTACTGAACTGCCTAGGCGCAATTTACCTCAGAGCAGCAATGTTACTTTTGTGGATTACAAATGACACCATTTAAAGCTACATGTGCACCACCTCTACAGATTTATTGCCGGTGAAGAACACTGTACTAGTACAAGGACTGAGCTCTATTGCTAGGGATCAGGCCTGGTCCATTAGGTAGGCGCAGATAGATTTATTGCACCTCAGGGGTGTATAGTAGACGGTCGCCACACTTGGCGCTCCGTTTCCCCATTGTTAGATTGATATACCTGTGTACATGTTAAAGTGCATATTGCAGGGACCTGCTAAAGTATTGTAAGATATATGTTCAAATGCATGTTGCTATTCTTTTTCCTTACTGACAAAAGTAAAGCCAGTTATTCTTATCTCAGCAGTCTGCTTGTGAGTTCATACCAATTACACTTAGAGTATAAGCTAAGTTTTATGTGCATAGGGACGTACCCCTTTACTAACTGTGCCAGAGCGGGTAGAGCCAAATTGCCGGGGGTTGGTGGAGCTGTACTCAGGGACCCAAAACAAACCAGCGGCTCTCTTAACTGGGGGTAGCGCTACGAAACACGTAGGGAGGAGCTTCGGCCAGCGACGTCATCACATTCGCAGGCTCTCTAATTTATAGGAGATCAGCAGAGCATAACGTATAGGCCGAAACACAGCCCCCGCTCAGTGTGGATCATCCAGAAACCTCATAAATACTCCGCAAGGCGATTTACACACACCATGGGGGAAAAACAAAGGGCAAGCCATACAGTGTACAGTATTTATTAAAACCACATATGTTTATGTAAAGTGTGTATACAAGAGGCATCAAATTCTTACAGTGCACCCTTGCGATGCAGCCGACGGGTGTGATGACGTCATTGACCTAAGCTCCATCCAACGTGTTTCGTCACAAACCAGACCTCGTCAGGGGAAGAAGTCCAGGTGCTGCTGATCTCTCATAAATCAGAGATCCTATTTATCCGGTGAGAAGTTTAGGGAGATAGGTTGGTGTGACGCACTAAAACAGACACCTTATGTTGGGGTGGAATTTGGCACTTTCACGGCACAATTTGATCCAAATTCTCAAAGACTTTTCTTGGACATTTTTCAAGTGATGTGCATCTTGTATCTTGTTTTGAGGGATTATGATTCACGGACACCAGGATCTTTGATATTGATTTAAAGGGAAAGCACACCTATATATTATATATATATATATATATATATATATATATATATATATATATATATATATATATATATATATATATATATATATATATATATGATAGATCTCCAGTGTAGACGATGAGCCGCGTCGGTGACCTCGCCGGTGCATGTGGTGCAGTCTTTCCAAATCTACAAACTGATTGGAAACACAAGACTTGCCGCATTTGCTTATATATGGATAATCCTACATAATGTAATCCAATACCAGAAATACGGAGCAGCAATTTGCATACGACTTTCAGATAAATGTTTCCGTAACAATGTAACACCTGCATTTTCTTTGAAGAACGAAAAAGCCCAATTGTTGCACCCCAAAGCCCAAGTGTCTGACTAATGAAAGCGGCTTTGGCCCATCTCCACCCAAGCCACGTCTCAACGCGTTTCGTCCAACCCACAGGGCTTAGTCCTAATGGATCACCATGACTAAACCCTGTTGATGGGGCAAAACGCATAGGGGGAATGGCCTGAATGAAGTTGGGTTGAAGACACTCATTAGTAAGTCACTTGGGTTTTGTTGGTGTGCGCCGATTTGGCTTTTTCTCTCTTCTGAGTGCGTGCGCAGACCTGTGACGGGCGCTTTTCATGCCAGCACTTTTTTGTGGGAATCACCGTAGTTAGGGATGGTCCCTGGAGCAGCACCAGAAGCTTTCTTGGTCTATGGTCACCTGAACTATTTAAACGTTCAAATCTGTCTCAGCCTCATTATCCTATCGATCGCTCTATTCCTTCGTCACGTCTGGCTTCCTCCCGAACCTAAAATATCCATTCTAGGTGGATGAATTGTCATCTTTGGATTTTTTCTTAATGCCTATATTTATAAACACCAGCAGTGAGAGGGTTACAGAGATGACGCCGCCAACGATCGCTCATCTCAGATCATCGGAAATGGTTTTCGCACCTCGCGCCGTCTGACAATTCGCAATCCAGAAAAATGACACCACGAGCCAAACATGTCAGAGCGAGACCCGGAGCCAAACGCTTCATCTCAAGGTGTCAGAGGATGCCGTCACCGCACCGCTGACGCTCCGAGGAAAAAGAGGGAGATTTATGGCGAGTCTCAGAGTTCAGGGAAATTCAGGCCATTATCCCCCAGAAATTAATCGTCCTGCCAGACAGACCTCATACCCCCCGGATGGAGTTCTCACCTGAAACGGACCCCAGACTCCATAAAAACTTAACCTTACCGAAATGTCAACGGACAGCTTTATATATATATATATATATATATATATATATATATATATATATATATATATATATATATATATATATGCATTGGGGTAATTACTGCAACATGCAACGTCTCTTTTAAGGGGCGGTGAAAGCGATCGGACATCTTCTTTAAGGCAGCGGTGGACAGATTGGACATCTCCTTTAAGGCAGTGGTGGAAGCAATCGGATGTCTCCTTTAAGGTGGCGGTGGAAGTGATCGGACGTCTCCTTTAAGGTGGCAGTGGAAGCGATCGGACCCCTTCTTTAAGGTGGCGGAAGTGATTGGACATGTCCTTTAAAGGTGGTGGTGGAAGCAATCTGACCTCTTCTTTAAGGTGGTGGTGGAAGCGATTGGACATCTTCTTTAAGGCGGTGGTGGAAGCAATTGGACATCTTCTTTAAAATGGCAGTGGAAGAGATCGGACGTCTCCTTTAAGGTGGTGGTGGAAGCGATCAGATGTCTCCTTTAAGGCGGCGGAAGCGATCAGACGTCTCCTTTAAGATAATGGTGGAAGCGATCGGACGTCTCCTTTAAGATAATGGTGGAAGCGATCGGACGTCTCCTTTAAGATAATGGTGGAAGCGATCAGACTTCTCCTTTAAGGCAGTGGTGGAAGCGATCAGATGTCTCCTTTAAGGCGGCAGAATCGATCAGACGTCTCCTTTAAGATAATGGCGGAAGCAATCAGACGTCTCCTTTAAGATAATGGTGGAAGCGAATTGAAAATCAGGAAGAACCAAGGACAGCCGCACACCGGGAAAATTAAAATTCAAAAGGTTTATTTAAAAGCCAGAATCACTTCAATCCAAAACACGACAAGAAAGGGGGGTACAGATCTGACGCGTTTCGCACTATGTTTTAGTGCTTACTCATAGCTGATATACTCTCAAATGAACATCAAATATATATGGTTACAACGTATGCATCACATAATTAAATAATAGAAAAAAGCTGTTGCAAACAGCCAAAGTTAGGTAAAAAATTTAAGTGAAAAAGATATGGAACGTGGTTAAAAAAAGGATATGTATATATATCAACGTGTATACGTGAATGCATAAATATAAGTAAAAAATAAATAAATAACTTAGAAGAAATCAAAATTTTGGTGAGTTTTTAAAGAAGTATGTGCAATTTGCAGGTGTGTTTATATTTATTCTCATTGTATAGTATGTAAATAGTGTAAAAATTTAGATTTCTTCTAAGTTATTTATTTATTTTTTACTTATATTTATGCATTCACGTATACACGTTGATATATATACATATCCTTTTTTTAACCATGTTTCATATCTTTTTCACTTTAATTTTTTACCTAATCTTGTTTTTTTAATTGGTTATACTCAATTTGAAGGGTCATCTCAGCAACACATGTTGAGATCCAATTAATTGTAGACTTCGGCTGTTTGCAACAGCTTTTTTCTATTATTTCATTATGTGATGCATACGTTGTAACCATATATATTTGATGTTCATTTGAGAGTACATCGGCTATGAGTAAGCACTAAAACATAGTGCGAAACGCGTCAGTCTGTACCCCCCTTTCTTGTCGTGTTTTGGATTGAAGTGATTCTGGCTTTTAAATAAACCTTTTGAATTTTAATTTTCCCGGTGTGCGGCTGTCCGGAGTTCTTCCTGATTTTCAATTTGCTGTGCTATTAGCCAGCACCTGGGGCTCTCACACAGGAGCATTTGCTTAGAAGGAAAGTCCTAGAGCGGTGGCTATCTGTTTCTATCAACAAAAAAATCTCTGGACTCTACAAATAATGGTGGAAGCGATCGGACGTCTCCTTTAAGGCGGCGGTGAAAGCGATCGGACGTCTCCTTTAAGGTGGCAGTGGAAGCAATCGGACCTCTTCTTTAAGGCGGCGGAAGTGATTGGACATCTTCTTTAAGGCGGTGGTGGAAGTGATTGGACATCTTCTTTAAGGCGGTGGTGGAAGCGATTGGACATCTTCTTTAAGGCGGTGGTGGAAGCGATTGGACATCTTCTTTAAAATGGCAGTGGAAGAGATCGGACGTCTCCTTTAAGGCGGCAGAAGCGATCAGATGTCTCCTTTAAGGTGGCGGAATCGAGCAGACGTCTCCTTTAAGATAGTGGTGGAAGCAATCGGACGTTTCCTTTAAGGCGGCGGTGAAAGCGATCGGACGTCTCCTTTAAGGCGGCGGTGAAAGCGATCGGACGTCTCCTTTAAGTCACAGCTTTGAGATGTAATTAGAGGGTGTTCAGCCCTACAAAAGGTCAGTTGTGAAGAGGAATCCCTGGGGAGTGCGGCGCGATCCTCCAACGCTCCACCGCGGCCTTCTGGGAAAATCGCCGGAAAAGGTCATTAAAAGATTATTTCTTTCACCTCGAGAACGAATGAAATCTCCGACTCTTTATATCTGCTGAATAAAAGAGGTAAAAAAGGGACGAGCAGGAGGTGAGAAATGGACATTAAAGAGCCCCAATCATTACCTTCACTAGGGGGGAAGAGAACCGCCACCGGGGGGCGTAAAATCAGAGTGGGGTATATATGAGAGATCAATGGATGAGACCCCACACAAGGTTTAATCAACGAATATTTAACAAGTGAAACATACGAGGAGGAAAACGTGAAATGGATAACTTTGTAGAAGGAGGAGGAGGCATTTCCTCAGTCTCCCCTCCCCCTTTCCTGTTCTGGTGACACACATAGGTGTATATAGAACTGTAGACACAACACATGACCATCCACTATGAGCGCATCTAAAAGGGACACTTCAAGAGCCTGCACTGGCGTACAATGGGGCGACTATGAAGTTCACGATCTCATTCAACAATATGGCACTTCACAGAAAGGTGAAGCCCTATCTCAGCACATTTGCCCGCAGAGCTGACACTCTAATGACATGTTTATTTCCTGGGAATAAATAATAATCATAAAACATTGAATCCTCCGGGATCGCAGCATTGGCCGCCATTGTTTTCTGAACAACCCGACATCCTTTGTGGTGCGCCTAATGGAAGCCGGGTGTGATGAAGAGAGGAATGCGCTACGGCCGCAGCGTCCGATATAAAACGCTGATGGTTTGTGTTTCCAGCACAAGTTCATGTTCCAGGGATGGAGGGAGAACAAAGGATTGGGGAACGCTTGCTGCATATGTGACCAATCAGAACCCGGGGGAGGGGTTATATCCACCGCTAACAGACAGTATAAGGACATTAGAGTGTAAGCTCCTCTGTACAGAGACTGATGTGACTGTGGGGGGGGGGGGGGACATTAGAGTGTAAGTTCCTCTGTACAGAGACTGATGTGACTGTGGGGGAGGGGACATTAGAGTGTAAGCTCCTCTGCTACAGAAACTGATGTGACTGTGGGGGAGGGGACATTAGAGTGTAAGCTCCTCTGTACAGAGACTGATGTGACTGTGGGGGAGGGGGACATTAGAGTGTAAGCTCCTCTGGTACAGAGACTGATGTGACTGTGGGGGAGGGGACATTAGAGTGTAAGCTCCTCTGGTACAGAGACTGATGTGACTGTGGGGGAGGGGACATTAGAGTGTAAGCTCCTCTGCTACAGAGACTGATGTGACTGTGGGGGAGGGGACATTAGAGTGTAAGCTCCTCTGGTGCAGAGACTGATGTGACTGTGGGGGGAGGGGACATTAGAGTGTAAGCTCCTCTGGTACAGAGACTGATGTGACTGTGGGGGGAATGGACATTAGAGTGTAAGCTCCTCTGGTACAGAGACTGATGTGACTGTGGGGGAGGGGACATTAGAGTGTAAGCTCCTCTGCTACAGAGACTGATGTGACTGTGGGGGGAGGGGACATTAGAGTGTAAGCTCCTCTGGTGCAGAGACTGATGTGACTGTGGGGGGAGGGGACATTAGAGTGTAAGCTCCTCTGTACAGAGACTGATGTGACTGTGGGGGAGGGGACATTAGAGTGTAAGCTCCTCTGTACAGAGACTGATGTGACTGTGGGGGGGGGGACATTAGAGTTTAAGCTCCTCTGTACAGAGACTGATGTGACTGTGGGGGGGAGGAGACATTAGAGTGTAAGCTCCTCTGTACAGAGACTGATGTGACTGTGGGGGAGGGGACATTAGAGTGTAAGCTCCTCTGGTACAGAGACTGATGTGACTGTGGGGGAGGGGACATTAGAGTGTAAGCTCCTCTGGTATAGAGACTGATGTGACTGTGGGGGAGGGGACATTAGAGTGTAAGCTCCTCTGGGACAAAGACTGATGTGACTGGCTCAGTGTACTCTGTACAGCACTGCGGTATACGTCAGAGCTACTGTATATAAATGTATAATAATAATAGTGTGTGACTGTGGACTGTAGTACTGGGGCCACCATGTGAAGCCGCTTCCCTATTCCCATCCATATTGTTGCCGGTGCTCTGGTATCCACCCTCTGGCTGGTACTGGCACAGTCACTTTCCTTCAACTGTTGGAATTTCACCTCATTCTCACACTTTTCTCTGAACACACCGCTGCTCTCCTTCAGGGAGGCGACCAACTTCTGCTTTTTCAATGCCTCCTCCAGAGACTTCAGCTTGGAGACTTCCCTCTTATGCCCCGTACACACGGTCGGATTTTCCGACGGAAAATGTCCTATCGGACCATGTTGTCGGAAATTCCGACCGTGTGTGGGCTCCATCAGACTTTTTCCGACGGAAAAAGTTTGGGATCCTGCTCTCAAATTTTCCGACAACAAAGTCCTATCGGACTTTTTCCGATCGTGCGTAGCGAACTCCGACGGATAAAGTGCCACGCATGCTCAGATCACATTACAAGACCAAAGCTATTGGCTACTAGCCTCTACGTAGTCCCGTCGTAGGCAACGAACGTCACCACGTTCAGAATGATCGGATTTTCCGACAACTTTGTCCGACCGTGTGTATGCAACACCAGTGTCGGACAAAATCCGTCGGAAAAAATCCGACGGATTTTGTGGTCGGAATTTCCGACCGTGTGTACGGGGCATTACTGTTTCTAGTCTTACTATGCAGGGATTTATTTTTCCTGAGATCCTCTTTCATAACAGCAAGTTTCTGTTCCTCTTTAGCGATGCAGCGAAGTCTATTCACCACTCTATCCTGGAGGACTGGTAAGGATTCCTCTTGCATAGGGACAGGCCCAAGATCCAATGCAGCTTGAGCACATGGAGTAGGCCTCAGTGCCTCTAGAGAGCCTCCACCTTCATCTCCCACCACCCACTGCATGGGCGCTGGGGGACAAGCCTGCAGGACAGGCCCAGGCTTGATTTTTTCTCCAACTGAGAGCAAAGCAGAGTGAGCCAACAGCACCTTGCAAAACAGCCCCACCTGGTGGAGAAGCTCCTCTGGTGAAGAGACTGATGTGACTGGCTCAGTGATCTCTGTACAGCACTGCGGTATATGTCAGAGATATATAAATGTATATATAATAATAATAATAATATAGTGTGTGACTGTGGGGGAGGGGACATTAGAGTGTAAGCTCCTCTGGCCTCCAGAGACTGAAGTGATTGGCTCAGTGTTCTCTGTACAGCACTCCTGTATATGTCAGACCTATATAAATGTATGATAGCGGTTGCTATGGGTTACAGGAGGTCCGTCTCTCTGTATTCCAGTCACTCGGGTCCGGGGGCAGCGCTGGGCTCTGGTTACACAATCCGGCTGATTGCTCTAATTCTTCATTACAGATACAGGTCAGGATTTCACTTTCTTTGTCTCTCCAGTTTAATCATTTAGGGGATAATTTGGTGTTACCGTAAATAAAGACGCTCGGTTTTCATGTAAAATGAGAGGCGCGCCGGTCGGGGCTTCGGGTTTCGGGACGGAATATTAATGCCGGCAGGCCGCGGTTTTGATGTATTCATTTGTAATCGAGAAATCTGGGAGAATTCGTCATATTGATGAAATAAATTAGTTGCGTTAATGTTCCAAGTCGCAGGTTCATTAGCCGAGAGCGGAGCGTGAAAGTCTGTGCCGACGCCGCCATCGTTAAAGTCGAAGTTTAATCTGCTTATATTTCACCTTCCCTGGTTCCTCCCCTCCCCCCTCATCAACATGCTAATGAAAATCTGAAATATAATGTTTCCATTTTGATCACATCCCTGTTTTTAGACCCGGTGACATCATCACTGGGTCTCTGTGCTGCTATATACAATGCAGGCAGATCATGGCTGGTGGGAGGGGCCAGCAGGGGGCAGTACATACTTCCTGAGAACATCACAGCCCCCTCGGCCTCAGTACTCCCTCGGTTCTGATGCAAGCAGTGGGAGGAGTTATGCAAATGCTATTGGGCCACTGTGAGCGGCCTAGATACCACGTGATGGCTCTGTGATCATATGTCCCATAGTAAACAAACCCATTCATGACATCATTGTGTACTACAGTTTGTGATCTACGATTGGTCACCAGTGATCACATGGTACCTGGGCCAAGCAGAGCACCCTGTACCAGGTGATAGTTGTGGGCCAATCATAGCCTCCTGTACCATGTGATAGTTGTGGCTCAATCACAGCACCCTGCACCATGTGATAGTTGTGGGCCAATCACAGCATCCTGCACCATGTGATAGTTGTGTGCCAATCACAGCACCCTGCACCATGTGATAGTTGTGGGTCAATCACAGCTCCCTGTACCAGGCGATAGTTGTGGGCCAATCACAGCACCCTGTACCATGTGATAGTCGTGGGCCAATAAAAGCACCCTGTACCAGGTGACAGTTGTGGGTTTATCACAGCATCACGTACTATGTAATGGTTGTGGGCCAATCACAGTGCCCTGTACTATGTGATAGTCGTGGGCCAATCACAGCACCCTTTACCATGTGATAGCTGTGGCCAATAACAGCACCCTGTACCAGGTGAAAGCTGTGGGCCAATAACAGCACCCTGTACCAGGTGATTGCTGTGGGCCAATCACAGAATCTTGTACCATGTGATAGTTGTGAAGCAATCACAATACTCTGTACCATGTGATAGTTGTGAAGCAATCACAATACTCTGTACCATGTGATAGTTGTGGGCCAATCACAGCACCCTGTACCATGTGATAGATGTGGGCCAATCACAGCTTCATCATAGTAAACAACAGACATGGGAGCCGTCAAAAAATTTGTGTACGAAATTTAATTTGGATTCGTATGAAAAACGAATTTCGTACGAATCGTTACAAATCGTTAATATCGTTACGAATCGTTGATATCGTTACGAATCGTTACGAATATCGACACTCTACGAATAATAACGAATTATACAAAAACGTATTAACGTTACATAACACAAGTCTATTGTCTATTGTTCACCAATCACTCAGAGGAAGTACGAAATACGAAATTTCGTTAACGAATACGAAATTTCGTATTTCGTACTTCCTCCGAGTGATTGGTGAACAATAGACAATAGACTTGTGTTATGTAACGTTAATACGTTTTCGGATAATTTGTTATTATTCGTAGAGTGCCGATATTCGTTATACTGAATCTCAAATTCATTCCAATCATTCGTTATATCCGCTATAATTTCTTTCATATTAGTTGAAATTCATCATTTGGTAGTTTGGATTCGGATAATTTGGATCCGAAATTCGTAAACGAAATTTCGTATTTCGTACCGAATTCGTATTCGTAAAAATTTGTAATTCGGATTCGTACGAATGGACGAATTTCAAAAAATTTGTACGAATTTCCGATTCGTACGAAACTAATCGCACATGTTTAGTAAACAATGAGTCGTGAATGAAAGCCATTCATGACAGTTCAGACTATTACTATTACAGTGATCATCACTGTATCATAGTGTAAAAAATAAACAAAAATCCCTGATCACCCCCGCAGAGAGCCGCCGTAGCGGTGCTTTGCGGCGGTATTGCCGCGGTATTACCGCGGTGTCCCATCAAATCAATGGGAAGGAGCGGTATAGGAGCGGTGAATACACGGCTCCTATACCGCTCCAAAGATGCTGCTAGCAGGACTTTTTGACCGTCCTGCTAGTGCACCGCTCCAGTGTGAAAGCCCGCCGGCTTTCACACTGGTGTGAATGGGGCCGGATTTTTTCAGGCGGTGTTCTGGCGCTATTTTTAGCGCTGTACCGCCTGAAAAAATCCCCCGGTGTGAAAGGGGCCTTAGCAAGGCAACTTGGAAGCAACTTCAACGTGACTTTGAGTTATTTACAACACAACTTCAAGTCGCCCCCAGGACAGGCGACTTTGGCTGTGGCCAATCACAGAATAATCAGCTCTCTGGGAGGGAGGGGTTTGCCTGAGTAAACAAATTTCTTTTCCTGTAAAGTCGCTTCAATATAGATGGAGATCCGACTTGGAGGCGACTTCCATTGAATTCTATGGGTACAAGTCACCTAGAAGTCGCCTTGAGGTAGTACAGGAACCTTTTCTGAAGTCGGAGCGACTTCAGTAGTGTGCATTGAGACGGCTCTCATTGATTATAATGTAATTCCTAATGTCAAGCGACTTGGGGCGACTTGAGGTCTGACAAGTCGGATCCCAAGTCGCGGTAGTGTGAACTGAGCCTTACCAGTCCGTGTCCCTGATCGCCACCACACCAGTTATATGATGACGCTGTACTGCACTGGTAACAGTATGTGAAAAAAAAATGTAAAAAATAAAAAAATCTTATTTAATTTCTTCATTTTCCAGAAAATTGCAATTTTAAAAAACTTGCCACGCCTCTTACCAAATACCTCCGACTGTCTACTTTCCAAAAAAAAAGGGGGTCATTCGGAGGGTATTTGTGCTGTTCGGGTGTTTTAGGTCCTCGAGAAATTAGATCGGCCGCCACTAGATCAGGACTGATCGATTTTCAGATATGTATCTCAAAGTCTGTGGACTCTGTAACTTTTCTACTGACTAAATAAAACTGATTTTGGTTATTTTTTTTACCAAAGATATGGAGCAGAAAACATTTTGGCCTAAATATATAAAGAAAGTTTATTTGTTTGCAAAATTTTATACGCAAAGAAAATTTTTTTTTTTTTTTTTCTAAATCTTTGTTACTTTCGTTTACATAAAAAAAAAAAAAACAGTGGACATCAAATACCACCAAAAGAAAGCTCTATTTGTCTGAAAATGATATAAAGGCCATTTGGGTACGGGGTTGTATTGCATGACCGCACAATTACCAGTTAAAGTAGCGCAGAGCCGAATAGCAAAAAAAAGTCCCTCGTTATGAAGGGACTAAAACCTTCCAGAAGTCAATTGGTTATATGTTGCCTGATCAATGTTTATAAACAATGTTACTTTGTATCTCTCCATCTCCTGTCTGGGCAATGTTTATAAACAATGTTACTTTGTATCTCTCTATCACCCGTCTGGGCAATGTTTATAAACAATGTTACTTTGTATCTCTCTATCTCCTGTCTGGGCAATGTTTATAAACAATGTTACTTTGTATCTCTCCATCTCCTGTCTGGGCAATGTTTATAAACCATGTTACTTTGTATCTCCATCTCCTGTCTGGGCAATGTTTATAAACAATGTTACTTTGTATCTCTCCATCTCCTGTCTGGGCAATGTTTATAAACAATGTTACTTTGTATCTCTCCATCTCCTGTCTGGGCAATGTTTATAAACCATGTTACTTTGTATCTCTCCATCTCCTGTCTGGGCAATGTTTATAAACAATGTTACTTTGTATCTCTCCATCTCCTGTCTGGGCAATGTTTATAAACAATGTTACTTTGTATCTCTCCATCTCCTGTCTGGGCAATGTTTATAAACAATGTTACTTTGTATCTCTCCATCTCCTGTCTGGGCAATGTTTATAAACAATGTTACTTTGTATCTCTCTATCTCCCGTCTGATCGATGTTTATAAACAATGTTACTTTGTATCACTCTGTCTCCTGTCTGATCAATGTTTATAAACAATGTTACTTTGTATCTCTCTATCTCCGTCTGATCAATGTTTATAAACAATGTTACTTTGTATCTCTCTATCTCCCGTCTGATCGATGTTTATAAACAATGTTACTTTGTATCTCTCTATCTCCTGCCTGATCAATGTTTATAAACAATGTTACTTTGTATCTCTCTATCTCCTGTCTGATCAATGTTTTATAAACAATGTTACTTTGTATCTCTCTATCTCCGTCTGATCGATGTTTATAAAACAATTTTACTTTGATCAGACGGGAGATAGAGAGATACAAATTAAAATTGTTTATAAACATTGATCAGACAGGAGATAGAGAGATACAAAGTAACATTGTTTATAAACATTGATCAGACAGGAGATAGAGAGATACAAACTAACATTGTTATAAACATTGATCAGACAGGAGATAGAGAGATACAAAGTAACATTGTTTATAAACATTGATCAGACGGGAGATTGTTTATAAACATTGTATCTCTCTATCTCCCGTCTGATCAATGTTTATAAACAATTTAACTTTGATCAGACGGGAGATAGAGAGATACAATGTTTATAAACAATGTTACTTCGTATCTCTGTCTCCCGTCTCTTAAAAAAGTTTAGGTAGCGCAGTGCTGCATAGCAAACAATGGCCTGGTTTTGAAGGGGGTAAAACCTTCCGGAGGGTCAGGTGGTTGAAGTAATTGCCAACGACATCGTCCGGTGATAATTGGTATCTGCCCGGAGTCCAGATTTATTTGGGAGCCGATAGGAGACTCAATGGCAGAACATACAAACTCCATGCGGACGTGTTCTTTCAGAGCTCTGGGGCTGCAATGTGCCGACTACAGCCGAGCCCTCCCCTCCCCCCATCACATCACTCAATGAGCACATTTTCTGCTATTTGCAGCAGTTTTCAGGGTAAATTAGCCGGCGATTCATTATAATTTCCAAAGAAAAATCCTAAATAGATCCGGGAATTGTGAGAGAAACTCCGCTCAGCGTTTTCTTCATCCGAAAACAAAACTCAACAAAAACACAACCGGCACAGAACATCCCGATGGCCAGACACAAAGAATGTGGCCACGCCTCCTTCTCGGCTGTCAGCATTGGGGGGTGGGCTCAGGAAAAGCACCTCCCACTGACTCCTAACCAGCTTTAATGAAAAAAAAAACACTTCTTTATGCTGCCAGCAATGAGCGCTCACTTTCTGAAAATGCCATTTGCCTGGCTGTTGTAGTCTAATAGCTGAAACAGCATTCAGAGCAATTCTGTAGATAAGGAGGGCGGAGCTTTGATTTGAATTCACTGGGCGCATGCTTGTTCTAGGTCAGTGACTGAGGAAGCCAAAAGGCAGCCAGGCAGATTGTATTTTCAGTAGCCCCCCCCCATGTGTGAGGCCACACCCACAAAATTAAGGAAGGTCTCCCTATGGCTGCAAAACTGAACAATCCTATCAATCGATAGTATGTAGCATCCTCAGCCTGGACTCCAACCAGGCCACATCTCCAACGCGTTTCGCTCTGCCCCTTGGAGCTTAATGATGGGGACACATCCCACAGTACACACATGGGGACTCACCTAGGAAGCTGAGGATGGGGTGCTCCTTCCTCTGACACTGATCGTCCGTCTCCCGGTCCTCGGCCCTCACTCGGGGCGGGGAGAGGTGAAGCAGGAGGATGGAGAGGGTCGGTAACCAGAGGGACAGCAACCATAACCGGGACATGGCGGGAGGAGGCCGGAGGTCTATCTGGGGTAAAACCTGGAAGAGGAACAGAAGAGGAAGGTGAGAAGACGGAATATTCAGACTCCAACAGCTACAGCCTAATACATAATGTAATCAATGCCAATAAATAATCAATACCATCGATACAAATGTTATTATTGGATATCAATACATCCCATCATGCTTCTTCTAACATAAAGGGGCTCCAATGTGAACGAGGGGCTTATAGTCTGTTAATCAATTGCCCCCCCCCCCCCCCATGTAACACACACATGTGTGGCGGCAAAAGGGCAGGCTTTAACACCCACACGCCGCACATATGCAACCGCTGGGCGGCCGAATGTTTCCGGGCCAAGAGCGTGCTCGCTGTGCGCCCCCAGCACAGAGACCGAGCTGTCAAAGATGGGACCAGATCCCAATCAGGAGACCACTGTGTCAGTCGATCACAGCGTGAACCTTCTCAACCTCTTGGAGCGCTGCTATTACTAAGCCCTGCGGGCTGGGCGAAACACGTCATGGGGCCCGGCCTGGGAGGAGCTGATCAGGAGCGCGGCGTCTCTGTGCTACAGTTTGTTTAACAGACAATCACAGGGGGTCACGTGATCGCCGATCGTTTTTTTTTCTGTGAAAATAACAAACATGTTATACTTCCCTCCTCTGTGCAGTTGGTTTTGCACACAGCAGCCCCGATCCTCCTCTTCTTGGGTCCCTCGCCGGCGCTCCTGGCCCCTCCCTCCTGCCGAGGTCCCCCCCACAGCAAGCAGCTTCCTATGAGGGCACCCAAGACGCAGCAGCTGTGTGTGTGTCTATTCAGACACAGAGAAATGGCCCCGCCCCCTCTCTCCTCATTGGCTCATTGACTTTGATTGACAGAAGTGGGAGACAATAGCGCCGCGCTGCTGTCTCAGCCAATGAGGAGGGAGAGTCCCGGACAGCCGAGGGACTCGTGCAACATCGCTGGATAGAGATGGGGCGCAGGTAAGTATTAGGGGGGGGGGGGGGGGGGGGGGGGCTGCACACAGAAGGTTTTTTATCCTAATGCACCTACATGCATTGCAATGCATTGTGGGCTTTGCAAAAACCGTGCGTTTTCAATTTCAATAATGTGAATGGCACCTTACTGGCAGGATTACCCAGTGAGAAAAAGAAAACGAATGCCGCCATCACATCTAAGGCCCCATACACACTATTAGATTTTCTGCAGATTTTTTGTCTTCAGATTTACCAAAACCATATAATACGAGGCCAAACCTTAAAGCGGAGTTCCGCCTAATTTTTTTAAAGTCAGCAGCTAAAAATACTGCAGCTGCCGACTTTTAAAATAAGGACACTTACCTGTCCAGGGCACCCGTGATGTTGGCACCCAAAGCCGATCCGTCCCTCAGCTCTCGGGTGGAGGCGCCGCCATCTTCCGTAAGGGAATCAGGAAGTGAAGCCGCAAGGTTCCCTACTGTGCATGCGCGACTCGCGCTGCCCATTCCCACTGGTCCCTGCTGTCTTCTGGGACCTGTGTGTCTCTCAGAAGACAGCGAGGGGGGGGGGGGAGGAGAAGGCGCCAGAAGTGGCGTAGATACCCGCGCGTGGCTCGGCTATCTATGCCTGGAAGTGGGTGCAAAATACCTGTATTAGGTATCTGCACCCCTCTCCCCCCTGAAAGGTGCCAAATGTGACACCGGAGGGGGGGAGGATTCCGAAAAGCGGAAGTTCCATTTTTGGGTGTAACTCCGCTTTAAGAGTTTCAATGTGTATGCAATCAGGCCGGTGTCATATCGGATAGTGTCCCCCATCAGATACTGTCCGCTGTGTACTGCACATGCGCAAGTACACAGCACAAGCACATTCCGAAAATATCCGAAGATGAACGGCGCCTGCGCCGTGAGTCCAGGTTCAAGCCCCACCATCCAAGTGGACATAGATTTAGAATAAAAAAGAGCCGAGCGCAGCGAAGCCGTGTCTGAAGCATGGCGAGCGAAGCGAGCCCGTGAGGGGCCCTCTAACTTTGTGCAGCCCTATGACCACTTGGATGGTGGGGCTTACACCTGGACTCACGGCACAGGCGCCGCTCATCTTCGGAGATTTTCTGAATCTCCTTGTCCTCCGTACCGCGCAAGCGCTGCGCCTGCGCAGTATGGCCCGGACACTATTCGATAGGCGGACATTTTTGGACAGAACACCAGCCCTTGCAGTACATGGTTTTGGTAAATCTGAAGACAAAAATCTGCAGAAAATCTAATAGTGTGTATGGGGGGGGGGGGGGGTCTTAAGACTGGAAGCTTCAGTTTGTTACAATAATTTACTTTGTTGTTGTTTTTATTAGATACATTGTATCAAAGATAACAGAATATATAAACAAGAGTGCAACATTTCATTATTTCCATCACAGAAGATTCTTCAGGAAACTCTTTTTAATTTGTTACAATGTATCTAATAACAGCAAAAACAGAGTACATGAACAATGGCGGAACATTTCATCATTTCTGGCACCGGAGATTCTTCAAGGAAAAATCCAAGCAGCACTTTAATTGTAGACCTCATATTAAAGAGTCACTCCACCCAAAAGTGATATTCTGATGTTGGGTGTCAGACTGCCCACCTTATATATATATATAATGTCTATGAATAATATATGATGTTATATACAGTGATATTGTATACAATGCCAATCACACATCATGTATGCAATAAAACATGCAGCATACGAGGGTGAAAACTCCCAAATTCCAGCCAGGAGCAAACGCAACTTCAGCCAACCAATCACCAGCACTGCGCAGCTGCACCAATCAGCATCTAAGTACATGAAGGGCGCTCAGAAAGTCTAATGCGGCGTACACACGGTCGGAATTTCCGATGGAAACAGTCCGATGGGAGCTTTTCATCGGATTTTCCGACCGTGTGTACGCCCAATGGTCTTTTTCTGTCGGAATTTCCAACGGACTTTGAATTGAGAACCTGTTCTCAATTTTTCAGACGGAAAACCTTTTCCAATCTTGTGTATGCAATTCCGACAAGCAAAATTCCGACGCATGCTCGGAAGCATTAAACTTCCCTTTTATAGTGCTGTCGAACGTGTTTTATGCCGCTGTGTTATTGTCCGTCGGAATTTGGTGTGACCGTGTGTAGGCAACACAGCTTGAGCGGAATTCCGTCGGAAAAACCGTCAGAGTCTTTTCCGACGAGAATTCCGATCGTGTGTAAGCGGCATAAGTTCACCAAAGAGCCGAAATCATTTTACCACTAAAAGCAGCGCACAAAGCTTAGCCTGTGTCTGGTGACAGGTCCTCTTTATAAAAGTAGTAAATTGACTTCTCCACTGGAAATGAACTTTAAAAAGGAATTGGTTCGAACATCGCAACCTTTACCATCGCCGGTCCGTCCGCCGCGTTGTCTGTAGCTAAACCTCCTCTGAGCCAGCGCCCAAATGTCAGCAACTTTCTGAAGGTGAAAATTTCCATTCCAACCCCCAACCCGCCACATTCACACAACATACGTATAATGATCTATGTGTTTTATATAGCTCTGACATATACCGCAGCGTTGTATGGAGAACACTGAGCCAGTCACATCAGTCTCTGTACCAGAGGAGCTTACACTCTAATGTCCCCTCCCCCCACAGTAATGTCCCCCCCCCCCCCCCCAGTCACATCAGTCTCTGTACCAGAGAAGCTTACACTCTAATGTCCCCTCCCCCCCACAGTCAAATCAGTCTCCGTACCAGAGGAGCTTACACTCTAATGTCCCCTCCCCCCCACAGTCACATCAGTCTCTGTACCAGAGGAGCTTACACTCTAATGTCCCCCCCCCACAGTCACATCAGTCTCTGTACCTGAGGAGCTTACACTCTAATGTTCCCTCCCCCACAGTCACATCAGTCTCTGTACAGAGGAGCTTACACTCTAATGTCCCCCGTCCCCCCCAGTCACATCAGTCTCTGTACCAGAGGAGCTTACACTCTAATGTCCCCCCCCCCCCAGTCACATCAGTCTCTGTACCAGAGAAGCTTACACTCTAATGTTCCCTCCCCCCACAGTCAAATCAGTCTCCGTACCAGAGGAGCTTACACTCTAATCTTCCCTCCCCCCAGTCACATCAGTCTCTGTACCAGAGGAGCTTACACTCTAATGTCCCCTCCCCCACAGTCACATCAGTCTCTGTACCTGAGGAGCTTACACTCTAATGTTCCCTCCCCCACAGTCGCACACTATTATTATTATTATATCGCAGTGCTGTACAGAATTATTTTGGTCTCTTTTCTCCTTTAAATTAAGTTCGGAGTGGAGAAAAAAAACAAATGAAATATCGGATGAAAGCTCAGAGTTGTGTCTGGAGAGATTTTTATGTACCGGAGAAAATCCGATAATCCTGTCGGCCGCCCTCCGGGGCAGATACGCGTCTCCTCCACCTGCCCCCATCACATCCAACACTTTTTACCGACAGCTAATCCGACATTCAGTCCATGAAACCCCGCCGACATCGCCAGAACTCCTGTCTGCGAACGGCGTAATCCTGACCTGCGCAACGGCGCGCCGACCAAAGGGGGCGATATAGAGGAGCGGTCACACCGCACTCATCTGTCTGCACTGTTTAATTGGCAGCTTTTCATAGCTGACTGCACAACATATACATAGATAGATGTGTGTGTATATATATTATTATATTATTATACAGGATTTATATAGGGCCAACAGTTTGCGCAGCGCTTTATATATATATAAAAAGAGAGAGAGAGATTTTTATACTGTATATATATTATAAAGAGCGGAATACACAATAGCAGAAATCGTAGAAAAGCACAGTGAGCCAACTCTTCCATACACTGTCAATGAATTCGGAACAATCAGATCTGTGCCACTATCTACAGACAGACTGACAGGTGCTCTTTAATGTTATGAACTTTATATACTCTGTTCAGCCAGCCTTGTGATTCCCACACCCCCGCCACCACTTAAACTGCTGCTTCTATTTTTCCTTTCCTTGCTCTGTCACCATCAACATACTAATGACATTCATAAAACCTGTTTCCATTATATACCATATTTTAGTCCCAGTGATGTCATCACTGGGTTTCTGTACTTTTCTATGCAATGCAGACAGATCATGGCTGGTGGGAGGAGCCAGCAGGGTGCTGTACATCGCCTCCTGAAAACATCACAGCACCCCCCCCCCCCACAGTACTCCTCCCAAGAGCCCTCAGTCCTGATGCAAGCAGTGGGAGGAGTTATGCATATATCGAAATGCCTTGACAGGTGGGCAGTGTTGGGACACCTAGAGTCCAGGGTGAATGTGCCAAACTGTGCCACCCCACCCCCCAGGGCATATGAGCATTATATGTCAGCAAACCCCCCTCCCAAAAGAAACGTATCTGTATGCTAACCCCAAGCATAAATTCCCCCCTGCTCCCCAGACAAATCCAACCCCCCCTGCTGAAATCCCCCCTCTAAGCCCAAATCTTTTACCCCCCCCCCCCCCAGCTCAAATCTTCTTTCTAAACAAATGGCACCCCAACCCAACACAAATCGACCACTAAGAAAAGAACCCTCCTAGCACAAATTGCTCCCCCCCCCCCCAATTTCCCCTCCTAGCACAAATACCCCCAATCCTCCCTACTAGCACAAATCCCCCCCCCCCCCCCCAAGTTTCCCCAACTAGCACAAACACCCCCCGCCTCCACTATATCACCTCCTCTAGCACAACACCACCAAATCCCCCCTTCTAGCACAAATCCTCTTCCCCCATTCCCCCTCCCAACACAAATCCCCCCCCCCCAAATCACAACTTTTAGCACCCCCCCCAAAGTGTTCTCTCCCCCCTGCCCACCAAATTCCCCCTCCAAACACAAATCTCGGTCTGGAGTGGGCGTTCCCAGGCAGGCTGCATTTGCATAAAAATAAAGCCAACATGTGATGCCGAGGCTCTATGATTGAAAGAACTGACATCCAATGAATGAGAGGGGGCGGGGCCAGGGACAGCCAAGCCTGGGAAAAGGAAAGGGCTAGATCAGGGATAGGCCAACCTGGGGCCCTCCAGGTGTTGCAGGAACTACAAGTCCCATCATGCCTCTGGGAGTAATTATGACTGCCAGCCTTGCAATGCCTCATGGGAAATGTAGTTCTATAAAAGCTGGAGGGCCCCCAGGTCTAACCCTGGCGATAGATGATTCCGGACTTCTATCAGACTGGCTGCAGCTTCTAATGCACATGGTGAGAAGCTCACAGTGTGCGGTGAAATCAGAGGAACCGGTTTCAGTCCAGGAGAGGAGCCGCTACACCTGTGCAAGACTGAAGGGAAGGGGGTGAGAAGGGGGGGGGGGGGGAGAATGAAGAAGGGGGGGGGCAAGACTGAAGGGAAGGGGTGAGAAGGGGGGGGGGGCGGGAACAAAAGTTTAATGATATGAAGTCCACATATATTTCTACATTGTATCTATGAAGGTTCTTCCAACAGAATGATGTTGATAGTGTATAGCTAAAGCCTCTGCACCCCCCTATACTATATAAATATATATATATATATACACACACACACACACACTTCCGCCCTGACAGCTCGTCTTTCCTCGCCGTCTTGCAGCTTTTACTGTTTACTAAGCGGCTGCGGAGCGTCCATCCATTATTCAGCACACAAATGTACATTACACAGCAGAGTCCATATATCATATATATTATTCTGCCCCCAGAGTCCCCAGATTGCTGGTATAGAAACAAAGCCGCCCCCCCTCTCCCCTCCCCCAATCATACATAAGGAGGAGACTCTTCTAGAGATATTGTTCAGCAATGATAAGTGAAGCGCATCGGCCCCCGAGGGACCCAGAAAGAGCGAAATGTCCCATCTTCTGTGCCATGGACACCGGCGCTAGAGATCTAATCACTACCATATGTACCATAGATGATGGTATAGACAGAAAACCATCCAACCCCCTCAGAGCCCAGTGCATGCTGGGAGATCACTGCACAGCCTGGAAGCTGCATGGGGAACAAAGTGAGCATGTGCAGGACCTATCCAGTCATGAATACTCTAGCCAGGCCCATATGATCGGAGCCCATAGACCGGGCCCATAGGATGGGAGCCCATAGACCGGGCCCATAGGATGGGAGCCCATAGACCGGGCCCATAGGATGGGAGCCCATAGACCGGGCCCATAGGATGGGAGCCCATAGACCGGGCCCATAAGATGGGAGCCCAATGACCGGGCCCATAGGATGGGAGCCCAATGACCGGGCCCATAGGATGGGAGCCCATAGACCGGGCCCATAGGATGGGAGCCCATAGACTGGGCCAATAGAATGGGAGCCCATAGACCGGGCCCAAAAATTGGAGCCCATAGACCGGGCCCATAGAATGGGAGCCCATAGACCGGGCCCATAAGATGGGAGCCCATAGACCGGGCCCATAAGTTGGGAGCCCATAGACTGGGCCCATAGAATGGGAGCCCATAGACTGGGCCCATAGGATTGGCCCATATGATGGGAACTCATAGACTGGGCCGGATATGATGAGCGGGGGGTCAGATATGATTAGCGGGGGGTCGGATATGATGAACGGTGGGTCGGATGTGATGGGCGGGGGGGGTCAGATGTGATGAGCGGGGGGTCGGCTGTGATGAGTGGGGGGTCGGATATAATAAGTGGGGGGTTGGATATATTAAGTGGGGGGTCAGATAAAATAAATGGGGGGTCGGATATAATGAGTGGGGGGTCAGATGTGATGAGTGGGGGGTCAGATGTGATGAGCGGGGGGGTCAGATGTGATGAGCGGGGGGGTCAGATGTGATGAGCGGGGGGGTCAGATGTGATGAGCGGGGGGGTCAGATGTGATGAGCGGGGGGGTCGGATGTGATGAGCGGGGGGGTCGGATTTAATAAGTGGGAGGTGGGATATGATGAGTGGGGGGGGTCGATATAATAAGTGGGGGGGTCGGATGTGATGAGTGGGGGGGTCGGATGTGATGGTTCCCTTTAGTTTTTTTCTATAGGATATCATTCCAACCCGTTTCCCAGCGATTTTCCCTCTTTAAGAACTCGGCCATGAATCTATATTTGCCGCCCTTTTATTTTTCGGTTTGCCGCTCAATAAATATGAAGATGAAGCAATTTAGAGAGCAGACATAAGAGAGCGGAGGGGGAGGCGGCGAATGCGATCAGCCATCGATCTCTCTCGGGGGAGGGGCGCTGGAGTGAGAATCCATACCCGCAGATAATGAGATGGAAGGACTCGGCCGCCCGTCACTCATCATCTCCAGCCTGGAAGTCTTCGCTCTGTTATGAGGAGCGTTAATGAATCGCAGATATTGGCGGCATATTGGCTCCGGCCGCCTGAATTATGTGCGGAGATTATCGGGACCCGCGAGACTGTTTATCAAACCGCCATAATTGCCTGACCCTCCATGCAGAACCCGGCAGGCTTATTTATTCGTCTCCTTCCGCCTTCTCTGCCAAAATAGAAAAATTATCCATTTATTTGCATGAATAAATCCCCGGCGTGTCACAATGGACAGCAACGCAATCGTTCCCAAGGAAAGCTCCGCCTTTTATCAGTAAAAATCCATCCTCAAGATGATGTCATCAGTCTGCTGCAGGCCGGAGGAAGCATTTCCTCAGTCTCCCCTCCATGAAGGGACGTAACATGACAGGTCCACTTTTACCACTGAAAGTTTTAGTTGTAAAACTTGTTTCTTCCATTCATATTTAAAGTGCAACAAAGTATCAAACATCTCCACTGAGAAATCTGATATTGCAGAGGCAGATCGGCCTCGATGACCCCCCCCCCCCCAGGGGGGGGGGGGGGCTTCGGGATGGATTTTCCACCCGCGATGAAAGTTTTCCGCAGCGGACGCAGAGGAGCTCCACTGCGAATGAATATTTATTATTTCTCCCCTGTGAGCTCCGCGGGGAACGAGGAGGAGGAGATCGAATCGCACATTACAGATCGTCTATTCCCAGCCGAGAACTCCACCGGGGACACTTCATACGACAAACACACCGCCAGTCCCAGCCCCCGCTCCCCGCCGCCGCCGTCCCCCATATGGCGCACACATGGTAATGAGCTGAGATTGCAGCGATCACTCCAGGCTGTGTGTTTTCAATCGCTCTCTCCGGGTTTCCTGTCATTATCAGGATTCCCAGCAAACTCCCCGACCGTCATCTTAATACAAAGTATTATCAAAGTATTATCGCATTTCTGCCTTCTGGACTCAGGTTCTTCATGTCTGAGATCCCAAAATACCCCGGAGGGCGGTCTGCCGGGTCTGTCCGACACCTTTGGACCTTCTACGGGCCTAAAATCCTTCTTTATTACACCCCAAACCACAAATGTCATATATTGCAGCTTACCAATCATTAGATGTGGCAGCCAGTAACGCACCTCCTGTATTAGATCCACCCCACTCTGGATGAAGGCGCACAGGAGGCACATTAGACAGCAGCATTGTCAGTCTGGGGGGGGGGGCGGGAGTGTTAGAAGGGGCTGGCAGATTTAGATATACTAACAAGGCCAAACTCCAGCTAATACATTATAATCAGTCCCCCCCCCCCAAAATCATAATAAGTTACCCCCCCCAAATCATAATAAGTTACTCCCCCAAAATCATAATAAGTTACCCCCCAAATTATAAGTTACCCCCCCCCCCAATCATAATAAGTTACCCCCCAAATCATAATAAGTTACCCCCCAAATCATAATTTACCCCCCCCCCCCCAATAATAATAAGTTACCCCCCCCAAAATCATAATAAGTTACCCCCGAAATCATAATAAGTTACCCCCCGAAATCATAAGTCCCCCCCAAAATCATAATAAGTTACACCCCCCCCCCAAATCATAATAAGTTACCCCCCCAAAATCATAAGTTACCCCCCAAATCATAAGTTACCCCCCCCCCCCCCCAAATCATAATAAGTTACTGCCCCCCAAATCATAATAAGTTACCCTTACCCCCCACCAATCACAATAAGTTACCCCCCCGAATCATAATAAGTTACCCCACCCCCCCAAGCAATTTTGGGGCGCGATTTTGTGCGTTATGGTAAAGTGCATGATTTTGCACGCTCTGACAATGTAAACGCGCTGAAATTCAGAGCAGCCAATCAAAATTCAGTTTCGCGCTGACCAGAAAGGAGGAGTTCTGATCCGGTGTCACGGGCAGTGCCATTCACAGTTCTTTAGCACCCAAGCCGTAAACACCAAAGTGCTCATCCTGCTGACTACATTTAAGACTGACGGATATTTTTCTACTTTTTTTTGTGTTTTCTTTTTACCCACATGTCTCCATTCGGAGTGAACAGCGCAGTTTGCTGAAAGGGCCAATGATTTTGCCCCGCCTCCTTATGATCTATCCAATCTCTGTTGTGCCTGCTTCATTGGCTGCTTCCATACACTGCACCTTTCAGGGGGGAGGGTGGAACAGGTACCTGTTTTTGACAGTACCCTGGAGACGGGGCCGTGGCCCTGTCTCTCAGAAGTTCGGCCCCCCTCCTCCTTCCTCCGCCATGCCAATTAAAAAGTGTAGCGTGCTTCACACATGCACAGTAGGGAACTGGCTGTAAAGCCAAAAGGCTTCCCTGCTGGGTCCCCATGGCGGTGGCTGCACCCAACAGCCAATCCGAAGATCAGCTGGGGGTGCTGACATCGCGGGCTCCCTGGACAGGTAAGTGCACTGGTGAGGCTGCTTTGATGGGCACTGGTGAGGCTGCATTGATGGGCACTGGTGAGGCTGCATTGATGGGCACTGGTGAGGCTGCATTGATGGGCACTGGTGAGGCTGCATTGATGGGCACTGGTGAGGCTGCATTGATGGGCACTGGTGAGGCTGCATTGATGGGCACTTGTGAGGCTGCATTGATGGACACTTTTGAGGCTGCATTGATGGACACTTGTGAGGCTGCATTGATGGACACTTGTGAGGCTGCATTGATGAACACTGGTGAGGCTGCTTTGATGGGCACTGGTGAGGCTGCTTTGATGGGCACTGGTGAGGCTGCTTTGATGGGCACTGGTGAGGCTGCACTGATGGGCACTGGAGAGGCTGCACTGATGGGCACTGGAGAGGCTGCACTGATGGGCACTGGAGAGGCTGCACTGATGGGCACTGGAGAGGCTGCACTGATGGACACCGATCAGGCTGCACTGAGGGCACTGGTGAAGCTGAATTGATGGGCACTGGTGAGGCTGAATTGATGGGCACTGATCAGGCTGCACTGATGGGCACTGGTGAGGCTGCTTTGATGGGCATTGGTGAGGCTGTTTTGATGAGCACTGGTGAACCTGCACTGAAGGGCACTGGTGAGGCTGCACTGAGGGGTGCTGATCTTCACTGATGGGCACTGGTGAGGCTGCATTGATGGGCACTGATGAAGCTGCACTTGGTACCCACATTTAATGTACAGAGAGGAAGAGGTAGAGCCCATAGAGGAAGGGGTGTGGTTTTAGAGATGACAGGGCAGGTCTTAAACAGTTAGAGATGTGGCATTGGCAGGAAGGGGCGGGTCATATTTAAATTAGGGGGTTGCACGAGTCTAGTCAGGCCTAGAGCAGCACAAAACCTAAATACACCACTGCTTATAGGACACACTTTATATAATCACCTGAATGAGTTTGTTTTTATTGCGTCTCATTGACAGGTGGCGCTTTTACGAGAGAATTACACGCTCAGACGCCGAAACGCACCTCGCCAGACGGCATCACACAAATAAACATGAAGACTAAAAAGACATCAACACATATGGCGGCGGAGATCCGACACATCTGGGAGCCGCACATCAAACCCGAGAGAGAGAGAGAGAGAATGACAAGGAGGGCGACAGCCGACCACCGGGTCCTAATAACAAATAATCACCCGACACCACCGGGGCTCATTCTCTACCTGCAGGGGGCGCTGCTGAGTCTACTTATTATTCTTTCTATGATGTCCCCATCCCAGTCACATAGACTTCCCATCATCAATATTATATAATACAGTCTACAGAGCTTACACTCTAATGTCCCCTCCCCCCCCACAGTCACACACTATTATGATTAGTATACATTTATATAGCTTTGACATATACTGCAGTGCTGTACAGAGATCACTGAGCCGGTCACATGTTGATGGGGACAAAGGCCTCTTCCCCACAACCCTGGACGGTGGTTGTTGTAATCATTTATTCCAGATAAGAAGCGATCGGACTCCCCGCGTGATGCAAAGCGGAGTCAAGCGCCACTCGCGGACACGGAGCCACTCATTAGGATAGAAAAGATCTACAAAATTCCCCGACATCTGTCGCATTAAACTTTTAAAGCAATCTGGCAAATCATCATGTGAGCGCAATATTGTCCCCTCCCCCCGTAATTCATCAGATCTTCACTCCAGGCAGATGCTGAAAACATCCACTTCATTAAAGAATAATCACGTTTGTTTTTACCTACAAATAGCATCAATCGCGATTTGTACAAGGAATAAATATTAATCAAAACAAAAAACTAATAGAAATAAATATAATATTATATATATATATATATATATATATATAAATTAATATAAATATAATAGGAATAAATATTAATCAAAACAAAAAACTAATAGGAATAAATATAATATTTTATATATATATATATATATATATATATATATATATATATATATATATATATATATATATATATATATATATATATATAAATATAAAAATAATAAATATTAATCAAAACAAAAAATGAATAGGAATAAATATAATATTATATATATATATAAATTAATATAAATATAATAGGAATAAATATTAATCAAAACAAAAAACTAATAGGAATAAATATAATATTATATATATATAAATTAATATAAATATTAATCAAAACAAAAAACTAATAGGAATAAATATAATATTTTATATATATATATATATATATAATATATAAATAAATATAAAAATAATAAGAATAAATATTAATCAAAACAAAAAATGAATAGGAATACATTTTATATATATATATAGGAATGAATATTAATCAAAACTAAAAACTAAAAAAAGGACAGTGTAAAAAAAAAAAAAAAAATGAATAAAAAAAAAAAAAAAAAAAAAAAAAAGAGTTAAGCGACCATAACATAGATTCGAATAGAAAAGAAAAGAAAAGAAAAAAACTATAGAATAGAATAAACTAGAAAGAATGTAGCCGTCTTCTGAAATTAGAATTTCAAATAGAATAAATTTGAATGCCATTTAAAATTTTTCAAATTTGGACGAATTCAAATCAAATCACCTGATTTCGGAAAATTCCAATTGAATTTGATAGCGAATAAACTATATTAAATTAAATTAAATTAAACAAATTTAACTAAACTAAGTGATTTAACAAAACAATTTTTTTTTTTTTTATTCTGCACACGTCTACATCCAAGTCGCACCCATCCAAAGCTGCATCAAAGTCACAATGTAAATTTCGCAATGGAAATCGCAGGACTTTGGAGTCGCACGAGTGTGAATGGAGCCCTATACTGAAAAATAAGAATACATTGTATCTGCAGATGGGATTGTAGCTGATGGAGGTGTATGGTGATGGTCTGACGGATAGAACAACTGATAAAACATCTTCTGTGTGCGTCCAGCACGGCTATAGATATAGGTAATTTGGTGAGGAATATTCTTGCAGTCACTGTATGGAGGAACGCGCGGTGCATGCAATCCTCTGTCCGCTGGGGGACAATGATTTCCTATCGGAGTGACCCCCGGACCCTGCGACGCCCGGGAACGCTGTGAATAATGGAAGCGAGAAGATCTGGAGGCGCATTTCCCCAGAAAGGGAAAACTTCATAAATAACCATCAATCGGCGCAGGTTACAATCGGAGGATGGGCTCCCGGCGGCTGCGCCAGCGTATAAATCTTTCACCTCCGTCCACTTTATTCCCTGAAACAACAGCGAGAGAACACAAATACGCGGACGCCGTTCTGTCGATAAATTATTCAACGCCTCTTCCCCGGGCCCGGCCGCCAATAAATGTGAGAATAAACATTTCTGCTTCTAGTGCGTCAGGAATACTGCGAGCGCCCCCGCCCCCCCCCCCCCCCCCGCGCCGCAACCTGCGTCCGTAAAATCCCGAGAGTAACTTCTGAATGAATATATTCCTGACATGTCTCCATATACAGCATCAGACACTGATCAGAGAACCTGAGACTAATATATGATGTCATTAGTTTGCTGCAAGCAGGAGCAAGCATTTCCTCAGTCTCCCCTCCCCCCCCCCCAGTGGTCAGGCTGTACATTTTTAATTTTGCAGCAGGTCAGCGGAGGAGCTTACACTCTAATGCCCCCCCCCCCCCCTCCCAGTCACACACTATTATTATTATACATTTATATAGCTCTGACATATACTGCAGTGCTGTACAGAGAACACTGAGCCAATCACATCACTCTCTGTACCAGAGGAGCTTACACTCTAATGTCCCCTCCCCCACAGTCACATCAGTCTCTGTACCAGAGGAGCTTACACTCTAATGTCCCCTCCCCCACAGTCACATCAGTCTCTGTACAGAGGAGCTTACACTCTAATGTCCCCTCCCCCACAGTCACATCAGTCTCTGTACAGAGGAGCTTACCCTCTAATGTCCCCCCCCCCCCACAGTCACATCAGTCTCTGTATAGAGGAGCTTACACTCTAATGTCCCCTCCCCCACAGTCACATCAGTCTCTGTACAGAGGAGCTTACACTCTAATGTCACCTCCCCCACAGTCACATCAGTCTTTCTTTGTACCAGGGGAGATTACATTCTAATGTCCCATCCCCCCAGTCACATCAGTCTCTGTACCAGGGAGCTTACACTCTAATATCCCCTCCCCCCCACAGTCACACACTATTATTATTATACATTTATATAGCTCTGACATATACCGCAGTGCTGTACAGAGATCACTGAGCCAGTCACATGTTGATGGGGACAAAGGCCTCTTCCCCACAACCCTGGACGGTGGTTGTGGGGGGTCTGAGGGGTCTGGGGCTTATTGGTGTAGATCCATCAATCAATCACAATTCCCGTCGCCATCGCCGCCCTGAAGAAAAACCCCAAAAAATCTTCTGATGAAGGCTCCTGCTGAATGAAAGCTCCGCCTCCTCCCGTTGTTAAAGAAACTACGTGGCGGGGCCAACCGGTAACATCACGGGGTGGCCCTGCCCCCTTGTGACATCACTGACTCAGCATGCCCTGGTTCATGACATCACAATGGGGCAGGGCCACCTGATGATGTCACCGGAAGGCCCCACTCCTTCATTTATTTAGCAGTGGATCGGTCATTCGGCAGGAGCCTTTGTCAGGAGTGGAGCTTTTTTTTTTGTTCTTCGGGTCGGCGGTGATTAACGGTGGATCTATAATTTTTTTTATTTTAGTTTTTTTAAATAATGGGCTTGTCAAAAACTATCCACATTGGGGGGGGGGGGAGATATGGGGGCCCCCTAGTTAAAGGGGGCTTCCAGATTCGGATAATCCCGTCCGCAGACCCCCACAACCCCTAGCCAGGGTTGTGGGGAAGAGGCCCTTTTCCCCCATCAACATTGGGACAAGGTGCTTTTGGAGGGGGGGGGGGGCACAGAGCCTCCCTGACCCCCATGTTGCAAGCATGTGGTATGATACTGGGGGGGGGGGGCTCGCTCCTCCCTCTCCCTTTCCCCAGACCTTCTGGGCTGTATGCTCAGATAGGGGGATAGTGTGGATTTTGGGGGGAATCCATGCCATTTTTATTTTTTATTTTTAGCGTGGGGGTTCCCTTCAAAATCCATACTAGACCCCCCAAGGGCCTGCTATGGATTGGGTGGAGGGAACCCGTGTTGTTTTTTTAAATTTTACATTGACAATTTTTTGCACATTCAGCCGTCAGCCAGGAACCCCGCTGACGGCTGATGACTCATTGGTTGTTAAAAATGCAGCGGCCGCCTTCTCCCTAACAACCATGTTGTTTATTGGTTGTTAAGGACACCGGCGGCTGCCGAAACCTTAAAACTATCGCATGTCGGGACCACGACTCATTTACCCGATGCATTAATTTACTTCTTTTTTGTAAATTTACTTTACTGTCTGTTTTATGCGGTATTTACCGCGTGTTTTTGTTTTATATGGTGAATCCTGCATACAGCGATAGTGAATTGACATTTCCCAGGATCGCAGGAAAACGCCCAAATATCGCCTGCGATCTGCTTTTGTGAATGGAGCCCACTGACACATTGGATGACATCCTAACTCAACCAATCATGAAGGGCCAATCAGGGCAGAGAGATTTATACGGCGCCCAGAGAATCGGATTTGCGCTGCGTCGGGTTAGGTTCGGTCCTCAGCGGATCTTTAGTCGCACATCAGACATTAGGGACCCCCCCCCCCTTTGATTGACTACTAATTGAGGACTCATTCATTGTCTACAACTGCGCTTTGTTTATTTGCAACACAATTAGAGGAGCGATAAATCGCACACAGCCCCGGGGCACAACAAAGATAATTATGTTCTTCATTACAGGAGAGGCGAGGAGGCCGCAGGCACAATTCTGTCTCCTTTCATCACCCATCCTCGTTTCCTTCCCCCCGATCCTCATTCATCTGTCAGCTGTACGACGCCGGGGGATTGTAACCCCTTCCTGGAAGAGACCGGAGGAATCCGCCAGGAAATCACCAAAATCACCAAAATCACCATCCTACGGCAAAGAGGAGGGAAAGATGGACGCCTCAACGCCGGATGGGGGACACTCATTATAAGAACGTTGGCTTAAAGGGACTCTCCACCTCAGGCTGAACATTGAGGCAAATAACCATCGACCTGGAGGAGGTCCCGGGTGACACCACCGCAGATCGGGGACCAGTATAGAGCCATCATGGTGGCGGAACCTCGAAGCTGTCAGAGGGAGAGAAAAAAACGTTGGGTGGGACGATTAAACTAAAACAAAATTTTCTTTTAAAGTTTTGATTTTAAATTTTACCTTTTTTTTGTCATATATACGTTTTTTTATTTTTATGTTAACATTGTTACAGGGTGGGTTATAAATGTTCGGTGCGTAATATCAAAACACATAGTAACATTGGTAGATAGTACAGCTACAGGCCACATATACATTTTTATTTCATTTTTTAATTTTTAATTTGTTTTATTTATTTAATTTAAATTTTTTTTCATTTATCGCATAGGTATTTTATTTTTTTTATTGATTTATTTTCTTAATTTTGACAGCGTCTTTATTTTATTATCTTTATTATTTATTTTATTTATTATTATTATTATTAATTTATTTATTATCTTTATATTTTTTAATTTGTTATTTTTTTAATTCATTATTTATCAATTTGTTATTCATTTTATTATTTATTTATTTATTATTATTATTTAGTTATTTATTATCTTTATATTTTTTAATTTGTTATTTTTTTATTTCATTATTTATCAATTTGTTATTCATTTTATTATTTATTTATTTTTTTATTGTAATTTTCACAAAGTGCTTATTTTATTTAATTAATCATTTATAAATAAAATGATTTATTAATTTGTTACTCATTTATTTATTTTATTTTTTTTTTTTTTTTAGCACTTTCACCTAGCAGCTAAAAGGATCGCTGGTTCGAATGCCGATCATGACACCATCTGCCTGGAGTTTGCATGTTCTCCCTGTGCCTGCGTGGGTTTCCTCCGGATATTCCGGTTTCCTCCCACACTCCAAAAATGCTGGTAGGTTAATTGGATGCTGTCTAAAATGGCGCTAATATATGTATGAATGTGTGTTAGGGACCTTAGAGTGTAAGCTCCATGAGGGTAGGGACTGATGTGACTGTAGAACGTATATGTAAAGCACTGCGTAAATTGGCAGCACTGTACAAGTACCTGAAATAAATAAATATTGATAGAGTAATTATTTCATTTAAAATTTTTATGTATTTTTAAATGTCATTATTTCATTTTTTCCACTTTCTTAATTATGGAAAAGTATTTATTTTATTTAGATTTTTAATTTAAATTCATTTTATAAATTCATTATTATTTTTTACTCATTTTATTATTCTTTAATTCAAAATGTATTTCTTAATTTTGTCAGTTTATCTTATTGTAGTTGATCATTTATAAATTTAATATTTATTAATGTATTATTATTTTTATTTTTTATTCATTTTGGCAAAGTATTTTATTTTATCATTTATAAATTAATTTATCAATTAATTATTCATTTCCACAATTATTTTCATTGCACGATTTCTAGTGCGACTTTGGAATGTTACATTTGGTGTGACTTTACATTCTCTGGATTAAAGTCGCATCAAATGTCGCACCAAAGTAGTACTTATTTTGTTTTTTAATTAATCATTTATAAATTATTTATTCATTTTTTACTCATTTATTTTTTCTTAATATTGATAGAGTAATTATTTCATTTAAAACTTTTATGTATTTTTAACATCGTTTATTCTTTTTTTTTTCTCCTACTTTCTTAATTATGGAAAAGTATTTATTTTGTTTTGATTTTTAATTTATCATTTATAAATTATTTCTTTTTTACCCGTTTTATTATTCTTTTATTTTTGATCTATTTCTTAATTTTGGCAGTTTATCTCATTTTAGTTGATCATTTATAAATTAATTATTTATTAATGTACTGTTTATTTACTTTTTTATTCATTTTGGCAAAGTATTTTATCTTATTTTAGTTGATCATTTATAAATTCATTATTTATTACTGTATTATTTATTTTATTTTTTATTCATTTTGGCAAACTATTTTAATTTATCATTTATAAAATCATTATTGATTATTTTTTACCTATTTTAATTATTCATTCAAATTTATTTCTTAATTTCGTCCATTTATCTTATTTTAGTTGATCATTTATAAATTCATTATTTATTAATGTATTTATTTTATTTTTTATTTATTTTGGTAAAGAATTGTATTTTAATTTATCTCATTTTAGTTTATCTTATTTTAGTTGATCATTTATAAATTCATTATTTATTAATGTAGTATTTATTTAATTTTTTATTCATTTTGGCAAAGTCATTTATTTTAATTTATCATTTATAAATTCGTTATTTATCAATTTATTATTTATTTTCATTGCACGATTACTAGTGCGACTTTGGAATGTGACTTTTGGTGCGACTTTGATCCGACTTTACATTCCCTGGAATAAAGTCGCATGAAAAGTCGCACCGAAGTAGTGCAGCCACCTTTTATAAAGTTGCACCGATTTGAACAGGGGCCATTGACAAGAATGGCCTGCGACTTGTCGTGCGACTTTGGTCATCGTGGTGCACAAGTGTGAACGGAGCCTTTAGGGAAACTTTGCAATTTAAAAAAATGTTTGCTGCAAACGCCTGAATCCGGGATCCGCCGCGGCGCGCCAACATAACGGAGCCCAGCGACTGCGTATCGCTGGAACAGACGCAGCCATGCGGTGGATTTTTCCGGGTATTAATTTTGATCGGCGAGGAATAAATAATGGCGGGATTGGTTCTGCAGACGCGATGTTTGCGCTCCGTTGAAGAAATATTTGCATTCTCCGGGGGGGAGGGGAACATATGTTCCATGTAACGAATATTGAGAAGCGTGAAGACGGATTTCACAGATACAATTCCCGACAACGCAGGTCACTTCGCTCTCCGCCGCCAATTTCCATCGCACACGGATGAGCGCCGGGGAAAGTATAGGAATTGCGGCGACACAAAACACGTCCTGGGAGCGATCTTCTCGCGCTATCACCACTTCCTGCCTCAGTGCGATTTGTAACAATGTAACAACTTCTTGTGAAAAAAACGTGAAAGACAATCGCCGCCCCCCCATTCACGCCTGAGCGTTTGCTAAACGCACGCAATATCGCATATTTACATTTAGGGCAGCACATTCATTTCAGCGTGATTCCCTACCGTGCCTGGAAAAAGTATTCATACCCCTTGAAATTCCCCACATTTTCTCATGTTACACCCAAAAACATGAATGTATTTTATTGGGATTTTATGTGATGGACCAACACAAAGTGTCACATAATTGTGAAGTGGAAGGAAAATGATAAATGATACAAATAAATATGTGAAAAGTGTGGGGGAGGGGCATTTGTATGGCGCCCCCCGGAGTCAATACTTTGTAGAACCCCCTTTCTCTACAAGTCTTTTTGGGGGTGTCTCTACCAGCTTTGCCCATCTAGAGAGGACATTTCTGCCCATTCTTCTTCTTCTTTGTAAAATATCTCAAGCTCTGTCAGATTGGGTGGAGAGCGTCTGTGATCAGCAATTTTCAAGTCTTGCCACAGATTCTCAATGTGATTTAGGTCTGGACTGTGACTGGGCCATTCTAACACATGAATATGCTTTGATGTAAACCATTCCATTGTAGCTCTGGCTGTATGTTTCGGGTCGTTGTCCTGCTGGAAGGTGACCCTCCCCCCCCCCCCAGTCTCAAGTCTTTTACCGACTCTAAAAGGTTTTCTTCTAAGATTGTCCTGTATTTGTCTCCATCCATCTTCCCATCAACTCTGACCAGCTTCCCTGTCCCTGCTGAAGAAAACCATCCCCACCACATGATGCTGCCACCGCCATGTTTCACGGTGGGGATGGTGTATTCAGGGGGATGGGCAGTGTTAGTTTCCCCCACACATAGCATTTTGCTTTTAGGCCATAAAGTAGAATTTTGGTGTCATGTGACCAGATCACCTTCTTCCACATGTTTGCTCCCCTCCCCCACATGGCTTCTCACAAACTACAAACAGGACTTCTTATGACTTTCTTTCTCCAATGTCTTTCTTCTTGTCACTCTTCCATAAAGGGCAGATTTGTGGAGAACACAACTAATAGTTGTCCTGTGGACAGACTCTCCCCCCTGAGCTGTGGATCTCTGCAGCTCCTCCAGAGTTACCATGGACCTCTTGGCTCTTCTCTGATGAATGCTCTCCTTGCCCGGCCGGGTCAGTTTAGGTGGACGGCCGTGTCTTGGTAGGTTTGCAGTTCTGCCATACTCTTTCCATTTTCCGATGATGGATTGAACAGTGCTCCATGAGATGGTCAAAGCTTGGGAGATATTATTATAACCTGACCCTGCTTTATACTTCTCCACAACTTTATCCCTGACCTGTCTGGTGGGTTCCTTGGCCTTCATGATGCTGTTTGTTCACTAAGGTTCTCCAACAAACCTCTGAGGGCTTCACAGAACAGCTGGATTTATACTGAGATTAAATTATAAACAGGTGGACTCCATTTACTAATTAGGTGACTTCTGAAGGCAATTGGTTCCTCTAGATTTTAGTTATCAGAGTAAAGGGGGCTGAATACAAATGCCCCCCCCCCCCCCACACTTTTCACATATTTATTTGTATCATTTATCATTTTCCTTCCACTTCACAATTATGTGACACTTTGTGTTGGTCCATCACATAAAATCCCAATAAAATACATTTATGTTTTTGGTTGTAACATGAGAAAATGTGGGAAATTTCAAGGGGTATGAATACTTTTTCAAGGCACTGTATGCACAGAAAACACGCAAAAGAAGTGCGTGCCCCATTTTTATAATAGTACCGCACCAAGACACACGATACTTTGTTACTATGCATTTTGGCGAGCAATTTCACACATGCATTAGCAAGGCACATTGAGGGGCATTAAGCATTTTTTGCGCATTGCTGCATCACAACAAATGTCAACCCAGCCTGAATGTTAAAGGTCGCTCGCGCACTCGCACACGGATTTAACACTTTACTCACTCTTATAAGCAGGATCTTGCCGGCTGTGTCCAATCACAGCCCAGCGCTCTGTGTTAACAAACAAAGTTTTGAATTTTTTTTAATTTGAGCAGAAAATCGTACAAAAACTAGACATGTGCAATTCGTTTAGTTCCGAATTCTCTTTTTTAATGAATTTTGACAAATTCGTTAATTCCGAAATTTCCGAATTTTTCAATTTCTGAAATTATGAATTTCCGAATTTTCTGTATTTCCAAAAATTCAGAATTTCGGAAATTTGGAAATGAGGTGGTAAACACGCAAAAAAAATAGACACGTGCAATTTGTTTAGTTCCAAATTCTCTTTTTTAACGAATTTTGTCAAATTCGTTAATTCCAAAATTTTCTATTATATTTTTAATTTCTGAAATTCTGAATTTCA
The DNA here is from genome assembly GCA_028564925.1 of Lithobates sylvaticus. NCBI lineage: Eukaryota > Metazoa > Chordata > Amphibia > Anura > Ranidae > Lithobates > Lithobates sylvaticus. The sequence continues at coordinate 7,613,946 of CM053031.1, read as the reverse complement.
AAAAATTTTGGAAATTCGTCAATGCGGAAGTTTGGAAATTCGGAAATGCGGAAGTTTGGAAATTCGGAAATGCAGAAGTTTGGAAATTCGGAAATGCAGAAGTTTGGAAATTCGGAAAATTCGGAATTTCGGAAATTCGGAATTTCTAAAAATTCGGAAATTTGCAAATTTGAAAATCCGAAAATAAGAATGAAAATCTGAAAATTCAAAAGTTCGAAAATTCGAAATGAGGGAATTCAAAAATTCGGAATTTCCGAGATTTGGATAATTCGGAATTTCCGAAATTTGGATAATTCGGAATTTCCGAAATTTGGAAAATTCGGAATTTTGGAAAATTCGGAATTTTGGAAAATTCGGAATTTTGGAAAATTCGGAATTTTCCAAATTTCGGAATTTTCCAAATTTCGGAATTTTCCAAATTTCGGAATTTTCCAAAATTCTGAATTTTCTAAATTTTGAAAATTCGGAAATTTGCAAATTTGAAAATAAGAATGAAAATCTGAAAATTCAAAAGAATTTAAAAATCAGAAAATGTGAAAATCGGAAATAACTAATAACTATTAAATTATAGGTATTGGAATTTCCTTTCAAATTTGGCTGTTAGTGAACGAATTTTCTGAAATAACGAATGCCATATCTAAAAGAATGGAATGTAACTATCTAATAATAAAAAATAATAATAAAACCATTTTACTGTTATTATTTATTATTAATTTGTTCCATTACATTTGTTTAGATGCGGCATTCGTTATTTCGGATAATTCTTAACTTCGGATAAATTCCTATTTGTTACGTTCCCTAACAGCCAAATTTGAAAGGAAATTCCAATACCTAGAATTTAATAATTATTATTCGTTATTATTGTGAATTTTACTGATTTTTCTTTTTTTTTTCAGATTTTCTAATTTTCTAATTTCCGAATTTTCGAAAAAAGCAAAAAAACTTCTGAAAACGAACACATTTTTTGTTAGTGTACATGTCTACAAAAAACGTCATACAAGATTCTAATGGGGGACATTTCAGCGAACGCTTTACAGGTATCAGGAAACCCAACCTAATGCTGCGTACACACGGTCGGAATTTCCGATGGAAACAGTCCGATGGGAGCTTTTCATCGGATTTTCCGACCGTGTGTACGCCCATCGGTCTTTTTCTGTCGGAATTTCCGACGGACTTTGGATTGAGAACCTGTTCTTAATTTTTCCGACGGAAAACCTTTCTATCGGATTTTCCGATCGTGTGTATGCAATTCCGACACGCAAAATTCCGACGCATGCTCGGAAACAATTCGACGCATGCTCGGAAGCATTAAACTTCCCTTTTATAGTGCAGTCGATCGTTTTTTTTTAGGCGTGGTGTTATTGACTGTCGGAAATTTGGTGTGACCGTGTGTAGGCAAGACAGTTTGAGCAAAATTCCGTCGGAATTCCGACGGGAAAACCATCAGAGCTTTTTCCGACGAGAATTCCGACCGTGTGTACGCGGCATTAGAAATGCCATGCAGCCATTGCTGAAAAACATGTCGATGGGAAGTGGCTGCAAAAAGGCTGCCGTCTATAATAGACGGCACACAAGGCAACCTAACTGTCATCCAGCTAAGGTTTACCCCCCCCCCCCCCCCCACCACACCTGGAGAGGGACGGCCGCCGAGTTAAAAAGCCCAGAAAATCGGCGGAGAGGATCAAAGCGTCGCTGAAAAAAAAAAAAAACTTGCCGAGCGGAAAGGGAACCCATTTCTGTAAAATGGTGTCAACTGCAAAGTGCAGATTTCAGGCCGGGGCGAGCGGCATGTAATCTGAGATTACTGGCGGCATCTGGCATCACTCAGATCTCTCCGCTGCCAATATGAGCGCCCATCTGGTACAAATACAGACGTCGCCCCTTTTAACTATCCGCGCTTCCTTCGCAGACTTCAATCGGCTGGCGGCGGAGCGACGGCGAGGATCAGGAGGATCCCCGGACCCGCCTGCAGGTCACGATACGGAACATTAAAATGTAAAAAAAAAAAAAAACGTAAAAAAGCCGGCAAGAGCGGGAGGCTTATTTAAAGAAGAAGCGGGGCTCTGTAAAGCGCTCGGCGGTATTCGTGCGTTCGGCGCGACGCGACATCTGTGTACAATTTCCTCCCGATAATTAACTGCACGGCAAAAGACATCAATTGTGTGCAGAGTATTGTGTGCAGGCATGGGGCTTATTCAATAAAAGTCTGCGGCCAATCACAGTTCATCTCTTATTGTCTCGCCGTTTCCACGCTGATCAATGATAAGCTTGGATTGGCCACTTTGGGTTGCCGCCCTCTGCGCATCCTCCAAGGACAAACCTACTGAAACCCCCTGAAACGACTTTTAGGCCTCATTCACACCTACGCAATGCACGTTCCCGCTCGCTTTTTCTAAGGTCTAAGATACATTCATCACGCTGCCCTACATGCAACGATCGCCGCAAAGTAGCTCCAGAACCTTTTCGGTCGTGGAGCGGCAAGTTTTTTTTTTGTCATGCGCCAAAGCGTGCCTCTGCTACTAGCCCTTGGTAGCAGTGAATGGCGTCACAAGCGCGAACCAGTGCGTACCCATCTATGTGTGTTCCAGCCCCACAGGGGTGTCTCCACCCATCTTTGTGTGTCCCAGCCCCCCAGGGGGTGTCTCCACCCAACTTTGTGTGTCCCAGCCCCTCAGGGGGTGTCTCCACCCATCTTTTTGTGTTCCAGCCCCCACGGGGGGTCTCCACCCATCTTTGTGTGTTCCTGCCCCCAAGGGGTGTCTCCATCTATCTTTGTGTGTTCCAGCCCCCAAGAGGGGTCTCCACCCATCTTTGTGTGTTCCAGCCCCCAAGGGGTGTCTCCACCCATCTTTGTGTGTCCCAGCCCCCCAGGGGGTGTCTCCACCCATCTTTGTGTGTCCCAGCCCCCCAGGGGGTGTCTCCACCCATCTTTGTGTGTCCCAGTCCCCCAGGGGGTGTCTCCACCCATCTTTGTGTGTCCCAGCCCCTCAGGGGGTGTCTCCACCCATCTTTGTGTGTTTCAGCCCCCAAGGGGGGTCTCCACCCATCTTTGTGTGTTCCAGCCCCCAAGGGGGGTCTCCATCCATCTTTGTGTGTTCCAGCCCCCAAGGGGTGTCTCCACCCATCTTTGTGTGTTCCAGCCCCCAAGGGGTGTCTTCACCCATCTTTGTGTGTTCCAGGCCCCAAGGGGTGTCTCTACCCATCTTTGTGTGTTCCAGCCCCCAAGGGGGGTCTCCAACCCATCTTTGTGTGTTCCAGCCCCCAAGGGGTGTCTCCACCCATCTTTGTGTGTACCAGCCCCCAAGGGGTGTCCCCACCCATCTTTGCGTGTACCAGGCCCCAAGGGGGGTCTCCACCCATCTTTGTGTGTTCCAGCCCCCAAGGGGTGTCTCCACCCTTTTTTGTGTGTTCCAGCCCCTCCAGTCCCAGTACCAGTCCCAGGGTGTCTCCACCTATCTTTGTATGTCCCAGCCCCTCAGGGGGTGTCTCCACCCATCTTTGTGTGTTCCAGCCCCCAAGGGGGGTCTCTACCAATCTTTGTGTGTACCAGGCCCCAAGGGGTGTCTCCACCCATCTTTGTGTGTTCCAGCCCCCAAGGGGGGTCTCTACCAATCTTTATGTGTACCAGGCCCCAAGGGGTGTCTCCACCCATCTTTGTGTGTTCCAGCCCCCAAGGGGTGTCTCCACCCATCTTTGCGTGTTCCAGCCCCCAAGGGGGTCTCCACCCATCTTTGCGTGTTCCAGCCCCCAAGGGGGTCTCCACCCATCTTTGTGAGTTCCTGCCAACAAGCTGTGTCCATGCCCAACTTTGTGAGTTCCTGGCCTTAAGCTTTATCTCCACCTACATTTGCATGTTCCTGCCCCCAAGAGGCGTCCCCTCCCACCTTTGAGTGTTTCCCTCAAGGGGTCCTGATAAATTCTCCATTACATTAAATAAACACAAACCCCCAAAAAAATGTGCTGCCTTGTGCAGACGGGCACAGGTGCCATAAATTTGTAGTGGCACCACCTTGCATCTGGCAAACGCGCGTGCGCTGGTGGGCGCCAAAACGCATGGTACTGCAGTTCCAGGCAGGTTGGTGTGGTGCGATTTTTAAAAATTCTGCCTGCACTATTTTTGTGTGTTGCATTTGCTTTGAAATTAATGGGCTGCCCTAAATGCGCAGATCGGACGCACCTTATGAAGTGAATGAGCCCTAATACAATGTTAAAGCTACTGAGATGTCAGTGATCGGGTTTAGATATTATCTATATTTTTATATTTATCTAAAAATTCCATCAGTCCATTTTTCCTCGTCTTTCATGTCCCCGGAAAATGCGCAGTGAAAATTCCCGCGCACACACATACAAACTCGAACCCCCCCCCCTCCACACGCCCGGCTCGGAGCGATTTCCTCGCAGACGCACAAACCTGAATTTCCATCTCATTTCTCAGGTCACAGCGATCCGCTAACGAGACTTTTTTTTTTCACCCCCGTGAAAAATATTGCCAACATTCGACTACGAAGGGAAAATGAAAAATGCAGAACGCGTGGAGTCACCTCGCCAGCGCCCGCTAACGAAGAGCGGAATGTTCAATATTCATCTTTATCATTATTCAAAACATCGCCGCTAAACAAATATTTATATTAAAAAAAATATTCCCTCCAAATTTCGATTAATTTGCCTCGACGCAAGTGTTGCGAAACTTTCACATTTGCATCGCGGGGGAAACTTTCCCGGTGATATTTGTCTGCGTTTTTTTTTTTGGCTCGCCCCCGTCTGGCACATTATTTCTCTGCATAACAAATGAGGGGAGCCGAATAATTTTCAGGTCTGTTAAGGGCGAGATTTATTTTTCCACGCGCAGGTAATGACATTTTCATTGCTGGCTTTTGGTGACATTTATTTAGAACTGGGAAAAGTTTGTCAGAACCCGCCCCCCCTCCCCTCCTCCTCCCTCCCTCCCTCCTTGGCGGTCCAGCGTTGCGCCGCCACGCCGCGCACAATCCAGCATGTAAATCTCACATTCAAATACCAAATACTTTAATCTCAGGCAGGATTTAAAGAGATACCCCTCCAAAAACAACAACAGCTGAAAAGTTAATACCCCGAACGGCGACACGCAAACATCACATCGTCTGAGTCAACAAGCGCCGAGCCGAGCGGCAGCTCGCAACGGCGAAACAAATACATCTGTTCCCCAAACATTGCGCAAAACATTTTTTTTTTATTATCCAAAATCTGCGATTACCTTGCAGGCGGCCGAGGCTCCGACACTCTGAGCTCTGGAAGGGTCTCTATAGAAAAAAAAAAAAAAACGAATTCCCTCCAGCGCTGGGCGATCGTTTAACCCTCTGAGCTCCGGAGGGTTGCGCAGAGAACGGCACAGCCCTCGGTTACCAGCCTGGACCTGTGTGACGGGGGGGGCGGGGGGGGTTAAATGCTCCTATTCGGCCCCGGCCCGCCATTCATCTTTGTCATGTGCATTCACACACAAGAATAGGGCCAGCGGCCTTCATTAACTGGCGATGCATAATTTTTTTTTTTAAAGGACGCGCTGAGCCGCCATGAAAGCGCATTTATCCTTCTTGTGTGTCCGGGAGACAAGGGACAGGCAGACCCCCATGAGGTGGATGGGGGAAATTAAGGGGGGGGGGTGGGGGGTCATGCCGAAAGCTGGCTTTGTAAGACGCGGTCGTAGCGACAGGACAATTTGTAGAATTTTATTTATGTCCGATGAAGGACGTCGCCTTAAACGAACCGACGCACAGGCAGCAAACGTGACGCGTTAACAGAAAACGCTTGACGATGGCGCAAATATTTATTTTGATTAGTTTTTTTTTTTTTTTTTTTAACAGTTATAGGAACACAGCTGATACTTTGTATTTATTTATTTAGGCAGTAATCGCTACAAAGTATAATTTCCACGTTTATTATATATTACTAGAAAAGGAATCCATACGGAGACATTTCTACGGCACATGTCTGGTCCTCGGACAATGGGAATGTTAGAGAGCTAGTAAACACTGATGAGGATTGGTTGGAATACTGTGATATATCATCCCATAGATCAGTGGTCTCCAAACTGTGGCCCAGGGGCCGGATGTGGCCCTTTGCTTACCTTTCTTAGGCCCTTTGGGCATTATACCCCCCATTGTTAGCAACAATGGGGCATATTTCCTGCCACAGACACTGATAACGGGGCACTATTCCTCCCACTGACACCAATGATGGGGCACTATTCCTCCCACTGACACCAATGATGGGGCACTATTCCTCCCACTGACACCAATGATGGGGCACTATTCCTCCGACTGACATCAATGATGGGGCACTATTCCTCCCACTGACATCAATGATGGGGCACTATTCCTCTCACTGACACCAATGATGGGGCACTATTCCTCCCACTGACACCAATGATGGGGCACTATTCCTCCCACTGACACTAAAGACAGGGCGCTATTCCTCCCCCTAATAGCAAAGAGGGGACACTGTTTATGCCCACTGACACATGACATTTTCTACTTCCAATGGCCACAGTTGCCCCCCCCCCCCCCCAAAGTTTGAAGAACAATAAAATAGGCCTTTTTTTTTCCTAAAGTGTGAGAATCCTTTTTATTGGATAAAAATTTAAAAAATAGTTTCAAAAGCTTCTCTAAAAATTGTCCAATTAGAACGGCTAGTCCTTCTTACAAAAGTATATTTTATGTGAAGCATCGTCTCTCTACATCTTGGATACTCGATACAGGGAGAGCATCCCTTTATAGGTGTCACCGCCCCTTTGTATGTTCCAGACACCTAGGGGTGTCTCCAACCACCTTTGAATGTTCCTGCCCCCTTGGGGAGTCCCCACACACCTTTGTGAGTCCTACCCCCAAGAAGTGTCCCCGCCCAGCTTTGTGTGTTTCTGCAATAAGGGGTATCCCAGTACCCACCTTTGTGTGTTCCTGTCCCCACCCACCTTTGTAAAATCATGCCCCCAAGGGGTATCTCCATCCATTTTTTGTCTTCCCCCCAAAGTGTCTTCCCCACCCATGTTTGTGTTCTCCTGCCCCTAAGGGTTATCCCTGCCCACCTTTGTGTGTTTCTGCCCCCAAGAGGTGTCGCCGCCCACCTTTGTGTGATCCTCTTACCCCCAAAAGGTGTCCATGCCCACCTTTGTGTGCCCCCCCAAGATGTGTCCAAGCCCAACTTTGCGAGTTCCTGGCCTTAAGGTTTATCCCCACCCACCTTTGTGTGTCCCCCCCCCAAGAAGTGTCCTTGACCACCTTTGTGGCCTCAAGGTGTGTTTCCACCCATCTTTGTGCACTCCTGCCCCCCAAGGGGTGTCTCCACCCATCATTGTGTGTTCCTGCCCCCCAAGGAGTGTCTCCACCCATCTTTGTGTGTTCCTCCCCCCTAAGGGGTGTCTCCACCCATATTTGTGTGTTATTGCCCCCAAGGGGTGTCTCCATCCATCTTTGTGCATTCCTGCCCCCCAAGGAGTGTCTCCACCCATCTTTGTGTGTTCCTCCCCCCTAAGGGGTGTCTCCACCCATATTTGTGTGTTATTGCCCCCAAGGGGTGTCTCCATCCATCTTTGTGCATTCCTGCCCCCCAAGGAGTGTCTCCACCCATCTTTGTGTGTTTCTGCCCCCAAAAGGGGTATCTCCAATCATCTTTGTGTGTTCCTGCCCCCAAAAGGGGTATCTCCAATCATCTTTGTGTGTTCCTGCCCCCAAAAGGGGTGTCTCCACCCATCTTTGTGTGTCCCTGCCCCCCAAGGGGTGTCTCCACCCATCTTTGTGCGTTCATGCCCCCAAGAAATGTCTCCACTCATCTTTGTGTGTTCCTGCCCATAAGAAGTGGCCCTGTTCACCTTTTTGTGTCCCTGTCCCCAAAGGGTGTTCCTGCCCACCTTTTGTCTGTTTTTACTGCTCCTGTTAAATCCTCCATTAGATGAAACAAATACAAATCCAGTAGGCACGATGAGAACCCCTGTACTATGGTAATGATACAATGTAATACTATATCCACTTTCTACTACGGAGTTATATATTTAAATGCTCAGCAATACCGGTGACCTCACTTCATATGTCCAATTCACTTTAAACTGCGGCAATGTGAGCAGAATCTGCGGCAGCTTGTCGTGAAATTCACGACCCCCAGCAAAGTCTCTACAGCCAGTGAAAATCAATGATTCAATCTGTGACCCTTTGGACGCAAAACTGCTTGATATTCCAGAATTCGCACATAAAAGTCAGTTGAAGGCTGTTGAAGTGAACAAAGGGTTAAAAAGATTGCACATCGGACAGAAGGCGGTATGGCGATTGCCGTAAAGGCCGTTTTGTGCGCAGTATTAGCCCATTGTCCTTTTCTCAGCGGCTCCATCAGACCTGAAATATCCTCATCGCCCAAGAAAAATGATTCCCTCCACTCAGCCCAGAAGACTCATTCGTCTTCCAAATGACCCCCATATGCCATCCCGGTCCCGCCGCCTTCCCCGCTGCCCAGTTTTACTTCTCTACAACCCCGAAAAAAAAACCAGAAAGAAGTGGATTGGCTTTAATTTCTCTCAGGGCCAAAGGAAGGTCAGCCGTGGCATCATCCGGCGACATGAATCGCCCATTATCGCCGCTGTAATGTCATTCTCCGTTGTGGCCCAGCTGCCGAAGAGCGATAATATTTTCTCAGGACAGATTCAGGATTTAGGAGCATCATGTTCTTCCCCCAATGAAGGCCGCATTGTATCTTTCCGCCGAGACGGGAAATTTTGCCTGGCCGTTCGCTTATTAAACTGTTAGACGGGTGTCAGGTGCACACAACGAGCGGCTGTACGTCCAGGGATTGGCGGGGATAACGGACGATGAATGCATTCTAGCGCGGCACATGTCTCAGCTGACTGACGGGAAGCAAAAAATATATATATATAAAAAGAAACCGATAAAAGGAGGAAGAAGGAAAATCTAATGACAGAATCCAAAGAGAGAAAATTGTTATATCAAATATAAATCATTTCCAGACAGAGGAGCGCCGACCGCCATATGGTGAAAATCTGATTATGTCCTTCAGCCAACGTATAGGTGATGCCCAGACAGAAAATCCCTGTTATTGCACCTCAAGTACAATCAGAGCTCTGAATGTGTGTGACAGTGATGGGAGGTGTGGGGGGGGGAAGTAACTGGAAGATAATGACATGGTGACGAAAGTGCGCCTACGTACCAGATGTCTACACTACCAAGTAGAAAAGACAAACTTCACAAAAAAGTTACGAGACATCCAATGAATTAGGATTTTGGCAAGTTTGACTGGGTCGGCGCAATTCTAAAACTGCAGCTCTTGTAGGATGTTCTCGGTCTGCAGTGGTCAGGACTGACCAAAAGTGGTCCAAAGAAGAAAAACCTGACAACTGGTGACAGGGTCATGGACAGCCAAGACTCATTGGAGGTGGGCAGGAGGAAAGACTCATTGATGGAGGTATGGGGAGGGGGGGGGGACTCATTGGGAAGGCTCATTGATGGAGGTGGGGTGTGGGGAGGGAAGGCTCATTGATGGAGGTGGAGAGGGAAGGCTCATTGATGGAGGTGGAGAGGGAAGGCTCATTGATGGAGGTGGATGGGGGGGCTCATTGATGGAGGTGGGGAGGGAAGGCTCATTGATGGAGGTGGGGAGGGAAGGCTCATTGATGGAGGTGGGAGGGAAGGCTCATTGATGGAGGTGGAGAGGGAAGGCTTATTGATGGAGATGGAGAGGGAAGGCTCATTGATGGAGGTGAATGGGGGGGCTCATTGATGGAGGTGGAGAGGGAAGGCTCATTGATGGAGGTGGAGAGGGAAGGCTTATTGATGGAGGTGGAGAGGGAAGGCTTATTGATGGAGGTGGGGAGGGAAGGCTCATTGATGATGGAGGTGGGGAGGGAAGGCTCATTGATGGAGGTGGGGAGGGGAGGCTCATTAATGGAGGTGGGGAGGCTCATTGATGGAGGTGGGGAGGATCATTGATGGAGGTGGGGAGGGGGGGCTCATTAATGGAGGTGGGGAGGGAAAGCTCATTGATGGAGGTGGAGAGTAATTGCTCATTGATGGAGGTGGAGAGTAATTGCTCATTGATGGAGGTGGGAAGGGAAGGCTGGCCCATGTATTCCGATGCAATAGAAGAGTTATTGGAGCTGAAAACACTAATGCCGATTCTGATAGAAAAGTGTATATATGCAATAAGCCCTGCGCATCCTGAGAGGTTCATGAAGACTCCGCAGAGGGCGAAACAAACAAAGGCGTAGTCACTACCAGTGACATAAGTTCCAGGCCACCATGTTGAGTGATTGGAACCCATGCTGGCTCAGGTGAGAGTGGAGAGGTGGTTCTCCTGACTACACACAAAGACTGTTTTGTCGCTGGAATAAGCACTATTAAATCTAAGTGGGGTCGCAATATACAGTATTTTTACCGTACATTTTAATTGAAATAAGTATGAGATTTTGTGTGTCTGATGTCCATCTATGAAGAGGAGGAGATAGTGGTTGGCAGACTTTTAACCTGGGTGTTCCTTGTGGACCAGCAGAAGGGAAGAGTGAGAGGAAAGGAGAAATTGGCCTATAACCTTGACCGCTTATTGACCTTCTTTACTTAGAGGTCATGGATATCTGGTGAGTGAGGATCCAAAACCTTTGACGTGGTGTTCTCGTTTTACCTACACCTTCCAATGTTCATCTGAAGAGTTTTTGGGAAGCCTTTGTGTAAAAGAGCTGTCTAACCAGAATCAATGTAGCATGGACTTATTCTCACACGGAACTAAACAAGGTTAGGATCCGATCCATCACCTCTCACCTACATCTTTCAAATTCTAAATTCCAAGAGAAAGATTGCAATGCAAGATGGCCCAGTGCCCAGAGAGGCTGTGAGACAGTCTCGTACCCAGAGTCTGTTGTATGAATTATCCCGGCCCCCAATAGACTGCCATGTGACATGATACAAGGTCCAGAGTGACTGCCATGTGAGATGGACCGATGCCTAGAGAAATTGCGATCTGGGACTGTTCTGTACTGAGATATGAACGAATCTAGTCCCATAGAGTATGTCATGTGACTCAACCCAATGGCCAGAGAGAATGCCAAGTGAGATGGCTCAGTTCCAAAAAAGAGTACTATGTGAGACGACTCAGTTCCCAGAGTGACTGCCCCACGAGAAGGTCCAATTCCCTGAGAGATCGCTATGTGAGAGCACCCATTTTCAAGAGAGACCACTACCTGGAACATCACAGTTCCCAGACATACTGAAAAAGAGCTGGCCCAGTTCCCTGAGACTGCCAAATGAGGTGGCTTCACTTGCAGAGACTACTGTATTGGATAGTCTAGTTCCCATAGAGGCTGCTATATGAGATGACTCAGTTCCCATAGTCCTGCTATACCAGATGGCCCAATTCCCAAAGAGCCTACCATGAAAGATGGCTCGTGTCCAGAGGAAATGCCACAAAAGATGGTCCAGCTGCCATAGGGCCTCTATATAAGTTGGCGGAGGTACCATGGAACCTGCCATAAGAGATGGCCCAGTTCCCATATTCCTGCTGTATAAGATGGCCCAGTTCCCGAAGAGTCTACCATGTAATCTAGCTCAGGTTCCAGAGAGACTGTCACAAAACACGGTACAATAACCATAGAGCATGCCATATGAGATGGCCCAATTCCAGTAGACTCTACCATGTAAGATGGCTCATTCCCAGAGAGACTGCCACAAGAAATGGTCCTGTTCCAATAGTGCCCGCTATATGATATGGCTGAGTTACCATGGAACCTGCCATATGAGATGGCCATATGAAATGGCCCAGTTCACATAGAGCCAGTCACAAAACATGGTACAGAAACCATAGAGCATGCCATATGAGATGGCCCAATTCCAGTAGACTCTACCATGCAAGATGGCTCATTCCCAGAGAGACCGCCACAAAAGATGGTCCAGTTTCCATAGGGCCTGCCATATAAGATGGCCAACTTACCATGGAACCTACCATAAGAGATTGCCCAGTTCCCATAAAGCCTACCATGTAGGATGTCTCAGGCTCCAGAAAGACTGCCACAAAATATGGTCCAGTTCCCTGCCATATGAGATGGCTGAGGTAGCATGGAGCCTGCCATATGGGAGGACCCAGTTTGCATAGTCCTGCTGTATAAGATGGCCCAGTTCCCATAGAGCCTACTATGTACGATGACTCCAAGTAGACTGCCACAAAACATGGTCCAGTCTCCACAGGGCCTGCCATATGAGATGGCGGAGTTACCATTGCACCTGTACGAGTTGACCATGTTCCTATACAGCATGCCATACGAGATGGCCCATTTCCCACTGAACCTGCCATATAAGATAGCCAGCTCCCATAGAGCCTACCATGTACGTTGGCTCAAGTTCCAGAGAGACTGCCACGAAAGATGGTCCAGCTCCCATAGGGCTTGCCATGAGATGGCCCAGGCACTATAGAGCCTGTCATATGGGATGGCCCAGTTCCCATAGAGCCTGCCATGAGACGGCCCAGGCACTATAGAGCCTGTCATATGGGATGGCCCAGTTCCCATAGAGCCTGCCATGAGACGGCCCAGGCACTATAGAGCCTGTCATATGGGATGGCCCAGAGACTGCCTTGGAGAAGTTGCTTGGCATATGGAATAGACGACACCTTAACATACTCTGCATTACACAAAAGATGGCCCAGAGACTGCCTTGGAGAAGTTGCTTGGAGTAGCTTCAGCATTACACAAAAAAGTCCAGCTGAATGCGACTTCCTACTCACTCTACCGAGACCTGCATAAACGAGAACCTTCACAGACCCCTTTAGGAAGCCCCTCGTGTTGGCAGCCTATCATTGCCCTCTACACGGGCAGCGGCACATCCACAATGACATCTTGTTTTCTGTGAGAGGGCCACGACGGCCTCAGATCTTCCTCTCGTTACAGCAACCTCATTGAGATTCCAGGCGGTCTCCTCTCCATCTTATCAGCCCTAACAATGACGACTCCAGTCTCTGTCCGCAGGATGCACCATCTGCCTCTCGCAGCTTTCTTTTACCCCCTTCAGGAGAAATACGGCGACACCCCCTTCCCCGCGCGGAGTCCCGTCACACGATGGCAATCATTATGGTACTATAAACAGCAGATGTCGTGTTCTACCTTTAAAACATTTCTTTTCCCTTCAATACTTATTACCGCCCCGCGGGGTGGAATCCGTCATCTCCGGGACAGGTTGTCCGTTATGGTGAAATCCTGAAGGCTGGATAACTGTACAAAACCGCATTCCACCAAAAGGTGTCATTCTAGGTAGAGATCAGCCACTGAGCCACTCCAGTTCAGAGGTCTCCGTCCAGGACTTACTACCTCCCCACTACACCACAGAGTCTCACTCCTCTTACTGAACTATCTGAATCTTCCACATGAAAAGCCCCTCTTTTGGGTTGGAGGTTGCGCTAGACTGACTCGATCGGTCGTTATTTATAGGTCGGCGATGATGTGGGCGGGTAGGAAAGGTTCCCTTTCAAAGATTTGTGCCCAACGTGAAAGGAGGTAGTCGTGAGCCCATCGGGGCCGGACTGCTGCCTCGGGGTTACGGCTTATGGTCGATTCCGCATGTAACCTTTCAAGACACATGAGTGCCGCTCTCTTTTTTTGGATTATATGTGACATTTATTCATTATATTTATTAATGTATATTATTTGCTTTATGTATTAATTATATTTATTATTTTAGAATATTTGTTATATTTTATAATTATATTTAATAATGTATAACATTTGTGATATTTATTCATTATATTTATTAATGTATATTATTTGCTTTATGCATTAATTATATTTATTATTTTATAATATTTGTTATATTTTATAATTACATTTAATAATGTATAACATTTGTGATATTTATTTATTATATTTATAAATGTATATTATTTGTTTTATGTATTAATTTATTAATGTGTAATATTTGTAACAGCAATTATATTCATTAATGTGTAATATTTGTGATATTTAATGATGATATTTATTAATGAATAACATTTGTAATATTTATTGTGGAATATTTATAATATTTATTACTGTGAAATATTGGTCATATTTATTAATTGGGTTTATTGTATAACATTTGTAACATTTATTAATTAAAAATGTATATTTATAAAATGTATAATATTTGTGCATAATATAATGTATAATATTTGTGATATTTATTCATTATATTTATTAATGTGTAATATTGGTCATATTTATTAATTAGGTTTATTATTGTATAACATTTGTAACATTTATTAATTTGAAATTAATATTCATAAATGTAATTTAATATAATTCATACAAATATTTGTATAATATTTGTGATATTTATTAATTTATTAATGTGTACCATTTGCATATTTATTAATGTGAAATTTGTAATATCAATTATATTTATTAATATGTAATATTTGATAATTATATTTATTAATGTATAACAATTGTAATATTTATTGTGGAATATTTGTAATATTTATTACATATATTTATTAATGTGTAATATTGATCATATTTATTCATTAGGTTTACTATTGAATAACATTTGTAGCATTAATTTGAAATTATTATTTAAAAATGTATAATATTTGTGTATAATATAATGTATAATATTTGTGATATTTATTAATTATATTTATTAATGTGTAATATTGGTCGTATTTATTAATTAGGTTTATTATTGTATAACATTTGTAATATTTATTAATTTGAAATTAATATTTATAAATGTAAATATTTGTGTATATTTGTATAATATTTATATTTATTCATTATATTTATTAATGTATAACATTTGTAATATTTATTGTGGAATATTTGTAATATTTAGTAAAAAGTAAAAAATAATGCATTTTTTTCAAAATTGTCGCTCTATTTTTGTTTATAGCGCAAATAATAAAAACCGCAGGGGCGATCAAATACCACCAAAAGAAAGCTCTATTTGTGGGAAAAAAAGGACGTCAATTTTGTTTGGGAGCCACGTCGCACGACCGCGCGTCAGTTAAAGCGACGCAGTGCCGAATCGCAAAAAGGGGCATGGTCCTTTGGCTGCAAATTGGTCCGGTCTGAAAGTGGTTAATGTGTAATATTGGTCATATTTATTCATTAGGTTTATTATTGTATAACATTTGTAACATTAATTCAAAATTAATATTTATAAATGTAAAATATTTGTGTATAATATAATGTATAATACTTGTGATATTTGTTCATTATATTTATTAATGTGTAATATTGGTCATATTTATTCATTAGGTTTATTATTGTATAACATTTGTAATATTTATTATTTCAAAATTAATATTTATAAATGTAAAATGTGTGTATATTATTTGTATAATATTATGTATAATATTTGTGATATTTATTCATTTATTAATGGATGTACCATTTGCATATTTATTAATGTGAAATATTTGTAACATAAATTATATTGATGAATGTGTAATATTAGTTAAATTTTTTCATTTATTAATGTGTACCATTTGCATATTTATTAATGTGAAATATTTGTAACATAAATTATATTGATGAATGTGTAATATTTGTGATATTTAATAATTATATTTATTAATGTATAACATTTGTAAAATTTATTGTGGAAGATTTGTAATATTTAATGAATATATTTATTAATGTGTAATATTGTTCATGTTTATTAATTAGGTTTATTAATGTATAACATTTGTAATATTAATTAGAAATTAATGTGTAATATTTGTATCATTTAATGATTATAATTATTAATGTGCAATATTTGTGACATTATATTAATGTGTAATATTTGTAACATTTAATGATTATAATTATTAATGTGCAATATTTGTGACCTTATATTAATGTGTAATATTTGTAACATTTAATGATTATACTTATTAATGTGTAATATTTGTAAAATGTAATGATTATACTTATTAATGTGCAATATTTGTGACCTTATATTAATGTGTAATATTTGTAACATTTATTATATTTAATAAAGTATAACATTTGTGATATTAATTATATTTATTAATGTATAATATTTGTTATATGTAGTAATTATATTTATTAATTAGTGTTTAATATTTGTTTTGGATCTAAAAAAACAAAAAACAAAAATTTAATTTTTTTTTAAAATAAGCAAAATATGGAACAGCATAACTTTCAAAATAAAATTGACGCTAAGAGAAGATAAGAGGGGAATCGCCGTACACGTACAATACGACATAAGACTTGATCCTACAGAAAAACACGATAACAAACATTTATTATAAAGCAGAACCCCGCTGACAGGATGGAGCCCCCCCCCCCCCTCCCCCCTTAGGGGAACTGCTTGTTGAAGTGGATCTGTGCACTAATCCGCTCTGCCCAGCCGCTGGCACTCCATCTATTTCCTGGCGGAGCAGGTGGGATGAGAAGAGGTGAAAGGTGTGCGGAGTCGCAGGCAGAAGATTGGATGTAATGGGCGGCTGAGCCCGCGGAGACAGGCGCAGACAGATAGCCATCTCGGCAGACAGATGTGTTTTCCCAGCAGCGGGCAGAAGACATCAGGAACCTGTACAGGTAACGCTGACTAATAGCCGAGCGTGTCTTACAGCGAATGACATTAATCCGCCGCTCCTGACAGATAACCCCGCCGCAAATCCATCAGCCTTGGGTCACCGCCGCCGCTAAGCTCCAGATGTAATTGAAACCTTAAAGCCACTTTGCAGCTGCAGGGTGTCCCCGCTGCAGAGACTCATTACACGAAGAAATGCCGATCGCCCCCACTTCCCCGCAACATATGCTCTGTGCGCAAACACAGCACGGCGACTTACTGCCATTCCGTCTGGATCTGGTTCCAGAAACTCAGAGAAGACTTATCCAGGCTGTGCTGGGACTTCTAGTAATTATTCACTACTACAAGTTCACCGACTCCGGGGTCCCCTCCACTGGGTACCAAGAAAGCAACTCAAAGCATGTGAAATACACAAAGAACGCCAAGATCCAGTGTCCCAAATAGTCCTTTGGCGACATGAAACCACCAACCCGTTTCAGGAGCAGAAGTGCCCCCTTCATCAAGGCTACAAATAGAGTCCTAATAATAGTAACAGCCCTGATGAAGGGGAGCTTGTGGCCTCAAAACGTGTTAGCTGTTTCATGTACAGTTGGTAAAGAACTATTCAAGTATTTGGGACTTGAACCTTTGATCTTGTGGCTCGAAATACTTGGATGTTTCATGTAAGTTTGCCAATTGACTATTCAAGTATTTCGAGCCACAAGATCAAAGGTTCAAGTCCCAAATACTTGAATATGTCTTTGCTGACTGTATGTGAAAAAGCCAACAAATTTTGAGGCCAGAAGTTCCCCTTCATCAGGGCTAATAATATCCTAATTGGACTGTGTTTTGTAGCCCTGATGAAGGGGACACTCTTGTACCCGAAACATGTTGGATGTTTCATGTAAGTTTTCCAATTGACTATTCAACATGTTTCGGGACCTACTTACATGAAACATCCAACATGTTTCGGGACCAAGAGTGTCCCCTTCATCAGGGCTACAAAACACAGTCCAATTAGGATATTATTAGCCCTGATGAAGGGGAACTTCTGGCCTCAAAATTTGTTGGCTTTTTCACATACAGTCAGCAAAGAACTATTCAAGTAATTGGGACTCTTGATCTTGTGGCTCGGCACCCCTGGTGTAATCCATACGTTTTGAGGTACTACCAGGCAAAGAGCGACTTAGTGCCATTCCGTCTGGATCCGGTTCCAGAAACTCAGAGAAGACTTATTCAGGCTGTCCTGGGACTTCTAGTAATTATTCACTACTACAAGTTCATCGACTCCGGGTCCCCTCCACTGGGTACCAAGAAAGTAACACAAAGCATGTGAAATACACAAAGAACGCCAAGATCCAGAGTCCCAAATACTTGAATAGTCCTTTGGCAACATGAAACCACCAACCCGTTTCAGGAGCAGAAGTGCCCCCTTCATCAAGGCTACAAATAGAGTCCTAATAATAGTAACAGCCCTGATGAAGGGGAGCTTGTGGCCTCAAAACATGTTAGCTGTTTCATGTACAGTTGGTAAAGAACTATTCAAGTATTTGGGACTTGAACCTTTGATCTTGTGGCTCGAAATACTTGGATGTTTCATGTAAGTTTGCCAATTGACTATTCAAGTATTTTGAGCCACAAGATCAAAGGTTCAAGTTCCCCTTCATCAGGGCTAATAATATCCTAATTGGACTGTGTTTTGTAGCCCTGGTGAAGGGGACACTCTTGGTCCCGAAACATGTTGGATGTTTCATGTAAGTTTGCCAATTGACTATTCAACATGTTTCGGGACCTAGAGTGTCCCCTTCATCAGGGCTACAAAACACAGTCCAATTAGGATATTATTAGCCCTGATGAAGGGGAACTTCTGGCCTCAAAATTTGTTGTTTTTTTCACATACAGTCAGCAAAGAACTATTCAAGCATTTGGGACTCTTGATCTTGGGGCTCGGCACCCCTGGTGTAATCCATACGTTTTGAGGTACTACCAGGCAAAGGGCACCAGGAACACTAAGATCAAAAGTCCAAAATACTTTGCAACTCTACATGAAACAACCAATGCGTGGGGCGGCCAGACGCTCCCCCTTCGTTAGGGCTACAAAGAGAGTACAGTTAATAGCCCTGATGAAGGGGGAAATTTTGGCCCCCCGAAACACGTTGGTAGGTTCATGTATATTTGCCAAAGAAATATTCAAGGATTCAGCACTCTTGATCTTGTTGTTTGGTGTGAATGGAGCCTGACCCCTAACCTGCTAAAAAGTAGGCACCACCGAATGACGGTACATACTTCCTGTTTTACTAGCCGTCCCTGCAAAGCTCCCCTGGACACTCCCTGAGCTCCCTATGCAACAGTTTCCAGAAATGCTCCTGTAGGGACAACTATGCTTGGTCACCTGTCAGGAGGACATTTCACTGCCATGTCAGATATCAATGGGGCTGGGTCATTTCTCTTTTCTCGCTGCCTATGCCTAGGGTGAGATGATGTCATCAGTCTGCTGCAGGCAGGAGGAAGCATTTCCCCAGTCTCCGCTCCCCCCGTTATAAGACTGTACATCGTAACTTTGTGGAAGGAGGAGGAAGCATTTCCTCAGTTTCCCCTCCCACAGTTATCAGACTGTACATCGTAAAATTGGTGGAAGGAGGAGGAAGCATTTCCTCAGTCTCCCCTCCCCCAGTGATCAGACTGTACATTGTAACTTTGTGGAAGGAGGAGGAAGCATTTCCTCAGTCTCCCTTATACCATCAGACAACTCCTATCTGTCCTTTTGGTACAGGCGCAGCCGGCAGTACATCTGCTGTATGCAAACAAAAAGGTAAAATATAAACTCAGCTCGCCGAGCGTTTTGCCAACACGATTTTTATAGTCACATTGAAGTAAAATATGTAATTAAGAAAGTGAGGGAAGAACAGCGTGAATCCGTCTTCAACATTAATTTGATTACATGAAAGAAGTGAAGGAGCTGTTTAAATTACAAAAATAAGAACGCGCATTTCAGCCATTTATTGGCTCGGATGAGTTTCCAACAAAATAATTACATTTAATCACTTCCCATCATAGATATGTACAGTAATATATTAAGCGATTTAGAAGACAACACGTAATGAGTGAGGCTTTCAAGGGTTTGGGGATCTTCCTATTGCAGAATTTATCTTCAGGGATTGGGGTCAGGTTGGGGTCCTGGGTTGGATGGATCTGAGGTCCTGGGCCAGAAGGGTTGGGGTCATGGCTTGTAAGTGTTGGGGCCCTAGATTGAGAAGTCAAAGGGTTTTGAATTAGAGGGATGTGGGTCCTGGGTTGGAGATGAAGGGATCTAGGTCCTGGGTTGGAGATGGAGGGATCTGGGTCCTGGGTTGGAGATGGAGGGATCTGGGTCCTGGGTCTGAGATGGAGGGGTCTGGGTCCTGGGTTGGAGATGGAGGGATCTGGGTCCTGGGTTGGAGATGGAGGGATCTGGGTCCTGGGTTGGAGATGGAGGGATCTGGGTCCTGGGTTGGAGATGGAGGGATCTGGGTCCTGGGTTGGAGATGGAGGGATCAGGGTCCTCGGTTGGAGATGGAGGGATCAGGGTCCTCGGTTGGAGATGGAGGGATCAGGGTCCTCGGTTGGAGAGGGAGGGATCAGGGTCCTGAGCTGAAGGGATCATGGTCCTGAGCTGAAGGGGTCAGGGTCCTGATCGGAAGGGATCAGGGTCCTGATCTGAAGGGATCAGGGTCCTGGGTTTGGGGTCAGGGTCCTGGGTTGGAGGGTTTGGGGTCCGGGTCCTGGGTTGGAGGGTTTGGGGTCAGGGTCCTGGGTTTGAGGGTTTGGGGTCAGGGTCCTGGGTTGGAGGGTTTGGGGTCCGGGTCCTGGGTTGGAGGGTTTGGGGTCAGGGTCCTGGGTTGGAGGGTTTGGGGTCAGGGTCCTGGGTTGGAGGGATCAGTGTCCCGAGTTGGAGATGGAGGGGTCCTGAGTTGGAGGGGTCAGCCTCCTGAGTTGGAGGGGTCAGCCTCCTGAGTTGGAGAGGTCAGCCTCCTGAGTTGGAGAGGTCAGCCTCCAGAGTTGGAGAGGTCAGCCTCCAGAGTTGGAGAGGTCAGCCTCCAGAGTTGGAGAGGTCAGCCTCCAGAGTTGGAGAGGTCAGCCTCCAGAGTTGGAGAGGTCAGCCTCCAGAGTTGGAGGGGTCAGCCTCCAGAGTTGGAAGGGTCAGCCTCCAGAGCTGGAAGGGTCAGCCTCCAGAGCTGGAAGGGTCAGCCTCCTGAGCTGGAGGGATCAAGGTCTTGGGTTGGAGTTGTCGGGGTCCTAGGTTGGACAGGTCAAGGTCAGGACCCTGAGCTGATAGATTAAAGTCATGGGTTGGGGGGATCAGGGTCTTGGGATGGAGTTAGAGGGGCCAAGGTCAGGATCCTGAGTTGGAGGGGTCAGGGTCCTGGGTTCAAGCAATTAAGGTCCTGAGTTGGAGGCATTGTGGTCCTGGCTAGGAGTTGGAGAGGTCAGGGACCTGTGTTGGAGGGGTCAGGACCCTAAGCTGGAGGCATTGGGGTCCCGAGTTGGAGGGGTCAAGGTCAGGGTCCTAAATTGGAGGGATCAGGGTCCTGGATTGGAGGGGTCAGGTTCCAGAGTTGGAGGGATCTGGGTCCTGGGTTGGAGATGGAGGGATCTGGGTCCTGGATTGGAGATGGAGGGATCTGGGTACTGGGTTGGAGATGGAGGTGTCAGGGGTCCTGGGTTGGAGATGGAGGTGTCAGGGGTCCTGGGTTGGAGATGGAGGTGTCGGGATTCCTGGGTTGGAGATGGAGGTGTCGGGGGTCCTGGGTTGGAGATGGAGGTGTCGGGGGTCCTGGGTTGGAGATGGAGGTGTCGGGGGTCCTGGGTTGGAGAGGGAGGTGTCGGGGGTCCTGGGTTGGGGATGGAGGTGTCGGGGGTCCTGGGTTGGAGATGGAGGGATCTGGGTCCTGGATTGGAGATGGAGGGATCTGGGTCCTGGGTTGGAGATGGAGGTGTCAGGGGTCCTGGGTTGGAGATGGAGGGATCTGGGTCCTGGATTGGAGATGGAGGGATCTGGGTACTGGGTTGGAGATGGAGGTGTCAGGGGTCCTGGGTTGGAGATGGAGGTGTCAGGGGTCCTGGGTTGGAGATGGAGGTGTCGGGGGTCCTGGGTTGGAGATGGAGGTGTCGGGGGTCCTGGGTTGGAGAGGGAGGTGTCGGGGGTCCTGGGTTGGGGATGGAGGTGTCGGGGGTCCTGGGTTGGAGATGGAGGGATCTGGGTCCTGGATTGGAGATGGAGGGATCTGGGTACTGGGTTGGAGATGGAGGTGTCAGGGGTCCTGGGTTGGAGATGGAGGTGTCAGGGGTCCTGGGTTGGAGATGGAGGTGTCGGGGGTCCTGGGTTGGAGATGGAGGTGTCGGGGGTCCTGGGTTGGAGATGGAGGTGTCGGGGGTCCTGGGTTGGAGAGGGAGGTGTCGGGGGTCCTGGGTTGGGGATGGAGGTGTCGGGGGTCCTGGGTTGGAGATGGAGGTGTCGGGGGTCCTGGGTTGGGGATGGAGGTGTCGGGGGTCCTGGGTTGGAGATGGAGGTGTTGGGGGTCCTGGGTTGGGGATGGAGGTGTCGGGGGTCCTGGGTTGGGGATGGGGGTGTCGGGGGTCCTGGGTTGGGGATGGAGGTGTCGGGGGTCCTGGTTTGGGGATGGAGGTGTCGGGGGTCCTGGGTTGGAGGGATCAGGGTCCTGAGTTGGAGGAGGTGGTATATTTCTTCTGGTTTCTTCTCTACAAATATAAATGCAGATGAGATTATGAATGTTTTTTGAATCCCTTCCATCACCACACGTGTTATATCTCATTTCCTCTTCTCTCACCTTTATTATTTTCTATAATATTGTATCAGTTATAATGAGAGCTTTCATCTTCAGACGTGACTATTCAATAATCCACATTCATAGAAGTTACAGGAAATTTACACCCAATTACCAACCGATTGAAAATGTCCTTTCATTACTGAATGTTATAAGATTTCATTGATTGACCAAGATATAATGATCTGTGATGCTAATTAAGATTGTCATTATTTCTATACTGTGACATTATCATATTACCTCTATTGGATTTCTGTACGATCAATAATATGATCGCTCTACACTAATGACTATAAGATGTTCTGTACTACAAAATTAATTAAGATATTGAAAAGAAAAGACAGCAAATGAGAAAACCTGAAGTTGTGTCGAAGGTTACAGGGCACAACAACGTCTGACCAAGAGACCCCGTTCAGTCTTAGCCTCAAACCACCGCAATCAGCACCTCTGCCGACCCCTATTTTTACCGCTCTGAAAGACGCCTGTGGTGAGATTTTCCTGTACCCACTCATGACTCTGCCCCTCCCACAATTAGAAGATTTCCCTTCAATAGTTTGTGTCTCTTCCCCTCCCACAATGGGGAGATTTCCCTGAAGTAGTTTGTGTCTCTGCCCCTCCCACAATGTAAATCTTTCCCTGCAGTAGTTTGTGTATCTGCCCCTCCCACAATGGTGAGGTTTCCTTGAAGTTTGTGTCTCCGCCCCTCCCACAATGGGGAGCTTTCCCTGCAGTAGTTTGTGTATCTGCCCCTCCCACAATGGTGAGGTTTCCTTGAAGTTTGCGTCTCCGCCCCTCCCACAATGGGGAGATTTCCCTGAAGTAGTTTGTGTCTCTGCCCTTCCCACAAGGTAAAGCTTTCCCTGCAGTAGTTTGCGTCTCCGCCCCTCCCACAATGGTGAGATTTCCTTGAAGTAGTTTGTGTCTCTGCCCCTCCCACAATGGTGAGATTTCCCTGAAGTAGTTTGTGTCTCTGCCCCTCCCACAAAGAGGAGATTTCCCTGCAGTAGTTAGTGGCTCTGCCCCTCCCACAATGGGAAGATTTAATGCAGTAGTTTGTGTCTCTGCCCCTCCCACAATGGTGAGGTTTCCTTAAAGTTTGTGTCTCTGCCCCTCCTACAATGTAAAGCTTTCCCTGCAGTAGTTTGTGTCTCTGCCCCTCCTACAATGATGAGATTTCCTGCAGTAGTTTGTGTCTCCGCCCCTTCCACAATGTAAAGCTTTCCCTGCAGTAGTTTGTGTCTCTGCCCCTCCCACAATGTAAAGCTTTCCCTGCAGTAGTTTGTGTCTCTGCCCCTCCCACAATGTAAAGCTTTCCCTGCAGTAGTTTGTGTCTCTGCCCTTCCCACAATGGGGAGATTTCCCTGCAGTAGTTTGTGTCTCTGCCCCTCCCACAATGGGGAGATTTCTTCGTAGTAGTTTGCGTTTTCCTACACTGACATTGTCACCCGCTCCTCTTGTCTCTAATTGCACACCCGTCAAGCTGAGTCACTCGTTCCCACCTAATCAATAATTGCCACCCCCCACCTCCGCTGCCCCCCATGTCAGCCGCCACCTACCCCTCACCCCCTCACCAATTGCCCACCTGCACAACTCAGGCCAACCTCCTCCCCCCTAAACACATAAATCTCCCCGCGGAGACAGCGCCACTATTTTTAGGATAATTGCACATTCATCAAATCCCCCATGAACCATCGCTGGCATTTTATAGAGATTTCAAATGATGCCGCTGATGAGGAGAAATGTATTCTGGAGGTGCAGATTTTTCGGCTCGCATAAACCAAGACAAATAATCCTGAATGCAGCTGAACCGACGGCAAAAACACCGCCGCTCCCTGCCGATCGGTCCCTGGATGGAGCGCTCTGCGGCCTCTCGCTGCCCTGACAACCAGCCACAACGACTCATAAAAAATATCAATATCCCGCATGGCGTTCTTCTTTACCTGGTTTACACCGCGCCATAAAACACGTCCATAAATCTCACCACTAACATTACACTCTGTTTACTACAAATAATAAACCTCCCTATTCTTCATACTGGAGGGAGATGACTCCGAACAGACGGGTGACAACCAACGAGGACATAAAATATCGAGCGTTACCGGACGCAACGCATGGAAGTCTCATCCCGCACTAACAGAACGTCAGGTGGCCACTTATGTTCAGAGAGTAGAAATTCCGCCAGTAAAACCCCGGCAATACGGCATCACTACTTAAATCTGTTCCCACTTATGTATGGGCAACAGTGATGTCACCACTTATATATGGGCAACAGTGACGTCACCACACATATATATGTGATGTCACCACATATATATGGGCAATAGTGATGTCACCACATATATGGGCAACAGTGATGTCACCACTTATATATGAGCAACAGTGACGTCACCACTTATATATGAGCAACAGTGACGTCACCACACATATATGGGCAACAGTGATGTCACCACATATATGGGCAACAGTGATGTCACCACATATATGGGCAACGGTGATGTCACCACTTATATATGGGCAACGGTGACGTTGCCACTTATATATGGGCAACAGTGACGTCACCACACATATATGGGTAACAGTGATGTCACCACATATATGGGCAACAGTGATGTCACCACATATATGGGCAACAGTGATGTCACCACTTATATATTGGCAACGGTGACGTCACCACTTATATATGGGCAACGGTGACGTCACCACTTATATATGGGCAGCGGTGATGTCCCCACTTATATATGGGCAGCGGTGATGTCCCCACTTATATATGGGCAGCGGTGATGTCCCCACTTATATATGGGCAGCGGTGATGTCCCCACTTATATACGGGCAGCGGTGATGTCCCCACTTATATATGGGCAGCGGTGATGTCCTAACTTATATATGGGCAGCGGTTATGTCACCACTTATATATGGGCAGCGGTGATGTCCCCACTTATATACGGGCAGCGGTGATGTCCCCACTTATATATGGGCAGCGGTGATGTCCTAACTTATATATGGGCAGCGGTTATGTCACCACTTATATATGGGCAGCGGTGATGTCACGACTTATATACTGGCAATCGTAACGTCACGACTTATATATGGGCAACCGTGACCTCACCACTTATATACGGGCAACCGTGACCTCACCACTTATATACGGGCAACCGTGACCTCACCACTTATATACGGGCAACCATGATGTCATGACTTATATATGGGCAACCGTGACCTCACCACCTATATACGGGCAACCGTGACCTCACCACTTATATACGGGCAACCGTGACCTCACCACTTATATATGGGCAACCGTGACGTCACCACTTATATATGGGCAACCGTGATGTCACCACCTATATATGGGCAACGGTGACGTCACCACTTATATATGGGCAACGGTGATGTCACCACATATATGGGCAACGGTGATGTCACCACTTATATATGGGCAGCGGTGACGTCACCACTTATATATGGGCAGCGGTGATGTCCTAACTTATATATGGGCAGCGGTTATGTCACCACTTATATATGGGCAGCGGTGATGTCACGACTTATATACTGGCAACCGTAACGTCACGACTTATATATGGGCAACCGTGACCTCACCACTTATATACGGGCAACCGTGACCTCACCACTTATATACGGGCAACCATGATGTCATGACTTATATATGGGCAACCGTGACCTCACCACCTATATACGGGCAACCGTGACCTCACCACTTATATACGGGCAACCGTGACCTCACCACTTATATATGGGCAACCGTGACCTCACCACTTATATATAGGCAACCGTGACGTCACCACCTATATATGGGCAACGGTGACGTCACCACTTATATATGGGCAACGGTGATGTCACCACATATATGGGCAACGGTGATGTCACCACTTATATATGGGCAGCGGTGACGTCACCACTTATATATGGGCAGCGGTGATGTCACCACTTATATATGGCCAACTGTAATGTCACCACTTATATACGGGCAACCGTGACATCACCACTTATATACGGGCAACCGTGACCTCACCACTTATACACGGGCAACCGTGACCTCACCACTTATACACGGGCAACCGTGACCTCACCACTTATACACGGGCAACCGTGACCTCACCACTTATACACGGGCAACCGTGACCTCACCACTTATATACGGGCAACCGTGACCTCACCACTTACATAGGGCAACCGTGACCTCACCACTTATATACGGGCAACCGTGACGTCACCACTTATATACGGGCAACCGTGGCGTCACCACCTCTAATATATGGGCAATGGTGATGTCAACAATTATATACTGGCAACAGTGATGTCACCACTTAAATACAGAAAACAGACATAAAAGTATAACCACCCACAATAACACTGACCACCCACCTAACATTGGGTAGGACATTCTTTTCTAAGTAAAACTAGCGCAGTCTATCCCTCGCGGCTGGGGACCATGATATAGTTTTGCAGAACAGTCTATTGGCTCACGGCTGAGGACCATGAGATGGTTTTGCAGGACAGTCTGTTGGCTGACAGTTGGGGACCATGAGGTAGTTTTGCAGAATGGTTATATCTCAGAAATAGCTCAAGCAGGCACCCCAGGAGCACATGATCACTAAACCTTTAGCTTGGGTCAGTACTGACAATATCCCAGGGCAGCGGCACATCTCCCAGCTTCCACCAGTAAAACTAGCGCAGTCTATCTCTCACAGCTGGGGACCATGAGATGGTTTTGCAGAACAGTCTATTTCCTAACAGCTGGGGACCACAAGATGGTTTTGCATTACAATTTATTGGCTTTCTGCTGGGGACCATGAGATGGTTTTGCAGAACAGTCAATTGGCTTGCGGTTAGGGATCACAAGATGGATTGCAGAATAGTCTATTTGCTGACGGCTGGGGATCATGAGATGGTTTTGCAGAACAGTCAATTGGCTTGCGGCTGGGGATCACAAGATGGATTTGCAGAACAGTCTATTGGCTCACATCTGGGAACCATGAGTTGGTTTTTCAGAACAGTCTATTGGCTGACGACTGGGGACCATGAGATAGTTTTGCAGTACAGTGTTTTGGCTGATGGCTGGGGACCATGAGATAATTTTGCAGAACACTCTAATGGCTCATGGCCAGGGAACATGAGGTAGTTTGCAGAATAGTTAAAGTCCAAGGAATAGCTCAATCTGGCACCCCAGGAGCACATGATCACTAAACCTTGAGCTTGAGTCAGTACTCACAATATACAGTACAAGGGCAGCAGCACATCTCCCAGCTTTCACCAGGCATTCCTCAATGAGATATCCAGACAGAATCCCTGGCAAAATTAGGAAAAGGCCCCCCCAGCCCTGCCATAATTGGGACCTTGACGACTGTCGGTGACTCCAGCGGGACTGCCTTGAAGGGGCAGTAGCCCCTGAGGCTGGGGACTCCTCCAGAAAATCCACACCAGGGCTGTTTCAGGCCTCAGACTTATGTCCCCATTCAGCCACCTACTGGGCACACCTCCACAGGTATTGGCTGAGGCACCACAAGTATCCAGGCTGCTCATTTGACTTTTCCAACCCTCTATGTTCTGGAAGCCTCCAGAATGTAGGGGGAAGCAACCAAACCAGCAACCTGTGAAATCCAGAAGAGCCCAAAGAAATCAATAGCCGCTCCAATGACTAGAAAGGTTCTACAATTCATTTTTTCTATCTTTTGAAAACTATTTAGGAAAGCTTAATTGTAATTTTCTTTCAAGATCAAATCAATATTATTTTGATCCGTTGTCACCAGGCCCTATAAAAAGTGTGCGGCCCATAGGCTAGTGCCCACTCTGCCCTGCTAAACGCCATGACTGGCAATCCTGTAGCAGAGATTCCTCAAAGCTACAAATTGCTGCTACCAGCCATTAACATCGATTTATATCGGGCGATGGAATAACTTCAGTTGCTGGAAATCTGTCATTGTTACAGACTGAACTACTGGAATGGCGTGGTGAAGGTGAACGCAGAGCGATTGTCGCCAACGTGAACTCGGCACAAACCGTGAGAGACCGAGCTGTAAAATTCCACAGAAAATAATGATTTCCTTAGTGAGAAATCACTTAAGAAAAATATATAACTTTAAAAATAAAGATGAGTGCGGTGACTAAATGACCTGCCTGTCATGGCCCCCAAATGGCTGCGCGGACAAAGAGAGGGAGATGCAATTCCAAAAAGGCAAATTTGGCATACGGGCTGGCGAGAAAAACATCGGAGGGTGTCAGAGTGATTCATGCAACCAAGAACTTCCCAGATATGACCCAGAAGAGGACGGACGCAGATCCGCCCCAACCCATCCTGGTGAGCTGGACACAGGAGATAAGAATAATGAAAATACGTCCATCTATCACCGCTGATGGATCATCTCTGGGCCACTCCGAGGGGCGTTCCACTTTGGTTAGGTGTGACTTTCCGTCATCTGCCTTGGGAAGATTTGCTGTTCTCGAGGTGAAGCGCTCCTGTCTGCGGAGTTATTATTATTATTACAGGGATTTATAGAACACTGGCCGTTTATATATACGAGGGTTCTTCAAAAAAAATTTTTGAAGAACTCTTGTATATACTGTATATCATACATTCACATTAGTCTCAGCAAGTCTTCAGAGGAAACCCACACAGGCACAGGGAGAACATGCAGACTCCATGCAGATAGTGGCTCACGGCTGGGAACCATGAGGTGGTTTTGCAGAACAGTCTATTGGCTCACGGCTGAGGACCACGAGATGGTTTTGCAGAACAGTCTATTGGCTCACGGCTGAGGACCACGAGATGGTTTTGCAGAACAGTCTATTGGCTCACGGCTGAGGACCATGAGATGGTTTTGCAGAACAGTCCATTGGCTGACGGCTGGGGACCATGAGATGGTTTTGCACAACAGTCTATTGGCTCACGGCTGGGGACCATGAGATGGTTTTGCACAACAGTCTATTGGCTCACGGCTGGGGACCATGAGATGGTTTTGCACAACAGTCTATTGGCTCACGTCTGGGGACCATGAGATGGTTTTGCACAACAGTCTATTGGCTGACGGCTGAGGACCATGAGATGGTTTTGCAGAACAGTCTATTGGCTCACGGCTGGGGACCATGAGATGGTTTTGCACAACAGTCTATTGGCTGACGGCTGAGGACCATGAGATGGTTTTGCAGAATAGTCTTTTGGCTGATGGCTGAGGACCATGAGATGGTTTTGCAGAACAGTCTTTTGGCTCATGGCTGGGGACCATGAGATGGTTTTGCAGAACAGTCTATTGGCTCACAGCTGGGAACCATGAAATGCATTCACATTAGTCCCTGCCCTCAGGAGCTTACAATCTAAGGTCCCTAACTCAATTTAGACCAACCAGCAAGTCTTGAGAGGAAACCCACACCGGCACAGGGAGAACATGCAGACTCCATGCAGATAGTGGCAGACGGCTGAGGACCATGAGATGGTTTTGCAGAACAATCTATTGGCTCACGGCTGAGGACCATGAGATGGTATTGCAGAACAGTCTATTGGCTAACGGCTGAGGACCATGAGATGGTTTTGCAGAACAGTCTATTGGCTGACGGCTGGGGACCATGAGATGCATTCACATTAGTCCCTGCCCTCAGGAGCTTACAATCTAAGGTCCCTAACTCACAAATTAGGGCCAATTTAGACCGACCAGCAAGTCTTGAGAGGAAACCCACACAGGCACAGGGAGAACATGCAGACTCCATGCAGATAGTGGCTCACGGGTGAGGACCATGAGATGGTTTTGCAGAACAGTCTATTGGCTCACGGCTGGGGACCATGAGATGGTATTGCAGAACAGTCTATTGGCTGATGGCTGGGGACCATGAGATGCATTCACATTAGTCCCTGTCCTCAGGAGCTTACAATCTAAGGTCCCTAACTCACAAATTAGGGCCAATTTACACTGATCGGCAAGTCTTGAGAGGAAACCCACACCGTCACAGGGAGAACATGCAGACTCCATGCAGATAGTGGCTCACGGCTGTGGACCATGAGATGGTTTTGCAGAACAGTTGGCTGATGGCTGAGGACCATGGGATGGTTTTACAGAACAGTCTATTGGGTGATGGCCGAGGACCATGAGATGGTTTTGCAGAGCAGTCTATTGGCTCACGGCTGGGGACTATGAGTTGACATTTGTCCCTGCCCTCAGGAGCTTACAATCTAAGGTCCCCAACTCACAAATTAGGGCCAATTTAGACCTATCAGCAAGTCTTGAAAGGAAACCCACACAGGCACAGGGAGAACATGCAGACTCCATGCAGATCGTGTCCTGGTTGGGATTCAAACCGATGACCCCAGTGCTGCCAGTGAGCGGCTATATGGTTTCTATTTTCCCGAGCTCTAGAAGAGAAGGAATGCAATCCCTGTGAGATCCACTCACTTATTTCATCAGGACAGAGGCAGATGCCTTCAAAGCTAAATTCCGAGATCAGTAATTATCATCTTGGGAAAGATTCCTTAAACTACTTTGATGTGATTTTGCAGTGCAATTTGGCCCCATAAAATATGCAAACCACATCCCCACTATGTGAGGAGTGGGTGGGGCCTCACACTATGACACAGGAGTGGCGGGTATCACATTTATGCGCATTTTCCAGGCTACGCACATTAATTTCAATGGGTTGCCCTACGCATGACAAAAGTAGCTCATGGAACTTTTTGAGCGCACTTTTATCCATGCGTTGCCACATTTTTGGGGTGCCATTAACAACTAATGCACCGCAAGAACGAAGTGCATAAAAACGTGTGTGTAAAAAACGCATGATTTGGCGCACAAGACCAAAATCTGGAGACCCAATTTATTTATTTTTCTGAATGAGACTAAGGGAATAAAAATGTAAAAAGTGCCAACATTCGGAGCGATTACCTTGATTATTATCGAGCTTTGACAATTGGTGGCGAAAATGGAAAACCTCTTATTGAACGATTCCTGATTGGCTGATCTGGGTTACCGCCCATCGCGGACACAGGTATGATGTTGTCACCTAAACCCCCCCCAAACATTCGCGGAGAGATCACGTGACCCCGAGCGTCGCATCGTGCGTTCTCCGCCCTCCTCCACAATTCATCGGCTTTCTGCCCGTTTCCATAAAACGGATACATTGTAGAAATGTAACGATTTATCTCCCCCCCATTTCCAATTATACGACGCCGGCGCGGAGCCGCCATTAATTCATCGCCCAGCCGGCTGTCCGTCTCATCATCCCTCATTGTCCGATTGAATTAATGGAATTTATGGCGTAACGAGCAATAAAAACAAGACGCAGACTGAACGCCGTAATTAGTTGACAAAGCAAAGCGACTTCAATGAAATGGGTTTTTCTGTGGCTGAGCCGGGAACCGTCAATCAATCCGAGCCGAACTCCGGCCTTCCTATCAATATTACACAGTTGTAGCGGCTCCTCTCCTGGACTGAAACGGCTTCCTCTGATTTCACTGCACACTGTGAGCTTCTCACAATGTGCATTAGAAGCTGATTTTCTGACTGGGGGACGTCCAGCATCATCTAGCACTTTCCTCCCCGGCCTAACAGTCCTTGCCCCGCCCCTTTTATTTATTGGATCTCAGTTCTTTCGATAATGGAGGCTCAGCATCACCAAGGACAGTCTGTATGTAAATGAAGCCTCTCTAAGAACGCCCACCCATCGGGGGAGTTTAATATTTGCATAACTCCTCCCACTGCTTGTATCAGGACTGAGGGCTCTGTAGAGCCGGGGGGGGCTGTGATGTTCCCAGGAAGCTATGTACAGCCCCCTGCCGGCCCCTCCCATCAGCTAAGGCAGAGAGAAGCACAGAGACCCAGTAATAAAATCACAGGAACTAAAATATGTACCCCCTATTCAAGGTATGTACACCCCCCCCCCCCTTCCCCACACATGTATAGAGGGTCAGATAGCAGTATATTGGTACAAAGATGAGTTTAAAGGAATTACATCGGCGGGATTGAAAAATGGCTCCCCGACTCCCAGGGCTGGGACAAGGGGGGGCGGGAGGTATCATGCAAGGTGGGGGGGCACCTCAAATGGAGATTGGGGGGGATCTGTGTTGGATGGGGGAATTTGAAAGGGATGGCAGGGGGTAAGTTTTGCTCTAGGAGAGGAATTTGGGGGGGGGGGGGTGTTAAGGGAGACTTGTGGTGATCTAGGGGGACTTTTTCTGGGAGGGGGGAGATTTGTGCTAGGAGGGGTGATTTCAGGGGAATTTGTGCTAAGAGGGAGTGATTTGTAGGGGGGGGGGAGATCTGTACTAGTAGGGGGGATTTTAGGGGGTGTTAAGAGTGGTGATCTAGGGGGGATTTGTGTTGGGAGGGGTTAAAAGAGTGTGTGTGGGGGGGGGGAGATGTGTACTAGGAGGGGAAATTTTAAGGGTAGAGGATTTTTGCTAGTGGGAGGGGGATTTCAGCAGGGGCGGATTTATACTGGGAGGAGGGCGGATTTATACTGGGAGGAGGGCGGATTTATACTGGGAGGAGGGCGGATTTATACTGGGAGGAGGGCGGATTTATGCGTCGGGGTAGGTATGCAGATTAGAGTGTGCACAACAAAAAAATTAGTTTTTTTTCGTTTCGTTTTTTTCGTTTCCGTTGATTCGTAACGATTCGTACATTCGTAAGTCGTCGGTGTTCGTATTCGTAACAATTCGTACATTTGTAAGAGTTATTTTTCGTTGATTCGTTTTTTCGTTAGTTTAATTTTCGTTCATTCATTTATTCGAAATTTGGACGCATTCGTAGTTATTCGTAACATTCGTAATCGGAGCATAATTCACAATTTTATGTAATGTGTATGCTATTATTACATTTTAATAATTTACGAATCAAAAAAAAAAAGTTGCGAATCGAAAAAAAAAGTTACGAATGTACGAATTTTTTTGTTCAATCCATTCGAAGCACGTTAAGCAGCGCCATTGTAAGGGACACGGAAAATTACCAATTCAAAAAAAAAAAAAAAGTTACGAATGTACGAATTTTTTCGTTCATTTTCGTTGTTCCTTTTTTCGTTTTTCAGATTTTCGTTGCTTTTCGGATTCGTTCGATTCGAACGATTCGTTAATCGGATTCGTACGATTCGAACGATTCGTTCATTCGTACGAAAACGAACGAACGAAAAAAACGAAAAAAAAAAAAAAAAAAAAAAAAAAAACAAAACGAATTGCACATTTCTAACGCAGATTAGTGCTCAGTGTTTTTTTTGGGGGGGGAATTTTGCTGACACATAATGCTGATACATCTTTGTAGTTCAACTAACCATCTATATTTGGATGTCTGTCTGTCTAATCTATCCATCTATATATCATTCTCTCTCTTATCTATTTCATATCTATCTATATGTCTGTCTGTCCATCCACTTTTCATCTTGTACCCATTTGTTCATCTATCTTTCCATCTAATCTACATGTCCATCCAGTTGTTCCAATGTAGTCCAACTAAACATCTATAATTAGATCTGTGTCTATCTATATCTATCTCTTTGTGGATGTCTGTCTGTCTTTACACCTTTATCTTGTAGCCTTCTGTTCATCCATCCATCTATCCTTCCATGTAATCTATCCGTCCAAATGTCTGTCCTTCCAGTTATTCCATGTACCCCAACTAACCTTCTATATTTGGATCTCTCCATCTATCTATCCATCATACAAGGTCTAATCTCTGTATCGATCTAGTAAATGTCTACTCCATCAATTCACTATATACAGTGCCTTGAAAAAGTATTCATACCCCTTGAAATTCCCCACATTTTCTCATGTTACAACCAAAAAAGTAAATTTATTTTATTGGGATTTTATGTGATAGACCAACACAAAGTGACCCATAATTGTGAATTAGGTGACGTCTGGAGGCAATTGGTTCCACTAGATATTAGTTAGGGGTATCAGAGTAAAGGGGGCTGAATACAAATGCCCCCCCCCCACACTTTTCACATATTTATTTGTATCATTTATCATTTTCCTTCCACTTCACAATTATGTGCCACTTTGTGTCGGTCCATCACATAAAATCCCAATAAAATACATTTACGTTTTTAGTTGTAACATGAGAAAATGTGGGAAATTTCAAGGGGTGTGAATACTTTTTCAAGGCTCTGTATCTACATAGTATTGTCTACTCTCTCTCGCTATCTGCCTACGCATCGTGTATTGTCCACTGGGCCATCTTTCTCATATATATCTATGAGGATGTTACATAGTTATATAGTTGGTGAGGTCGAAAAAAGATACAAGTCCAACCTATGTGTGTGATTATATGTCAGTATTACATTGTATATCCCTGTATGTTGCGGTCGTTCAGGTGATTATCTAATAGTTTCTTGAAACTATCGATGCTCCCCACTGAGACCACCGCCTGTGGAAGGGAATTCCACATCCTTGCCGCTCTTACAGTAAAGAACCCTCTACCTAGTTTAAGGTTAAACCTCTTTTCTTCTCATTTTAATGAGTGGCCACGAGTCTTGTTACACTCCCTTCTGCAAAAAAGTTTTCTCCCTATTGTGGGGTCACCAGTCCGGTATTTATAAATTGAAATCATATCCCCTCTCAAGCGTCTCTTCTCCAGAGAGAATAAGTTCAGTGCTCACAACCTTTCCTCATACCTAATATCCTCCAGACCCTTTATTAGCTTTGTTGCCCTTCTTTGTACTCGCTCCATTTCCAGTACATCCTTCCTGAGGACTGGTGCCCAGAACTGGACAGCATACTCCAGGTGCGGCTGGACCAGAGTCTTGTAGAGCGGGAGGATTATCGTTTTATTTCTGGAGTTGATCCCCTTTTTTTAATGCCAATGATCTGTTTGCTTTGTTAGCAGCAGCTTGGCATTGCTGAGCCCATCATCTACTAGGACCCCCAGGTACTTTTCCACCCTAGATCCCCCCAGTGTATGAATTGCATTAATCCGTCTGTCTATCCACCTTTTATTTTGTATCTATCTGTTCATCCATCCAAATGTCTGGCCTTCCAATTATTTCATGTAACCCAACTAAACCATCTATATTTGGATCTGTTGGTCTATCCATCCATCATAAATTATCTATTTAATCTCTCAAAATCTCTCTCTCTCAAAATCTCTCTCTCTCTCTCTCTCTCAAAATCTCTCTCTCTCTCTCTCTCTCTCAAAATCTCTCTCTCTCTCTCTCTCTCTCTCTCTCTCTCTCTCTCTCTCTCTCTCTCTCTCTCTCTCTCTCTCTATCTCTCTCTCTATCTCTCTATACACACACACACACATATATATGTCTGTCTAGCCACTTTTTATCTTGTATCCATCTGTTCATTCATCCATCTATTCTTCTATATATTCTATCCGTCCAAATGTCTGTCCTTCCAGCTATTCCAATGTAGTCCAACTAACCCTATTTAATATCTATCCTGTGTTGGATCTCAGTGATGTCACACTGATCAGTGTCTCTCCTGCGGTAATCCTCGGCTGTAATCAGTTGCATTGATCCCGATCAGTGCAGTATCTTTAGATTGTAAGCTCTCAGGATCAGGGCCCTCCGATTCCTCCTGTATTGAATTGCATTGTAAGCGTACTGCTTGCCCCAGCGTTGTACAGTGCTGAAAAAACTGTTGGCACTATATAAATCCTGTATAATAATAATCTTTCCCTCTTCAGATACGAGGTATTTGTGAAAGTTCCATCTGAAGATATGAATTGAATGGCGTCCACAATGGGCCGGTCTCGTGTGGTTTTCACCATACACTTCCAGACTCTGGGGAGTCCTGGCTGAGCCGCCTCAGAGCCGAGTTAAGAAAGATAAATTCTCTCCCCGCCGCACACACACACAACTCCATGGAAACTACCCGGCTAATTGGAAGAGAATAAAATCCCGGCCTCGCTGTATTGTGTGCCGAGGATGAGGCACCGCCAGGAGAACCGATTACTCCCTAAATCACCGCGACCACCAAGACCGAACACAAAGAGCACCTGGATGGAGGCAGGAAATGAGTGGTGGGATGAGGAGGTGCTTTATCTATCCATCTTTCCATCTATCTTATTGCATTATGGGAACAGAGTTTTGGTTCTTTGCTTACCCAGCCAGAGATGCAGCTGATCAAACTGATCCGTGTTTGATCAGCTGCCTTAGAGGCCAGAGGAGGGATTAGAGGTCTTGTAGATCTCTCAATAAAGAGCACCGGTCATTGCTTAAGCTATCGCAGGGGATGTTGTTTATCCCGTGTCATAGCAATAAAGCTGGGAAAAAAAAAATACACCTCCCTGTGCTCATGTGCCAGTCAAGCTCCTCCACCCCAAACTCGCTCATCCATGTCTTTATGGATCTTGCTTTGTGCACCGGTGGGCAGTCATGTTGGAACAGGAAGTGGCCGTCCCCAAACTGTTCCCACAAAGTTGGGAGCATGAAATTGTCCAAAATGTCTTGGTATGCTGACGCCTTAAGAGTTCCCTTCACTGGAACTAAGGGGCCAAGCCCAACCCCTGAAAAAAAAACCCCCACCATAACCCCCCCTCCACCCCCACACCATAATACCCCCTCCACCCCAACACTATAATACCCCCTCCACCCCAACACCATAATCCCCCTCCACCAAATTATTTGGACCAGTACACAAAGCAAGGTCCATAAAGACATGGATGAGCGAGTTTGGGGTGGAGGAACTTGTCTGGCCTTCACAGAGTCCTGACCTCAACCCGATAGAACACCTTTGGGATGAATTAGAGTTGGAGACTGTGAGCCAGGCCTTCTGGTCCAACATCAGCGCCTGACCTCACAAATGTGCTTCTGGAAGAATGGTCAAACATCCCATAGACACACTCCTAAACCTTGTGGACGGCCTTCCCAGAAGAGTTAAAGCTGTTATAGCTGCAAAGGGGGGGGGGGGGGGGGCAACTCAATATTGAACTATATGGACTAAGACTGGGATGCCATTAAAGTTCATGTGAGTGTAAAGGCAGGTGACCCAATACTTTTGACAATGTAGTGTATTATATACGTTGTATCTTGGATAATATACATTGTATCTTGTGTCATATACAATGTATACGACACAAGATACAACGTATATGACACAAGATATATGATCCAAGACACAATGTATATAATACAATATTATATATAGATAGATTTTATATATATATATTTATATATATATATATATATATATATATATATACTATATATATATAGATATAGATATTTATCTATATCTATATCTATATATATATATATATATATATATATATATACATAGTGGAGATGCGACCCCCGTCTCACAGGTGTGTATATATATATATATATATATATATATATATATATATATATATATATATATATGCCTGATTTTGGTAGGCTTGCTAATTGCACACCTGTGTATATGATCCAAGCTGCAGCATATATAATACAAGATGCAATGTATCTTTTACATTGTATCTTGGATCATATACATTGTATTATATATATTGCATCTTGTATTATATACCTTGTATCTTGGATAATATATTTTGGATCTTGTGTCATATATTGTGTGTTGTATCTTCTGCCTTGTATAGATTCTCTTTGTATGAATGAAAAGATTTTTGGGATGGAGCGCAATCCTGCGCAATGTGATTTTAATGAAACATTTGTTGTGAATGAACTTTTGATTGTCGGAATCTTTAAAGTCCCGTTTTTTCGGGGTGATCCGCGATTCCAATTCTGAAGTACAGAACAATCAGTTGGTGATAAAATGTTCCAACTGAAAGATTGGATAAATAAAATAAAATAAAATAAAAAAATGTAATGGAAAAACACAGATCAATGTATTTTAGAATGGAACTCTGACCCCGGAATTCTCGCTGACAATGGGATGAACGCTTTTTGTACGACTCGGCAGAACGGGTCAAAATGGGTCAAAAACAAAAACCTTTTCTGAAGCTTTCCCATTGGTGGGGGGGGATGGTGGAATGTTGGCGATTGTTGGCCACTGAGTTGCGCAAAGCCTATAGGAAGCCCGGATGGGAGCGCGGAGGGAGGGCGCCCCGCGCCAACCTTCCTGGCACTTTGTCCCACGTACTCTGAAGAAGATTCGGTGGCAGATCTCCCCCTCGCAGTGATGTCATCTCGCAGGAATGCGAGTGCAGCTGGCCGCCCCTGAATAGAAGCACATCACACATGGAAAAGAGCGTCCCTTGTATATTCTCCGTGCGTTTCCACTCTGCATACAAACATTTGTCTCCCGACTAATTTCATTATTTTCTTTTCTCTTTCTTTCTCTGTTCCTACGAGAACAAAACCAGATCGGGGGAGGGGGAGCTTCCAACCATCTCCACCATGAAAAGGTGGGGAGGGGGGGTAAATTTCATGTTTAACCAACTTTTCTGTGTGCCGGACGGGCAGAGCATGGCACAATCAGGCCTTCACTTTCTCAGGCTGCCGTATCAATGCACAAAGCAGAAGAATGGAAGTGATTAGAAGGTTGAAGAAGTCTCTCCTTTGTGGCGTTCCGCGTCGTATTATTTTGTCTCTGTAATCTTTTTTTCCTTTCTTCGCGGCGGCTTTGGAAAGGAACTGGAAGGTCTGATCCCAAACAAAAGGCCACAGATATACAAAACATGTGCGCAACCCCCATCCCGCTTCATTGCGGGGTCCCCCCCCCCCCCCCCCCACATCTCATAGAATCAACAAACTACAAAGACCGTTCAGAAAATACAACCCGAAAAAACCTGAATCCTGTTCAAGAGTCACAAATCCTCCCCGAGACGGGAAACAACCCGAACCACGTGTCCCTGCACCACAGGAGCTTACTATCTAATGCCCACCACAGCCACACACTATTATTATACATCTATATAGCTCTGACATATACTGGAGTGCTGTACAGAGATCACTGAGCCAGTCACATCAGTCTCTGTACCAGAGGAGCTTACACTCTAATGTCCCCTCCCCCACAGTCACACACTATTATTATTATACATTTATATAGCTCTGACATATACCGCAGTGCTGTACAGAGTACACTGAGCCAATCACATCAGTCTGACTGTGGGGGAGGGGACATTAGAGTGTTTTTTTTTTTTAATTAAAAAAATCATACAAACATACAGCTCATTAATAAAAACATATTTACACAAAAATAAACAACAACTAAACAAAAACGAGCGTGATTACATCAGCAAGTAAAGGAAAAAGTTTCCTGACAAGATAACATATTAAGAAACATATTTTAACCACTTCAGCCCCGGACCAA
This sequence comes from Lithobates sylvaticus, assembly GCA_028564925.1. Classification (NCBI taxonomy): domain Eukaryota; kingdom Metazoa; phylum Chordata; class Amphibia; order Anura; family Ranidae; genus Lithobates; species Lithobates sylvaticus. The sequence goes on along the minus strand of CM053031.1, from coordinate 7,574,419 downwards.
TTTGCAGCTAAAGGACCAGGCCCCTTTTTGCAATTTGGCACTGCGTCGCTTTAACTAACAATTGTGCGGTCGTGCGACGTGGCTCCAAAACAAAATTGGCGTCCTTTTTTTCCCACAAATAGAGCTTTCTTTTGGTGGTATTTGATCGCCCCTGCGGTTTTTATTTTTTGCGCTATAAACAAAAATAGAGCGACAATTTTGAAAAAAATGCAATATTTTTTACTTTTTGCTATAATAAATATCCCCAAAAAATATATAAAAAAACTTTTTTTTTCCTCAGTTTAGGCCGATACGTATTCTTCTACATATTTTTGGTAAAAAAAATCGCAATTAGCGATTATTGATTAGTTTGCGCAAAAGTTATAGCGTTTACAAAATAGGGGATAGTTTTATAGCATTTTTATTAATATTTTTTTTTTTATTAGTAATGGCGGCGATCAGCGATTTTTATTGTGACTGCGACATTTTGGCGGACACATCGGACATTTTTGACACATTTTTGGGACATTTGTCATTTATACAGCAATCACTGCTATTTAAATAGCACTGATTCCTATGTAAATGACAGTTGTAGTTAGGGGGTTAACCACTAGGGGGCGGGGAGGAGTCAGTGTGACGTGTTGTGTTTATTTTACTGTAGGGGGGCGTGGCTGTACGTGTGACATCATTGATCGGCGTTCCCGATGACAGGGAACCGCCGATCACTGACAGTCAGTGTAGGAAGCGCGGGGAGAGGTTTGTTTTACATAGACCTCTCCCCGTTCTTCAGCTCCGTAACCCGATCGCGGGATACCAGCGGCGATCGGGTCCGCTGGTCCGGCCGGGGTCACGGAGCTCCCGACCAGGGCGCGACCACGGGCAGGCACATGCACGATCACGTACCGGTACGTGATTCTGCCTGCCCCTGCCATTCTGCTGACGTATATATGCAGTGGCCGGTCGGGAAGTGGTTAAATGACAACAAAAAAGAGACTACAAACCCCGAACCTCAACTTACACACAATCCTCCTCAACCAGACCCATAAATCCTCAGGGGGTATAGACTCATTCCTTGTCAGGATAGTCGCATTTTTTATCAAGGGCTGTCTTGAGACAACTTTGGGGACAAGCCCCTTCCAGTCCGGCTGGCCTCTATATACATGCTCATACCGCTCCCAAAACAGATACAGCGATTCTGGATGCACAAATGACAAATCATATTCATAGGAACCAGCCGGACTGATGAGAGCATAAATATCCTCCGCCATAAAACCCATGGCTAGGATCTTATCCACAACCTCCCTCCTGATAGGTGGAATACATCCTCCTTCCCACCTGAGCTGTACCACATTCCTGTGTTTAATGGAAGAAGGTGTGTTCGGTGAAAGTCGCTCAACTGGCTCCCCTCCCACCACCAGCAGCATGACTTTGTCCCGACACAGCGTTAGCATAACTCCTAACCGGGACAGATGACACATTAACTGGTTGCATAGGAATATTAACTGGTTGCATAGGAACCTCTGAAATCCGGTTTGGTAAGTTACCCACCACTTGATCCTCCCTCCTCCCCTCCAGCACAACTGTCCCGCTCACCATAGTCCCAGAAGTACCACAGATACCAGCAGTCCCATCATCAAGTAAAGTCTTCCGTTTAGAAAAAACACCAGCTGTTTCAGCATTCATACGGCCCTCCTGCTCTGCAGTTTCAATGTTCCTGCGACATCCCTGCTCTGCAGTTTCAATGTTTATGCAACATTCCCGCTCTGCACTGTTAGGCCCCTTTCACAATGGGGCGTTTTTCAGGAGCTACAGCGCTAAAAATAGCGACTGTACAGTGCCTGAAAAAATCCGGCCCCATTCACACCAGTGTGAAAGCCGGAGGGCATTCACACTGGAGCGGTGCGCTAGCAGGACGGTCGAAAAAGTCCTGTTAGCAGCATCTTTGGAGCGGTGAAGGAGCCGTGTATTCACCGCTCCTACCCATTAAAATCAATGGGACACCGCGGTAATACCGTGGCTTTGCGGGGGGGTTTAACCCTTTTTCGTCCGCTAGCGGGGGTTAAAACCGCACCGCTAGCGGCCGAATACCACGGCTAAAACAATGGTAAAGCAGCCCTAAATATAGCCCTGCTTTACCGCCGACGCCGCTCCTGCCCCAGTGTGAAAGGGTCCTTAGTGTCCATGTGGGACTCCTCACAGCCAGCAGAAACTTCTCTGTCTGGATACATGCCATCTCTGCCTGCATTCCCATGATCTTCATCTGATGGGTTGGTGCCACTCAAGGGAGATTCCATTTCTGTAATGGCCTGCAGCAATCCGCCATTTTGCTCAACCTCCTCCTGAGATGACCCAGGCCACTGGGGAGGGGGGCAGATACTGACTCAGGTGCAACAGATCCTGAGACAGGAGTAGTGCTGGGGCCACCATGTGAAGCCACTTCTTTACCCCCCCCCCCATCCATACTGTCGCCGTTGCTGTGGCATCCACCCCCTTGTTGGTACTGGCACAGGCACTTTTCTTCATCTGTTGGAATCTCTCCTCATTCTCACCGCTGCTCTCCTTCAGAGAGGCAACCAACTTCTCCTGCTTTTTCAATGCCTCCTCCAGAGACTTCAGCTTGGAGACTTCCCTCTTACTGTTTCCAGACTTACTATGCAGGGATTTCTTTTTTCTGAGATCTTCTTTCATGACAGAAAGTTTCTGTTCCTCCTTAGCAATGCGGCAAAGTCTGTTCAGCACTTTATCCTAGAAGACTGGTAAGGACTCCTCTTGTATAGGAACAGGCCCAGGATCCATTGCAGCTTGAGTACATGGAGTAGGCCTCAGTGCCTCTGGAGAGCCTCCACCTTCATCTCCCCCAATATGGTCCATGCTTGCCTGGGAAAGGCCTGAAACAAATGATCCTCTTGCTGTATATTGTGACTTATTGAGAATTTTTGAATACTGACAGTTTGTAGAGCTCCCCTTTAGATTCTCTTCTGGTTCTCTTCTGTTCTGGGGGAGCTCCCCTTTAGGTTCTGTTCTGTTCTGTTCTCTTCTGTTCACCACTTTATCCTGGAAGACTGGTAAGGACTCCTCTTGTATAGGAACAGGCCCGGGATCCATGGTGCAACTCGGGTGCAACAGATCCTGAGACAGGGGTAGTACTGGGACCACCATATGAAGCCACTTCCTTACCCCCCATCCATACTATCGCTGTTGCATCCACCCCTATTTGGTACTGGCACAGGCACTCTCCTTCATCTGTTGGCATCTCTCCTCATTCTCACACTTTTCTCTGAACACACCGCTGCTCTCCTTCAGATAGGCGACCAACTTCTCCTGCTTTTTCTGTGTCTCTTCCAGAGACTTCAGCTTGGAGACTTCCCTCTTACTGTTTCCAGGCTTACTATGCAGGGATTTTTTTTCTCTGAGATCTGCTTTCATAACAGAAAGTTTCTGTTCCTCCATAGCAATGCGGCCAAGTCTGTTCACCACTTTATCCTGGAAGACTGGTAAGGACTAGTCTTGTATAGGAACAGGTCCAGGATCCATTGCAGCTTGAGCATGTGGAGTAGGCCTCAGTGCCTCTGGAGAGCCTCCACCTTCATCCCCCCCAATATGGTCCATGCTTGCCTGGGAAAAGCCTGAAACAATGATCCTCTTGCTGTATATTGGGACTTATTAAGAATTTTTTAATACTGACAGTTTGTAGAGCTCCCCTTCCCCTTCCTGTTGATCATCACAGGAAATAAAGCGGCATTGGGGGAGAGAAGCGGCACAATGCACCAGACTACCAGCGCTCCCCCCCCCCCTCGCCAGTTTCACGTTGAGAGCCTCATTTTTCTTCCTGCTGGAAGAAATCTCCTGAAGCCAAACGGACGCTCTGCGACTTTCCCGAAAGACGCCATAAATCTCGGCGCGGCGGACGGACTCTCACACAGTGACTCCTTCAATTTATAACGTCAATTTGCTGCAAATGATATTTTATGGGTGTTATCCACGTGCCGCCCAGGAGTGGAAAACTAAATTAAAAAGTATTACAGCGATCGGCTATTGGCAAAACAATCCCGCCAGGCCGTGTAACGCCATTTAGTCCTGCTTGTCGAGCAATTTATCCCCCCTCCCTCCCCCCCTCCGCGCCCACCGCATTCGAAAGCAGCAGCGCCGCTAATGGAAGACAAACACTTCTGCTGCAAGTGGCGATTCCGGCGCCAGGCGAGCGAGATTAATCGGCGTGCGGTGCATTCTGGGTAGGCGATAGCCATTCTATGAAGTTCTTCACACCGCCGCCGCCTAATTGATTCAAATCCCAAAATTAAAAACCGCTTCCAGCGCATTTTGAAACACAATCTATATGTATTTTAAACCTTCACATAAATTCATTTGCGCCAATACTACATAAGAAGGCGGCGATAAAAAGGCGATAAAAAAAAAAATTGGAATGCAATTTGCTGGCAGTGACGGGCGCAACCTTTATATGCCGCGTATGTTATATATCTCCTGTCTTCTCTGCATGGCTACTCCGGAATAATGCGCACTGTGGGGGAGGGTTACTGAAGGCAAATAGACTGAGAACTTTACGGAGAGCAAGTACTCCAAAACCTAATAAATGAGGGGAAGCTCTGCTGACTTCCATCATCCAATCACACGCAAGCAAAAATTCAGTTTTTTTTCCCTTTGCACGTGATTGGGTATTCTCTGCAAAGTGAAGCTTCACCTCATTTAGTAAGCTCAGAAGCAACTGCACTTTGCAGAGTGCTCAGGCTATTTGCCTTTAGTAAATAAACCCCCAATGATTACTTTGTATCTTCTCCATATCCAATGATTACTTTGTATCAGGTTTTCACCATTTCTGCTCATCAATAAGTTACGGTAACTTTACCTTCATAACAAAGAATGCTTTATTATATTACATTATATTACATTATATATTAAATATTATATTAAACAATATTGCATTATTATTATTTGATGCAATAATATATTATTAATACTATTATTATAGTATAAAATATGAATATTATATCATATATTAGATATTATACTATATTATTACTACATTAGAAATTAGAGTATATTATATTAATTTAAATTACTTTATTATAGTATACTATATATTTTATTTTAGTGTTATTATACTATATTATATATTAGAATATTATATATTAATATACATTATAATTACAATTTATAATTATTATTATTATATATATATACATTTTTGCTCATTAATCAATAAACATCTGTGTTGCATCCACTCTCCTTTGATATTTATTACAGGTATTTAAAATAGTGTCAACAATTTATACAGCACTTCATATATATTATACCATATTATATTATACTACAGGGATCTGCAATTAGCGGACCTCCAGCTGTTGTAAAACTACAAGTCCCATCATGCCTCTGTCTCTGGGTGTCATGCTTGTGGCTGTCATAGTCTCGCTGTGCCTCATGGGATTTGTAGTTCTGCAACAGCTGGAGGTCCGCTAATTGCATATCCCTGTTATACTATATTATCATATATTATTATTACAATTATAAATTAGTATATATTATATTTAAAATACATTATTATAGTATACTATATATTTATTATTGTTAATTAATGTTATTATTATACTATATTGTATATTGGAATATTATATTATTTATTACAATTTATAATTATAATTTATTATTTATTATGGAAATTTTTGCTCATAAAATCAATAAACACCTGTGTTGCGCCCACTCTCCTTTTTGATATTTATTCTTTAAATAGGTCTTTAAATAGCATCAATTTATACAGTACTTCGTATATATTTTACCATATTATATTATCTTATATTATATTATATCATATATTATATTATATTATATTATATTATTACATTATAAATTAGAGTATATTATTATATTAATTAAAATTACATTATATTATATATTTTCATTATTGTTATTAATTATATTATATATTAGAATATTACATTATTTATTAATATACATTATATTTACAATTTATAATTATTATTATTATATACATTTTTGCTCATAAAATCAATAAACATCATCTGTGTTGCGCCCACTCTCCTATTTGATATTTCTTAATGGTCTTTAAATAGCGTCAACAATTTATACAGCTTTTCATATATATTATACCATATTAGATTATATTGTATCATCATATTATATATTATAGTATATTATAATAAATTATATTATTATTATTATTTTTAATGGCAGCCAGGCCATTAAGGGTGCCCCCCCCCCCCCCTAGTTTGCATGCGGGGCGCTGGACTAATAGCTTTCTATGAGGTATGTAATTTTTTTTTTTACAAGCACGTGATTAGAGCCCGAGGTTCTTATTGGCTTGTAAAAGGTAATCCTCGGGGCGCAGATCAGTGTGCCCTGAACCCTCCCACTTGTGATATTAGTGAATCAATATTCACGATCAGTTTCCAGCTTATCGTCCCAGCCAATCAGGACAGGAGGCGGATCTAAAAGAGACCGGGGTAATATGTAAACCGCGGCGCCGGGTATCAGGAGAGCCGTGACCGCTGGAGGTATCCGCTGGTGGGGTGAGTGCGGACCTGGAGGGGTTTGTTTGCCGCTGCCCCATAATATTTTAGCACCAGCCGCCACTGATTATTATAGTACATTATTATAGTAGAATATATTATTTTTAGATTATATTACTTATATATTATTATTATTATATAAATTATTTATATTTATTATTATTATTATTTATAAATGAATGAGCAATAAATATTGTCCCCCCCCCCCTCCTTTTTTATATTTATTAAAGATATTTATACAACGCCAGCATCTTATGCAGCACTTATATATATATATACATTGTTCATTGATATGCGTTACTATGAATATAAAGTTGAATATTCGTGTCCGCGGCGGACGTGAAGCCTATCAGCACACCCGGATCGCGTTGCGTGTGGAAATGGAGATAACGCAATCAATACCTGAATTTTCCGTGAGGAAATTTATGGATTTGCAGAATTCCGTCGCCCCAGCAACAGTTCCTTCTCAGAGAATCTGAGGCTGAGATTATTGGTCCCTACGGGTACAATAAGGTGATTATTGGTCCCTACAGGTACAATAAGGTGATTATTGGTCTCTACAGATACAATAAGGTGATTACTGCCCCCTAAAAAGGTACAATAAGCCGATTATTGGCCCCTAAAGGTACAATAAAGTGATTATTGGCCCCTAACAGTACAATTGGGCGATTATTGGTCCCTACAGGTACAATAAGGTGATTATTGGTCCCTACAGGTACAAATAAGGTGATTATTGGCCCCTAACAGGAAAATCGGGCGATTATTGGTCCCTACGGGTACAATAAGGTGATTATTGGTCCGTATGGGTACAATAGGGTGATTATTGGTCCCTACAGGTACAATAGGGTGATTATTGGTCCCTACAGGTACAATAAGGTGATTATTGGTCTCTACAGGTACAATAAGGTGATTACTGCCCCCTAAAAAGGTACAATAAGCCGATTATTGGCCCCTAAAGGTACAATAAAGTGATTATTGGCCCCTAACAGTACAATTTAGTGATTATTGGTCCCTACAGGTACAAATAAGGTGATTACTGGCCCCTAAAAAGGTACAATAAGGTGATTATTGGCCCCTAACAGGAAAATCGGGCGATTATTGGTCCCTACGGGTACAATAAGGTGATTATTGGCCCCTAAAAAAGGTACAATAAGGTGATTATTAGTCTCTACAGGTACAATAAGGTGATTACTGGCCCCTAAAAAGGTACAATAAGGCGATTATTGGCCCCTAAAGGTACAATAAAGTGATTATTGGCCCCTAACAGTACAATCGGGCGATTATTGGTCCCTACGGGTACAATAAGGTGATTATTGGTCCCTACAGGTACAATAGGGCAATTATTGGACCCTACATGTAAAATAGGGTGATGGCTGGCCCTTAAAAAGGTACAGTAAGGTGATTATTGGCTCCTAAAGGTAGAATAAGGTGATTATTGGCCTCTACAGGTACAATATAAGTGATTATTGGCCCCTACAGGTACAATAAAAGTTATCATTGGTCCCTACTGGTACAATAAGGCGATTATTGGCCCCTAAAATGTACAATAAAGGTGATAATTGTCTCCTAAAGCTTTAATAAAGTTATTATTGTCCACTACAGGTACAATACTGTGATTTATTGGCCCCTAATGGTACATTAAGGTGATTATTGTCCCCTACAGGTACATTAAGGGAATTATTGGGCCACTAAAGGTAAAATAAGGCAATTATTGGTCCCTAAACTGTATAATAAGGTCATTATTGGGCTCCTAAAGGTACAATAAGTCAATTGTTGACCCTTAAAGATATGGCTGACGGGGCGGGGGGGGGGGGGGGGTGATCAGTGCTTTTTTGTTTTCTTTATTTTCAAACCATTTCAGAGGGAGCAAAAAAGAGGAAGCGAGGAACCTACGTGAGAAGTCTCTGATAGAAGCCCTTCTATATGTCAAAATTTAAGCAGACCCAATAATTACAATTTTTAATATGTTGATTTGAAGAACAATTTTCAATTAGCTTAATTCTGCAACCTTTATTAAAACAATTCCCGCCGATCCTGCCGTGAAGGTCCTTGTTTAGCCACTTCCTGTTAAAAGGGTGACAACGCCCCGTCCCCGTCTCCCAGCTGTGCTCTTGGGTTGTCACCCTGTCACTTGGGTTTCTGATGGAGATTTTAGCACACAGAAATTGTTTTCCGGGGTTGACCCCATCAGGATACCCGCCCTGAGAAATGCCACGCCGCCATCAATGCGGTGAATATAGACAGGAAGTGGCTGCAAAGCGGCTTCAGGAAATCAGCAGCACTGAGATTCAACAAAGGATGAAAAAAAAAAAGGTAAAAAGAAGCAAATTATGCTTATGTCTGAAAGCTTAGGTGTGGGTTCAGTGCTGGAGCTCGCAGGTAGCACAGGTTATGACTAAGGCCTTAAAAGGCTGAAACTCGTCAACTGACTTCTTCTGCGTTTCTTCACTGCGGCTTTTCAATAAGGCTGGCTTCACACTGGGGCGGTGCGGGGCGGCGACGGTAAAGCAGCGCTATATTTAGCGCTGCTTTACCATCGTTTTACCCGCGGTATGCGGCCGCTAGCGGGGGGGTTTTAACCCCCGCTAGCGGCCGCAAAAAGGGTTAAAAACCTCCGCAAAGCGCCGCTGCAGCGGCGGTTTGCGGGCGGTATCCCCGCGGTTTCCCATTGATTTCAATGGGAAGGAGCGGTATAGGAGCGGTGAACACACCGCTCCTTCACCGCTCCAAAGATGCTGCTAGCAGGACTTTTGTTGCGGTCCTGCTAGCGCACCGCTCCAGTGTGAAAGCCCGCCGGCTTTCACACTGGAGTGAATGGGGCCGGTTTTTTCAGGCGGTATACAGGCGCTATTTTTAGCGCCGTACCGCCTGAAAACCGCCCCAGTGTGAAAGGGGCCTAAAATTAAGAAATTTTAAGAGCAACAACCGGAGTGCGGATCGTTTTTCCCACAGCACAGGAGCCGCGGCTGCTTCCATCGGAGCCTCATCACACAGGTCACCTCGCTTTGTGACAAAGGCCACTTCATTGATCACCTGCGATGACTAAAATTTCATCGCCAGAAAAAAAAAATTGCGCACATCCTCTTTCGGCTACAAGCTGCGCGAAGAATAAGTGACTATCCACGAAAAGATAAAAACTGATCTTCTGTCATTTCCGCTCCTCGGCGCCCACCGCGCCATTTCCCGGGATGATGAGAGGTAGAATGACATTAAACAAGCCCATGAAAAGACGTCCACTTATCCCGCCATTGCGCCTTTCGCCTCCGCCATCAATAGATAACAAGAGCATCGAAGCCATTTACGCGGGAAGCCGGCGTTCAAGGAAAATAGCGGGCAGTAAAAAATCTCCCCGGCCCGTCGCCGCCGCCGCCGCTGCCCTCTCTCCAAATCACCAAACGCCAGAACGTTAATTCTCATAATACGATTCGTCTTATTTATTGACTCAATTACAGAGATAATCCCAGAAACGCAATTCGATGATAATCCGCCGCCATTTCCATAGTCATCGATCTCGTATCTATTACACAGGAGATGCGTTTCGCCAGACATCTATTATAATGAAAATCGCTATTATTTGAGATTGCTTCTTTAATAGCGGCATTAAAGTAAAGCCCCGGGTATTATGGGGAATAATCACAATTCCTTTCAGGGGTAGAAATCATTCCTCTGCATGAAAAAATAAAATATAAATTGGATTTTGGCGATTCGGAGGGCGTTATGGGCGCCCGACGCTCCAATCGCTCCATCCGACTACACAGGTCACCGTTACCCGGGCTGTCTCTGAGTAGAGGGGGTCAGCAATGGATTCTGGCCGATCGGTTATAGAAAAGTACATGAAATATGGCGACTTTCCATTTATTATTGATACAATCTATAAATCTATAGACTCCGGCCTCCCCTTCAGTCTTGCACAGGTGTACCGACTCCTCTCCTGGGCAGAAATGGCTTCCTCTGATTTCACCGCACACTGTGAGCTCCTCACTATGTGCATTAGAAGCTGCAGCAAGTCAGAGAGAGCCCCTCCCCGGCCTAACTGTCCCCAGACCCGCCCCTTTCATTCATTGGCTTTCAGTTCTTTCAATCATGGAGGCTCAGCATCACTTGTGGGCGGTCTGCATGCAAATACAGCCTGCCTAGGAACGCCCACTCCTCCAGACTGATACCCACCCAGCAAGGCATTCTGACATTTACACAACTCCTCCCACTGCTTGTATCAGGACCAAGGGCTCAGCCCCTTTCATCCAATGGAATTAGTTGCGCCAATCATGAAAGCTCAGCATCACATGTGGGTGTTACCTATGCAAATGAAGCTTTTCTGGGCACGCCCACTCTTCCAGACTGACACCCACCCATTAAAACATTAGCCATTTGCCTAACTCCTCCCACTGCTTGTATCAGGACCAAGGGCTCAGCCCCTTTCATCCAATGGAATTAGTTGCGCCAATCATGGAAGCTCAGCATAACATGCGGGTGTTACCTATGCAATTGCAGCTTTTCTAGGCACGCCCACTCTTCCAGACTGACACCCACCCATTAAGACGTTAGACATTTGCATAACTCCTCCCACTGCTTGTATAGTGACTGAGGGCTCAGCCTGACTGTCCCTGGCCCCGCTCCTTTCATCCAATAGAATTGGTTGTGTTAATCATAAAATCTCAGCATTGCTTGTGGGTGTTACCTATGCAAATGCAGCTTTCCAAGGCACGCCCACTCCTCCAGGCTGACACCAACCCATTAAGACAGACATTTGCATAACTCCTCCCACTGCTTCTATCAGAACCTGCCAGAGTCCCCAGCCCCGCCCCTTTCATCCAATGGAATTAGATGGGCCAATAATGGAAGCTCAGCATCACATGTGGGATGTGGGTGGTATCTATGCTAATATATCCTTCCCAGGCACAGAGAGAGAGAAGGAAGAGAGGGAAGGAAGAGAGAGGAAGGAAGGAGAAGGAAGAGAGAGAGGAAGACAGAGAGGGAGAGGAAGGAGGGAAGGAAGAGAGAGAGGTAGGAAGAGAGAAGGAAGAGAGAGAGGGAGAGGAAGGAGGGAAGGAAGAGAGAGAGGTAGGAAGAGAGAAGGAAGAGAGAGAGGGAGAGGAACGAGGAAGAAGGAAAGAGGAAGGAGGGAGAGGAAGGAGGAAAGAGGAAGGAGGGAGAAGGAAGGAGGAAAAAGAGGAAGGAGGGAGAAGGAAGAGAGAGAGGGAGAGGAAGAGGAAGAGGAAGGAGGAAGAAGGAAAGAGGAAGGAGGGAGAGGAAGGAGGAAGAGGAAGGAGGGAGAGGAAAGGAGGGAGAGGAAGGAGGGAGAGGGAAGGAGGGAGAAGGAAGGAGGGAGAGGACGGAGGAAAGAGGAAGGAGGGAGAAGGAAGGAGGAAAGAGGAAGGAGGGAGAAGAGAAGAGAGAGAGAGAGGAAGAGGAAGGAGAAAGAAGGAAAGAGGAAGGAGGGAGAGGAAGGAGGGAGAAGGAAGGAGGGAGAGGAAGGAGGAAAGAGGAAGGAGGGAGAAGGAAGAGAGAGAGGAAGAGGAAGGAGGAAAAAGGAAAGAGGGAGAAGGAAGGAGGGAGGGAGAGGAAGGAGGGAGTGGAAGGAGGGAGAAGGAAGAGGAAGGAGGGAGAAGGAAGGAGGGAGAGGAAGGAAGGAGGGAGAAGGGAGGAGGGAGAAGGAAGAGGAATGAGGGAGAAGGAAGAGGAAGAAGGGAGGAGGGAGAAAGGAGGATTTTGTCTTTCTAAGAGAGTTTGGTTTGGGATTGGCTCAGTGTAGATAATTGTTTAGAATCGTTTGTTGGATGTGCACAGACGTTTCCCGATCGGACGGAGGCTCTGCTTAGCTGTGCTGCACAGTGATTGTGTTTTGCTGTTCCTCTCTGTCAGTTTTCTGAGGCCGAGTGAAGAAAGTTCAATGTCTGTGTAAATGGTTTTATCTCAGCAGTCCTTCGGCCAGCATGATGACTGCGTTTGTCTGGTGCACTGACAGCAATTAAAGTGACTCTGCTGTGAATGTGACAGCGTGGCGGATTTTAGTGGCAGAAAGTTTTCATGTTGGATTGTCTTATTCTTGTGTGAGAATCCTTCATGTCATGAGGCCATTATTTGTGTCTTCATGGGGGTCACAGTCTGGAGTCCTGCTGAGAGCGAGGGGGGGAATATCCCTATTGATGGACGGCATTAGTGCAATGCAGATCCAGATATTATCATTATTGTAACAATGTATCAGCATCCGCCAATACCGCCTAAAAAGAATTCCTCCTGCAAACGAGGATTTACCCACAAAATGCGTTGAGATGCTTTGGGCACAAAACATCTTCACTCATCTCTGTAGCTACAAAATAATGACACAAATCACAATAATATAATATATTTGCTACAATAAGATATTCTGATGGATCTCCATGCAGGTTTCTAATTTATTTATTATTCTTAATATCAATTGTCTCAAAACTACGACCTGCAGATGGAAGGCAGCTCTTCACTAACCTTCACCCGACCCCAATAGGAAGCACAGGGCTTCTAACCGACACCAACAGTGAGGCATAAATCTTTCCACTGACACCAACAATGAGGCACTAATTCTTCAACTGGCAGCAATGATGGGGCACTATTCCTCCACTGACACCAATGATGGGGCACTATTCCTCCCACTGACACCAATGATGGGGCACTATTTCTCCCACTGACACCAATGATGGGGCACTATTCCTCCACTGACACCAATGATGGGGCACTATTCCTCCCACTGACACCAATGATGGGGCACTATTTCTCCCACTGACACCAATGATGGGGCACTATTCCTCCCACTGACACCAATGATGGGGCACTATTTCTCCCACTGACACCAATGATGGGACACTATTCTTCCCACTGACACCAATGATGGGACACTATTCCTCCCACTGACACCAATGATGGGGCACTATTCCTCCCACTGACACCAATGATAGAACAATATTCCTCCCACTGACACCAATGATGGGGCACTATTCTTCTCACTGATACCAATGATGGGGCACTATTCCTCCCACTGACACCAATGATGGGACACTATTCTTCTCACTGATACCAATGATGGGGCACTATTCCTCCCACTGACACCAATGATGGGACACTATTCTTTCCACTGATACCAATGATGGGACACTATTCCTGCCACTTATACCAATGATGGGGCACTATTCCTCCCACTGATACCAATGATGGGGCACTATTCCTCCCACTGACACCAATGATAAAAAACGATTCCTCCCACTGATACCAATGATGGGGCATATATAATAAAAAATAATAATAAAATAATAGAAAGAACAGGCATGATTGCCCAATCAGCAGAGATGTACAGTAACCCATAGCAACCATCATCCTTTCTTTAGCCACTTGCTGACCAGCGGCGTAACCGAATGTCTCTGGACAACAGGTTACACCATACCGTATATACAATACCGAATTTTAGAGTCGGCGGTCAGCTCTCTTGTAAAAGCAATCCTAGCAGCTAACTAGCCGCTTGATTGCTTTTACAAGCAGCTAGAGGGGACGCTCCCCCAGGTATTTTTTCCCCCCAAACAAAATTGCGTCTGAAAAAAAAAACACAGTGCAAATACCATCCAACATATAAAATCGCAACCACCGCCATTTTATTCTCTAGGGCCTCTGCTAATGTTTGGGGGGGGGGTGGGGGGGATCCAAGTCATTTTCTAGCAAAAAATACTGCTTGTTACATGCAAAGAAAAAAAAAGTGTCAGAAAAGGCCTAGGGCAGTGATGGCGAACCTATGGCACGCGTGCCACAGCTGGCATGCAGAGCCATCTCTGTGGGCACGCGAGAGGGTACAGGACAGAGGTAGAGGTCTCTCTCTCCTCTCAGCCCCCCTCTCTTTCAGCCCCACTCTTTTTCCGCCCCCCTTCTGTGTCCTCCTCTCTCTGTCCCCTTCCCTCACTCTCACACCCCTTTATCTCTGCCCCCCACTCTCTCCGCCCCCACCCCTCCCTCTCTCTGTTCCTCCTCTCTCTTAGCATCTCTCTCGCATCCCTTTCTCGCTGTCCCTCTTCTCTCTCGCTGTCCCTCTTCTCTCTCGCTGTCCCTCTTCTCTCTCGCTGTCCCTCTTCTCTCTCGCTGTCCCTCTTCTCTCTCGCTGTCCCTCTTCTCTCTCGCTGTATCCCCTCTGTCTCTCTCCCCATCCCTCTCTCTGTTCCCCATCTCTCTCAGCATTTCTCACTCCCCTCTCTCTCTGTCCCCCCTCCCTCCCTCTTAGCCCCTCTCCCTCTCTCTGTCCCCCCTCCCTCTCTCTTAGCCCCTCTCCCTCTCTCTGTCCCCCCTCCCTCTCTCTTAGCCCCTCTCCCTCTCTCTGTCCCCCCTCTATCTCAGCATCTCTCTCACACCCTCACTCTCTCTGTCTCCCCCCCTCTCTCTCTCACACAACCCCTCTCTTTTCGCTCAGCCCCCCTCTCTCGCGAAATTGCAGTGTTGGCACTTTGCAACACAAAATCACTGTATTTATTTCAGTTTGGGCACTCAGGCTCAAAAAGGTTCGCCATCACTGGCCTAGGGGATCAAGTAGATAATACATATCGATACAGAGAAAACACAAGAAAATTAGATAAAAAAGTGAAATATCAAAAAAAGAAATAAATCAGGATTCCACCAATCAGCAAGGATCTACAGTAACCCGTAGCAACCCTCATCATTTCTTTAGACTTACAAAGTGTGATTTTAGGGGTTGCAGATGGTCAATACTCAATGCCGATATAACGCAACGCCTTACCGCCTTCAACAACGTACAAAGTAACTATGTAAAGTACAACAATTCAATACAACCAATCAGCATCCACCGTTCATTGCAGCCACACAAGATAGGAAAAAAAGAAAAGAGAAACACTTTTGTCTGGTGGAAATTTCATAGAGAGAAACCCCCCCAATGGCCGATTCCCTTTGTTCTTGGCTCCCCTACCCATGATGCATTGCCACCATAGGTGACCCACCCTGTCCATCATCGGCCCCCTCTGTTTGACAAGCCAAAGAATTGCCAATGAGGCCCCAATTTGCAGGACAAAGGGGCGCGTTGCTGCGGAGGATACAGGTCCCTAATGCACCATGCAGAGCCTATAGAGAAAAGCTCATTATACGTGCGTGTTAATTATTCCGCCGCACAATCGCCAGGGAAAACAGGACAGAGGCGCAGCACCCCGCTTCATTAACCCCCAATGTGCCGACGCCGCTCTCTCCTCCACTGTTTGTAAATATGAACCCGAGTGCGTCAAAATCCACCGCCAACAATACAAACAAACACCAGAGGGACAGGCGGCGCCCGGGTTCTGCATCAAAAGCCGGCACCGGATCTCTCCCATTAAATGGAAAAAGTGCGAAAGTTCTCACGCCATCCCTGGAGTGTATGGAGGAGGAAATTCGGATTAGGAATTTAAAGTCTATCTGAAGCCAAGACGCTTTCTTATGGTTTCGTTTTAGGTTCACACTTGTGCGTCTTGTCATGCGACTTGGGACACATCAAGTCACATGACAAGTCGAAACCCATTCATTTCAATGGCACCCATTCCGATCGATGTGACTAAAGTTGCAATTTCTTTAAAAAAAAGTCTCCTGCACTACTTTGATGGGTCTTTCTTTACGACTTGAGTGCTGTAAGTCGCATGAAAGTTGCACTGCAAAGTCACCCTGGAAATCGCACAACTTTAGAGTCACACTAGTATATAAACATGTGCAAAACAAAAAAAATATAGTTTTGTTTCTTTTCAGTAAGGTTTGTTATGTTACCAATTTAGTTTCATTGATTCATTTTGGAATTTGTTTCATTTCATTTAGTTGAATTTAGTTTTGTTTATAAATTTTCATAACGATTCGAATTCGCACCAGTCAAAAAATGATCGTCTGATTCGAATTGTGTGTGAAGAATAGCTGGTTGTTAAGCAACAGGTCGCAAAAGCCGACAGCAGCGTCCTTAACAACCGATGACTCATCAGCTGTCAGCGGGCTTCCCCACTGACAGCTGAAATGTAAATAAAAGAATGCTAGCAACAAAAAAGTCATTAAAAAATACCGCGTGGGTTCCCCCCCAATCCATACCAGGCCTAAATGTAAAAAAGAAAATGATGTGTGGTCCCCCTAACCATATCAGGCCTAAATGTAAAAAAAATAAAAAGTGGCGTCCCCCCCCCCCCCAAATCCATACCAGACCCTTATCCAAGCATTCAGCCCCCCCCCATACACCAATCCATACCAGGCCTAAATGTAAAAAAATGGCGTCACCCCAATCCATACTGGGCCCTTATCCCAGCATTCCAGTACTGAGGATACAATGTATACGGTCAGTACTGAGGATACAATGTATACGGTCAGTACTGAGGATACAATGTATACGGTCAGTATTGAGGATACAATGTATACGGCCAGTACTGAGGATACAATGTATACGGTCAGTATTGAGGATACAATGTATACAGCCAGTATGGAGGATACAATGTATACGGCCAGTACTGAGGATACAATGTATACGGTCAGTACTGAGGATACAATGTATACGGTCAGTATTGAGGATACAATGTATACGGTCAGTACTGAGGATACAATGTATACGGCCAGTACTGAGGATACAATGTATACGGCCAGTACTGAGCATACAATGTATACGGCCAGTACTGAGGATACAATGTATACGGCCAGTACTGAGGATACAATGTATACGGCCAGTACTGAGGATACAATGTATACGGCCAGTACTGAGGATACAATGTATACGGCCAGTACTGAGGATACAATGTATACGGCCAGTACTGAGGATACAATGTATACGGCCAGTACTAAGGATACAATGTATACGGCCAGTACTGAGGATACAATGTATACGGCCAGTACTGAGGATACAATGTATACGGCCAGTATTGAGGATACAATGTATACGGCCAGTATTGAGGATACAATGTATACGGCCAGTACTGAGGATACAATGTATACGGCCAGTATGGAGGATACAATGTATACGGCCAGTATGGAGGATACAATGTATACGGCCAGTATTGAGGATACAATGTATACGGCCAGTATTGAGGATACAATGTATACGGCCAGTACTGAGGATACAATGTATACGGCCAGTACTGAGGATACAATGTATACGGCCAGTACTGAGGATACAATGTATAAAGCCAGTACTGAGGATACAATGTATACGGCCAGTACTGAGGATACAATGTATAAAGCCAGTACTGAGGATACAATGTATACGGTCAGTACTGAGGATACAATGTACACGGCCAGTACTGAGGATACAATGTATACGGCTAGTACTGAGGATACAATTTATACGGCCAGTACTGAGGCTACAATGTATACGGCCAGTACTGAGGATACAATGTATACGGCAAGTACTGAGGATACAATGTATACAGCCAGTATTAAGGATACAATGTATACGGCCAGCACTGAGGATACAATGTATACGGCCAGTACCGAGGATACAATGTATATGGCCAGTACTGAGGATACAATGTATACGGTTTATTATTCAATAGATGAAGTGTCCCTACTCAAACCACACTGTGATGTCACCCAAATCTGTCAGAATCAACAGGTATTTTTCTGCACTCATCAGATATAAAAACGTTTATATAACAGACCAAAAGGAAGCAAATAAGAGAAGTTCATTGTTAGAATCTGAATACAATTTAAAGGCTTAGTTCACTTGTACAATAAAATTGTCCATGCGTGTCGGTGACCCGGTACATCAAAGAAAAACAAAACTCAACAGGTTTTGGGAAAAAAAAAAACAAGTTCTTCAGAAAGTCCGGCCTGCAGGCAATGCATGACCTCCACCAAGTCTGCCCAAAAAACTCCTCGGCAGGCGACCCTCCCCCATCCCACCCCGTCCAGACAGCCGTCACCCGCCTAGGAATTTCTAAGATACGAACGCCCTACAGGTACGAATTGTTCAGATATTCAGCAGAATTCTCCTTTCACCAGAAACACAAAATTTCATTGGCCGTCACATTTGGGAATCAGCAAAACTCACCAGCGTGACATCACTGGACGCTCATCCTCCACACCAACATAGAATATAATCCACTTTAACCTGCAAGACAGAAGAACAAACACATTGAGGGACTGAAGAGAATTATGAAGACAAATCAAATACTTAATGTGCAGACAATTCATTTACTTCAATTAACCTCAATGGACACAGAAATCTTCTTCCAACAAAACAAATTATTTCTTCCATCAGGCGCAAAGCAGAGCAACAATTACATAGTTACATAGTTAGCTAGGCCGAAAAAAGACACCAGTCCATCCAGTTCAACCATAAAAAAATATCGTACAATCGTACAAACAATGGGGAGTAACTATGGCAACCAGGGCGCACCTATCAGTGGTACAAGGGTGGCAGGACCCGGGTCCGACCCAGAGACCAAATGTGTCGTCTGTTCAAAAAGGGTCAACTGTAAACAACTGTATACTATGCGCTTCTGATAGTTTGAGCAACAGTTGGCACACTGGATGAGCCAAAAATGCTAAAAACCTTTATTGCCCCCCCCCTCCCTTCATGGACAGTCAGGAGATACCATGTAAATACAGGAGCTGAGAAAATAACAATGTTACTTTGTATTTCTCTGTCTCCCGTCGGATCAATGTTTATAAACAATGTTACTTTGTATCTCTCTTTTTTCTCCTGTCTGATCAATGTTTATAAACAATGTTACTTTGTATCTCTCTATCTCCTGTCTGATCAATGTTTATAAAAATGTTACTTTGTATCTATCTCCCGTCTGATCAATGTTTATAAACAATGTTACTTTGTATCTCTCCATCTCCCGTCTGATCAATGTTTATAAACAATGTTACTTTGTATCTATCTCCTGTCTGAGCAATGTTTATAAACAATGTTACTTTGTATCTCTATCTCCCGTCTGGTCAATGTTTATAAACAATGTTACTTTGTATCTATCTCCCATCTGATCAATGTTTATAAACAATGTTACTTTGTATCTCTCTATCTCCCGTCTGATCAATGTTTATAAACAATGTTACTTTGTATCTCTCTACTGTCTGATCAATGTTTATAAACAATGTTACTTTGTATCGCTCCATCTCCTGTCTGATCAATGTTTATAAACAATGTTACTTTGTATCTCTCTATCTCCCGTCTGATCAATGTTTATAAACAATGTTACTTTGTATCTCTCTGTCTCCCGTCTGCACAATGTTTATAAACAATGTTACTTTGTATCTCTCTATCTCCCGTCTGATCAATGTTTATAAACAAAGTTACTTTGTATCTCTCTATCTCCCGTCTGATCAGTGTTTATAAACAATGTTACTTTGTATCTCTCTATCTCCTGTCTGATCAATGTTTATAAACAATGTTACTTTGTCTCTATCTCCCGTCTGATCAATATTTATAAATAATGTTACTTTGTATCTCTCTATCTCCCGTCTGATCAATGTTTATAAACAATGTTACTTTGTATCTCTCTGTCTCCCGTCTGATCAATGTTTATAAACAATGTTACTTTGTATCTCTCTGTCTCCCGTCTGGTCAATGTTTATAAACAATGTTACTTTGTATCTCTCTATCTCTGTCTGATCAATGTTTATAAACACTGTTACTTTGTATCTATCTCCTGTCTGATCAATGTTTATAAACAATGTTACTTTGTATCTCTCTATCTCCCGTCTGATCAATGTTTATAAACATTGTTACTTTGTATCTATCTCCCGTCTGATCAATGTTTATAAACATTGTTACTTTGTATCTCTCTATCTCCTGTCTTATCAATATTTATAAATAAATATAATAAGTTACCCGCTTGCCAACCGCACACTGTACATCTACTGCATAAATCAGTGATTCTGCATTTCCGGGTAGGGGGGCACGCCCACCCATCCAGCTGTGGTTCATCACAGCACATGCTGATTACTGGATGCCGGCCAGTGATTGGCCGCTGGCACTCAGCGATCGGCTCTGATCCTCCCCAAACACACAGATGTGAGTGTAAACAACACAGAGCTGGGATCTGGGGATCTGGTTGCTTTTTCATTCCCAGCTAAGCACAAGTAGATCCCCAGTACAAGTAGCACATAATACACATATAAACACTGGTTAGGCACATATTTGACCCTTTGATCGCCCCCTAGATGTTAACCCCTTCCTGCCCCTAATATATAATTAGCACTGATTACTGTAATAATGTCACCGGTGATGTCAGTGACAGTTAGTTCCCACAAAGCGTCAGATTACTCGCCATCCCACTGTAAGTTGCTGATCGCCACCATTACTAGTTTAACAAAAAAAATGTATACAAATTCTAGTATACAGTATATATATATATATATATTGTTGTTGTTGTTGTTGTTGTTTTATCTTTGGATAGTAAAAAAAAAAAGCCCATAGACGTGGTGTATCTAGATAAAGGAAGGCCCGTAGACGTGGTGTATTTGGATAAAGGAAGGCCCGTAGACGTGGTGTATCTGATAAAGGAAGGCCCGTAGACGTGGGTATCTGGATAAAGGAAGGCCTATAGACGTGGTGTATCTGGATAAAGGAAGGCCCGTAGACGTGTATCTAGATAAAGGAAGGCCCGTAGACGTGGTGTATCTGGATAAAGGAAGGCCCGTAGACGTGGTGTATCTGGATAAAGGAAGGCCCGTAGACGTGGTGTATCTAGATAAAGGAAGGCCCGTAGACGTGGTGTATCTAGATAAAGGAAGGCCTGTAGACGTGGTGTATCTAGATAAAGGAAGGCCCGTAGACGTGGTGTATCTGGATAAAGGAAGGCCCGTAGACGTGGTGTATCTAGATAAAGGAAGGCCCGTAGACGTGGTGTATCTGGATAAGGGAAGCCCCGTAGACGTTGTGTATCTGGATAAAGGATGGCCCGTAGACGTGGTGTATCTGGATAAAGGAAGGCCCGTAGAGGTGTATCTGGATAAAGGAAGGCCCGTAGACGTGGTGTATCTGGATAAAGGAAGGCCCGTAGACGTGGTGTATAAAGGAAGGCCCGTAGACGTGGTGTATCTAGATAAAGGAAGGCCCGTAGACGTGGTGTATCTAGATAAAGGAAGGCCCGTAGACGTGGTGTATCTAAAGGAAGGCCTGTAGACGTGGTGTATCTGGATAAAGGAAGGTCCGTAGACGTGGTGTATCTAGATAAAGGAAGGCCCGTAGACGTGGGTATCTGGATAAAGGAAGGCCCGTAGACATGGTGTATCTGGATAAAGGAAGGCCCGTAGACGTGGTGTATCTGGATAAAGGAAGGCCCGTAGACGTGGTGTATCTGGATAAAGGAAGGCCCGTAGAGGTGGTGTATCTGGATAAAGGAAGGCCCGTAGACGTGGAGTATCTAGATAAAGGAAGGCCCGTAGACGTGGTTTATCTTGATAAAGGAAGGCCCGTAGACGTGGAGTATCTGGATAAAGGAAGGCCAGTAGACGTGGTGTATCTGATAAAGGAAGGCCCGTAGAAGTGGTGTATCTGGATAAAGGAGGCCCGTAGACGTGGTGTATCTGGATAAAAGGAAGGCCCGTAGACGTGGTGTATCTGGATAAAGGAAGGCCCGTAGACGTGGTGTATCTGGATAAAGGAAGGCCCGTAGACGTGGTGTATCTAGATAAAGGAAGGCCCGTAGACGTGGGGGATAAAGGAAGGCCCGTAGACGTGGTGTATCTAGATAAAGGAAGGCCCGTAGACGTGGTGTATCTAGATAAAGGAAGGCCCGTAGACGTGGTGTATCAGATAAAGGAAGGCCCGTAGACGTGGTGTATCTGGATAAAGGAAGGGCCCGTAGACGTGGTGTATCTAGATAAAGGAAGGCCGTAGACGTGGTGTATCTAGATAAAGGAAGGCCCGTAGACGTGGTGTAAATGGATAAAGGAAGGCCCGTAGACGTGGTGTATCTAGATAATGCAGACGTGGTGTATCTGGATAAAGGAAGGCCGTAGACGTGGTGTATCTAGATAAAGGAAGGCCCGTAGACGTGGTGTATCTGGATAAAGGAAGGACCGTAGACGTGGTGTATCTAGATAAAGGAAGGCCCGTAGACGTGGTGTATCTGGTAAAGGAAGGCCCGTAGACGTGGTGTATCTAGATAAAGGAAGGCCCGTAGACGTGGTGTATCTGATAAAGGAAGGCCCGTAGACTTGGTGTATCTAGATAAAGGAAGGCCCATTAAGATAAAGGAAGGCCCGTAGACGTGGTGTATCTGGATAAAGGAAGGCCCGTAGGCGTGGTGTATCTGGATAAAGGAAGGCCCGTAGACGTGGTGTATCTGGATAAAGGAAGAACCGTAGACGTGGTGTATCTAGATAAAGGAAGTCCCGTAGACGATGTGTATCTGGATAAAGGAAGGCCCGTAGACGTGGTGTATCTAGAAGAAGGAAGGCCCGTAGACGTCGTGTATCTAAAGGAAGGCCCGTAGACACGGTGTATCTAGATAAAGGAGGATATTAGTTATGAGGAAAGGTTGTGAGCACTGAACTTATTCTCTCTGGAGAAGAGACGCTTGAGAGGGGATATGATTTCAATTTACAAATACCGGACTGGTGACCCCACAATAGGGAGAAAACTTTTTTGCAGAAGAGAGTTTAACAAGACTCGTGGCCATTCACTAAAATTAGAAGAAAAGAGGTTTAACCTTAAACTACGTAGAGGGTTCTTTACTGTAAGAGCGGCAAGGATGTGGAATTCCCTTCCACAGGTGGTGGTCTCAGTGGGGGGCATCGATAGTTTCAAGAAACTATTAGATAAGCACCTGAATACAGGGATATACAATGTAATACTGACATATAATCACACACATAGGTTGGACTTGATGGACTTGTGTCTTTTTTTCAGCCTCACCTACTATGTAACTATATAATGTATTATTTGCAGAGAATTTTTATTATTTTGGTATTCTTGTTAGCGCGGCATCTCTGCTCGGGAAAATAAAGGCAGCGAATGATTGTAAGCTCCAATGACCGGAGCCCCCCTGATTATTCCTCCTGCATTGTCTCTGTCCTCTCCGCCTTCGTGTTGTAAAGCGCTGCGCACATTATTGGCGCTCTATAAATCCTGTATAATAATAATGTTAATAAGGACAAAACAACCCTACAAAATACATTGAAGACTCTCATAATGAATACATTGTAGCAGCAGATAGTTGAAGTAGAGATTTACAGCGATAGCGTTATTGGCGAACTCAATCGATCGCAGCGCTTTGGAGGCACGCCGGCCTCTTCCTCAGGCGATCGGATAGGAAGAAACATGCAATGTATACGTGACGCAACACCAACCCCGATCTTATCAGCCGAATATAAATTCCTTCCGCGCGCGTCACGGGGATAACATCCGTATCTTTGTGTCTTCATGTATACATTGTGTGCTCCTTCCTATCAGATCGCCTGAAGAGACCGGCGCGCCTCGGAGCCGCGTACTGCGATCCATTCACCACGCCAATAAATAATCAATAGATAATCGGATCAGATGGGAGACGGTCGGCTTGCCGTTCGATGATTGTGGAGACCCGAAGAATTCTCCACCCAAATGCCGGTTCAGCTGAATGAATAATGTTGATATTTTCAAGCTTTCTGGAAATTCGTTGTGACCAACGCAGTGCCGGGACCATCCAGAGCCCGGGGGGGCAAACATGCCAAATGCCCCCCCCCCTCCCCCCGAAGATGTATCAACATTATGTATCAATGTATCAGGAAAAAAACCCAAAAAAACAAATAGAGGTAGGGTTAGGGGTAATTGTTACGGTTAGAATGCTAATCCTAACAATTACAATTAACCCCAACATTCAACCCTAATCCTTTACTTTAACATTTAACCCCAACCCTAATATTTATCCCCAACATCAAACCCCAACATTCAACCCGAGCCATTTACCCCAACCCTAACATTCAACTCTAACCCCAACATTTAACCCTAACCTTAACCCCAACCCTAACACTTAACCCCAACCCTAACACTTAACCCTAACAGTTAACCCCAACCCTAACACTTAACCCCAACCCTAACACTTAACCCTAACAGTTAACCCCAACCCTAACACTTAACCCCAACCTTTAACCCTAACCCGAGCTATTTACCCAAACCCTAACATTCAACCCTAACATTCAACCCCAACATTTAACTCTAACCCTAACATTTAACTCTAACCCTATCATTTAACCCTAGCCCTTTACCCCAACACTTAACCCTAACAGTTAACCCTAAACCTGAGCCCCCAAACATAGCGCTTAATGGTAACACTAACATTTAACCCAAAATTTACCCTAACCCTTAATCCTAACCCTAACATTTAACCCTAATAGTTAACCCCAACACTGAACCTTAACATCAAGTCTAGCCCTCAAGCCTAACATTTAAACCTAACCCTTTACCCCAACATTTAACCTTAACTTTAACATTTACCCCAACCCTAACATTTAAACCTAGTCCTTCACCCTAACATTTAACCCCAACCCTAACATTTAAACCTAGTCCTTCACCCTAACATTTAACCCCATCCCTAACATTTAACCCCAACATCAAACCTCAACATTTAACCCTAACCGGAGCCATTTACCCCAACCCTAACATTTAACCCCAACCCTAACATTTAACTCTAACCCTAACATTTAACTCTATCCCTAGTCCTTTACCCCAACCCTAACATTTAACCCTAACAGTTAACCCTAACCCTGAGCCCTTAAACATAGTGCTTAATGGTAACCCTAACATTAAACCCAAATATTTAACCCTAACCCTTAATCCTAACCCTAACATTTAACCCTAATATTTAACCCTAACCCGAAAAACAAAGAACCTTTAAACCCATTTAACCCCAACTTTAACATTTACCTCACCTTAACATTTAACCCTAACATAAAACCCTAACATTTAACCTCAACCTTAACATTTAACTCTAACATGTAACCCTAACCCTAGCCATTTATCCCAACATTTAACCCTAACAGTTAACCCTAAACATAACCCTTAATGGTACCACTAACATTTAATCCTAACCCTAGCCCTTAACCCTAACATGCGACTTTGGACACAAAGGTTCCTGCACTTGTTTGCTGTGATTTTGAAGCTACTTAATTCCCAGAGAGTGTAAAGTCGCACTCCATGCACAGAACTCTCATACTTTCCTATAAGCCAAAAAGAAAAACGCACCAGAAAAAAAACGCATCAAATGCGTCCTGCAGAGATGTGAACCCAGCCTCCGGTAGGATTAAAAAAAAAAATTGGTGTCAGCAAATTTTAGATATGACTTTAAAAAAATGAAAACGCACACCGTCGTTTCCGGGCCTTACTGCGGGTACAAAACAACAAATAACGCACTTATGTCGCATCGCCGCAAATATCAGGAGGTGGAGAATCTTTTTATTGGTGGGTCGTGGTAACAGCAAAATCTACACATCCAAATCATTTAAAGAAAAATTATATTTGTTCCCTGCAGAGTGAGACGCCGCATCTGGCGCCACGTCAGAAAGAAAAGAAAGATGGCGGCGCGGGACAAGATGTAAAGTGGGGAGGGGGGGGGGAAGACGACTACAATGTTTGCCGGGCGTGTAAATCCGCTTATCCCAGAGAGGAATCATTTTCACGGGGGTGGGTGGCGTTCCCTTTTAATGACATGGCGGAGCGCGGCCGGCACTGATCACGTGACACAATCGGTTTCTCATAAAAGTTTAAATTCCTCCTGAGGCGGCGCAAAAAACACGAGACCTCAAAACCCGCCCGATTCCCAGGCTGGAAATTCTCCTCCCGCACGTGCGTTTCCAGTAAATCCGATGCGATTTATCTCTCCCCTCCGAATATCCTTTCCCACGGACGGCGCGGCCTGTTTTCTTTGGACGGCGGGCCATGTGACCGTGCTCTTGAAAGTGCGCACTTTGTACGCCACAAATCCCCCCCCCTCCCCCCACGGGAATCCATGTTTTCCACAAACGCACTCGCACTGCCGGCTTGAACATTTTTTAGAAGATAAGAAGGAGGGATGAGGAAAGCCAATCCCATTTATTTTCCTTTCAAATGTTTCCTTTAATGGAATTTAAATAAATAAGAACATCAGATACATTGTAGCAAACCCTCTCACTTCCCACGGCTCTTCTATTTATACACAAGGCACATTCCCCCCACCCTGACCATGCAGTCATGTTTTCTCTCCGGAAGGACAGCGCTACATTTGTTCAGGCATCATCCAGGTTAAAGTTACTTAGATGCCGGCACAGAGATGACACAATCGTGTAAATCCTGGTGCTCACAAATGTCTGACACAGATCAGCCCCTGCTGAATCCTCAATGTTGCAGTCTGATCGCTGGGGAAGGGGGGACCGGGGGAAACGATTCTTCTCGTGACGCAGTGTTTGGGTCTAGCAGCCAATCATTAGGCCGGAGCACACAGTGGGGGTTTATTTAATAAAACTGTACAGTGCAAAATCTGGTGCAGCTCTGCAGAGAAACCAATCTGGTCAAATCCCTGATGAGTTTTACTTTCTTTTTATTCCCCTGCAAAGTAAAAGAACCGCTCTGCGCTCTCTCCTTGTGCAGGGTGATTGGTGTCGTCTCCGCCCCTTCCTGTACTGGGTGTGGAATGCTAGGCCCCTCCCATAGCTCTGCTCTCTCTCCTTGTGCAGGGTGACTGGTGTCGTCTCCGCCCCTTCCTGTACTGGGTGTGGACTGCTAGACCCCTCCCACAGCTCTGCACTCTCTCCTTGTGCAGGGTGACTGGTCTTGTTTCCACCCCCTTCCTGTAGTGGGTGGGAATTGCTAAACCCCTCCCATAGCTCTGCGCTCTCCCCTTGTGCAGGGTGACTGGTCTTGACTCCGCCCCCTTCCTGTAGTGGGTGGGGACTGCTAGGCCCCTCCTATAGCTCTGCGCTCTCTCCTTGTGCAGGGTGACTGGTCTTGTCTCCGCCCCCTCTTGTAGTGGCTAGGGACTGCTAGGCCCCTCCCACAGCTCTGCTATCTCTCCTTGTGCAGGGTGACTGGTCTCGTCTCCACCCCCTTCCTGTAGTGGGTGTGGACTGCTATACCACTACCATTGCTCTGCGCTCTCTCCTTGTGCAGGGTGACTGGTCTCATCTCCGCCCCCTTCCTGTAGTGGGTGGGGACTGCTAGGCCCCTCCCACAGCTCTGCGCTCTCCCCTTGTGCAGGGTGACTGGTCTGGTCTCCGCCCCCTTCCTGTACTGGGTTGGGATTCCTAGGCCCCTCCCACAGCGCTATCTCCCCTTGTGCAGGGTGACTGGTCTCGTGTCCGCCCCCTTCCTGTAGTGGGTGGGGACTGCTAGGCCCCTCCCATAGCTCTGCTATCTCTCCTTGTGCAGGGTGACTGGTCTTGTCTCCGCCCCCTCTTGTAGTGGGTGTGGACTGCTAGGCCCCTCCCATAGCTCTGCTCTCTCTCCTTGTGCAGGGTGACTGGTCTCGTCTCCGCCCCCTTCCTGTACTGGGTGTGGACTGCTAGGCCCCTCCCATAGCTCTGCTCTCTCTCCTTGTGCAGGGTGACTTGTCTCATCTCCGACCCTCTTGTAGTGGGTGGGGACTGCTAGGCCCATCCCACCGCTATGCCATCTCCCCTTCTGCAGGGTGATTGGTCTCGTCTCCGCTCTCTCCTGTAGTTTTCCTATAGTGGGTGGAGCCTGCTGGGCCCCTCCCACAACCCTGCTGTCTGCACACAAGCTAGGCACCCCACAGTGATGATGTCACGGCTACTTTTACAAGGTAACATCTGGGGTTGCAAAAGGCATTTGGTGCGCACAAAGTGGATTTCTAACCTTTGCGGCGATTGAGGAATTTATGTAAACGAACGTTTCCTGTGCCACGGAGTTGAGCTTTTAAAAAATAAAAAGGGCTTCACCCCCGAGGGAGAAATGTGGGCTGTAAGGCGAGATCTTGTAAGTGCCGCATCCTACGCCCGGATGCCAAACCATCTGCGGCCCGAATGGCAGAGCGCAGGCCGTCTGCGGCTGATTAGGGAGCTGAATTAGGAAAGATGGCAAATGTTGAACGGATCCCAAAGCGCTTCGTCTCCCCCACTCATCATCCTTAGAAAAGCCATTTAGTGTCATCTATGTATATATAGAAAAAAAGATACAGAGATAATTAAAACTTCAGCGCGGAAAACGCATCCGTAGGGGGCTGTCAGCGGAAGGCGGCGAATCCGGAGAGTGGAGAGCGCAATGTACTCCGGAGACGCTTCTCTCCTCTTAGATTGTAAGCTCTTCAGACCCTGAATATTCAGTCTTTAATATGAATCACCTTATTATGGGATGTGAAGAGCTGCACAAAATGTTACTATAATGCCGCGCACACACGGTCGGAATTCTTGTTGGAAAAAGCTCTGATGGTTTTCCCGTCGGAATTCCGACGGAATTTCGCTCAAACTGTGTTGCCTACACACGGTCACACCAAATTCCGGCGGTCAGTAACACAGCGGCATAAAACACGTTCGACGGCACTATAAAAGGGAAGTTTAATGCTTCTGAGCATGCGTCAAATTGTTTCCGAGCTTTGCGTCAAATTGTTTCCGAGCATGCGTCGGAATTTTGCGTGTCGGAATTGCATACACACCATCGGAAAATCCGATAGAAAGGTTTTCCGTTGGAAAAATTGAGAACAGGTTCTCAATCCAAAGTCCGTCGGAAATTCCGACAGAAAAAGACCGATGGGCGTACACACGGAAAATCCGTTGAAAAGCTGTTTCCATCGGAAATTCCGACCGTGTGTACGCGGCATTAGAAAAAAGAGCAATAACCCCCTCTCCCCCCCCACATCATGTGATCAGACCTGCTCAGCCTTGCCATGGCAGGGAGAAGGAGAAG
This sequence comes from Lithobates sylvaticus, assembly GCA_028564925.1. NCBI lineage: Eukaryota > Metazoa > Chordata > Amphibia > Anura > Ranidae > Lithobates > Lithobates sylvaticus. Next base: position 7,545,118 of record CM053031.1, on the reverse strand, counting down.
CATTACCGCAAATCTTCTGCGTTTGATTGGATGCTGAAGCCCACGAAGACCGCCAGTTCTTGCCAACGGAGCGACCGATATCACCAGCCTGCTCATTGGGCCTCATCACACCCTACCTGGGCTCTGCTTTACCTGTACGCTGCCTAAGCTCCTCCCCTTCTGCTCTCAGTGCCTGAAACATGTTGTACTCAGGGCCGGTGCTACCACTAGGCAAACTAGGCAGCCGCCTAGGGCGCACTGCTGCCTAGGGGCGCTCGGCCACCGGTTTCCCTCCGCGTCTGCATGCTCTGCAGGCTGCAGAATGCAACTAAGTCTGACCGGTAGTGTTATTGGAGGCGCACCACTGGAGCCAGTGCTAGAGGAAGCAGAGCCGATGCTTTCTGTATAGCGCCGCCTTCTGTCACAGGGACAGTGTAAAGGGGGTGGAGCCAATGGTGGCAAAAAAATAAGGTTTTGCCTAGGGTGTCAAAAACCCTTGCACCACCCCTGGTTGTACTGAATTGTGCGGTCAATTTCGGAAGGGGGGGGGGGGCACACATGCCGCAGCCAGTACCGGGACAAGGTCATCTAGAGCCCAGGGCGGCAAGGCCAAAGTGCACCCCCCCCCCCTCCCTCCAATCCCCCTTCCAAAATGAAAGAATTGAGCACTGAGTCTGAATATGCTTATCCTCTAAGCATTAATTCCCCCTCCTCCCAGGACAAATCCTCCCCCCCTGCTGAAATCCCCCCCTCCCAGTACAAATCTTTGCTGGCACAAATCCTCTCTGTCCCCAAATCCCCTCAGCACCCCCCCCCCAAAGAAATCACTGCACCCAACACAAATCCTCTACCCCTCAAAATTTCTCAACCCCCCTCCCCAACCCCCCCAAATTTCCCCTCCTAATCATCCATACTAGCACAAATCCCCCCCCCCCCAAAAGAAATCACTGCACCTAGCACAAATCCTCTACCCCTCAAAATTTCTCACCCCTCCTCCCCAATCCCCCCAAATGTACCCTCCTCATCATTCATACTAGCACAAATACCCCCCCCCCCCTTCCACAAAAGAAATCACTGCACCTAGCACAAATCCTCTACCCCTCAAAATTTCTCACCCCTCCTCCCCAATCCCCCCAAATTTCCCCTCCTAATCATCCATACTAGCACAACCCCCCCCCCCCCCCCAAAAAAGACAAACAATCCCCCTCCCCCTCTACCATATATCACTTCTAGCACAAAGCCCCCAAATCCCTCCCATCACAAACCCTTCCCCCCATCCCCCCACTAATCACAAATCACCACTCCTAGCAACCCCCTCCCCAATCCCTCCTATCACAAAACCTTCTCCCCATCCCCCCACTAATCACCACTCCTAGCACCCCCCCCCCCGAATATCTCCTTCTAGAACAATTCTTACCCCCTTCAGCCCTCCAAATTATCCCTACCAAACACAAACCCCCTCTCCCCAATCTCCTGGCGGCACCCCCCCCCACCTGATACCAGCTGCCCACCCCTTGTCCCGGCCCTTGCTGCAATGCTTTGTATTGAGAATGATCCTCTGCGTCACATTTGGGAGGCAGCGCTGGCAGCCAAACGTGACCCATTCAACTGAATGGGGGCACCCCACAACCAATTGAAATGTACCATTGCAATGCATGGTGCTGAATTTATGGGGTTAAAACCGGCACAGAAGTGCCAAAATAGCTCCTCGCTGCCAGCCAAAATGCCCTCTAGAAAAGGGATCCAAACAGGAGTCGCTCCTCAGAGGGCAACACATATGTAAATCAGTCTTAAAAGCGCCCCCCCCACCCCACCCCCTACTACATCCTAACCACAAGTGTAATCTTTGCCTGTGGATGGAAATCACTCGCTGTGATCATTTTATTTATTAGGTTTTCCAACGGTACAGAAAAAAAAGGAAACAACATTGTACAACCCTAAAGGAACTAATAAAAAGAAGGGCAAAAACACATAATAATCTTCTATCAGCACAATGATGAGACGTGTGACAGAGAGCCGCCATGTCTAGTCATCCGGGGCCCACGTTGATCATTTTCATGAATTTTGTTTTCTTTATATTTTTGTTTTATGACTTTTTATGGCGATATGAAGAGATATTTTGTTGTTTTTCTTCCCGTATCCATGCGGATTGCGTGATTGACACAGATATCTGAAAAGGATTTGAGGGACATTGACAAGGACCACATTGTAATGGAGAGACGACCGAGTCAGAGAAACTCCAAGACTGCAGCCCTTGTGGGATGTTCCCAGTCTGCATTGGTCAGAACCGACCAAAAGTGGTCCAAGGAGAACCAAAGAACCGGTGACAGAATCATGGGTGGCCAAGGCTCATTGATGGAGGTGGGGAGGGAAGGCTCATTGATGGAGGTGGGGAGGGAAGGCTGATTGAGGGAGGTGGGGAGGGAAGGCTCATTGATGGAAGGGGGAGGGAAGGCTCATTGATGGTGGGGGGAGGGAAGGCTCATTGATGGAGGAGGGTGGGGGGAGGGAAGGCTCATTGATGGAGGTGGGGAGGGAAGGCTCATTGATGGAGGTGGGGAGGGAAGGCTCATTGCTGGAGGGGGGGTGGGAAGGCTCATTGATGGAGGTGGGGAGGGAAGGGCTCATTGATGGAGGTGGGGAGGGAAGGCTCATTGATGGAGGTGGGGAGGGAAGGCTCATTGATGGAGGAGAGGAGGGAAGGCTCGTTGATGGAGGTGGGGTGGGAAGGCAAGGATCATTGATGGAGGTGGGGGGAGGGAAGGCTCATTGATGGAGGTGGGGGAGGGAAGGAACATTGATGGAGGTGGGGGAGGGAAGGAACATTGATGGAGGTGGGGAGGGAAGGTTTGGGCTAAACTCATTGATGGGGGTGGGGAGGGAAGGCTTAGTGATGGAGGTGGGGGGGAGGGAAGGATCATTGATGGAGGTGGTGGGAAGAAAGGCTCATTGATGGAGGCTCATTGATGGAGGGAAGGCTCATTGATGGAGGTGGGGGGAGGGAAGGAACATTGATGGAGGTGGAGGGAGGGAAGGGAAGGCTCATTTGGTGGGGGGAAACTCATTGATGGAGGGGGGGCTAAAGGCTCATTGATGGGGGTGGGGAGAGAAGGCTCATTGATGGAGGTGGGGAGGGAAGGCTCATTGATGGAGGAAGGCTCATTGATGGAGGGGGAGGGAAGGCTCATTGATGGAGGCGGGGAGGGAAGGCTCATTGATGGAGGGGGGGAGGGAAGGCTCATTGATGGATTGATGGAGGGGGAGGGAAGGCTCATTGATGGAGGTGAGGCGGGGAGGGAAGGTTGAGAGGCTCATTGATGGAGGCGGGGAGGGAAGGCTCATTGATGGAAGGAGGGGAAGGATCATTGGAGGGAAGGAAGGCTCATGGATGGAGGGAGCTCATTGATGGAGGTGGGGAGGAAGGCTCATTGATGGAGGTGGGGAGGGAAGGCTCACTGATGGGGAGGGGTGAGGTGGAGGGAAGGCTCATTGATGGAGGGGGGGAGGGAAGGCTCGTTGATGGAGGTGGGGAGGGAAGGCTCATTGGTGGAGGTGGGGGGGAGGGAAGGATCATTGATGGAGGTGGTGGGGAGGGAAGGCTCATTGATGGAGGTGGGGAGGGAAAGCTCATTGATGGAGGTGGAGAGGGGGGGAGGGAAGGAACATTGATGGAGGTGGGGGAGGGAAGGAACATTGATGGAGATGGGTTTGGGCTAAACTCATTGATGGGGGTGGGGAGAGAAGGCTCATTGATGGAGGTGGGGAGGAAGGCTCATTGATGGAGGGGAGGGAAGGCTCATTGATGGAGGTGAGTGAGGGAAGGCTCATTTATGAAGGTGGATGGGAAGGCTCATTGATGGAGGTGGTGAGGGAAGGCTCATTGATGGAGGTGGAGATGGGAAGGCTCATTGATGGAGGTGGGGGGGAAGGCTCATTGATGGAGGTGGGGAGGGAAGGTCATTGATGGAGGTGGGGAAGGCTCATTGATGGAGGTGGAGAGGGAAGGCTCATTGATGGAGGTGGGGAGGGAAGGCTCATTGATGAGGGAGGGAAGGCTCATTGATGGAGAGGGAAGGCTCATTGATGGAGGTGGGGAGGGAAGGCTCATTGATGGAGGGGGGGAGGGAAAGCTCATTGATGGAGGGGGGAGGGAAGGCTCATTGATGGAGGGGGGAGGGAAGGATCATTGATGGGGGTGGGGAGAGAAGGCTCATTGATGGAGGTGGGGGAAGGCTCATTGATGGAGGGGTGAGGGAAGGCTCATTGATGGAGGTGGTGAGGGAAGGCTCATGGATGGAGGTGGTGAGGGAAGGCTCATTGATGGAGGGGAGGGAAGGCTCATTGATGGAGGTGGGGAGGGAGGCTCATTGATGGAGGTGGGGAGGGAAGGCTCATTGATGGAGGTGGGGAGGGGAAGGCTCATTGATGGAGGTGGGGAGGGGAAGGATCATTGATGGAGGTGGGGAGGGAAGGATCATTGATGGAGGCTGGGGAGGGAAGGCTCATTGATGGAGGTGGGGAGGGAAGGCTCATTGGTGGAGGCGGGGAGGGAAGGATCATTGATGGAGGCGGGGGAGGGAAGGATCATTGGTGGAGGTGGGGGGGGAGGATCATTGATGGAGGCGGGGAGGGAGGGGGAGGGGAAGGGGCTCATTGAGGGAGGTGGGGGAGGGAAGGCTCATTGATGGAGGTGGGGGGGGAGGTGGGGGGTTGATGGGGGGGGAGGAATGGAGATGGGGGGGGGGCTCATTGATGGAGGGGGAGGGGAAGGCTCATTGATGGAGGTGGGGAGGGAAGGCTCATTGATGGAGGTGGGGGGGGGAAGGACCATTGATGGAGATGGGGAGGGAAGGCTCATTGATGGAGGGAAGGCTCATTGATGGAGGGGGGGGAAGGCTCATTGATGGAGGTGGGGAGGGAAGGCTCATTGATGGAGATGGGGAGGGAAGACTGGCCCGTGTAGTTTGATCCAATAGAAGAGCTACTGGACTCAAATTCCTGAAAAGATGAATGGTGGTTCTGATAGAAAGATGTCAACACACAGAGCATGGCAGTTTTTTGTGTATGGGGGGCTGTGTAGCTGCAGACCGGCCAAGGAGCCCATGCTGACCCGTGTCTACAGCCAAAAGTGCCTACAATGGGCACGTGAGCATCAGAACTGGACCAGGGAGCAATGGAAGAAGGTGGTCTGGTCTGATGAATTTAAGAATGGTTTGAGGAACACAACAGAGTTTGAGGTGTTGATTTCACCTCTAAATTCTCCTGATCTCAATCCAATCGATCATCTGTGGGATTTGCTGGAAAAACAAGTCCAATCCATGGAGGCCCCAACTCACAACTTACGGGACCTATTGGATCTGTTAATGATGGCTTGGTGGCAGATACCACAGCATACCTTCAGGGGTCTAGTGGAGTCCATGCCTTGAGGGGTCAGGGCTGATCTGGAGGCAAAAGGGTGACCTACTACAATGTTAGGTGGACGGTCATAAAGGATCGATCGTTGTGTATATGATTATAATATTATTAATTGGTGATATTCTCACCTGTGGGAAGGCGGCTCGCCCCAAAGTCAGATGGACGCGAGTCCCCGTTAAGCCTCAACAAGCAACACAAGATAAATCCGTCCAAATCCTCGCCAACTCCGCCTCGTGCGGTAACGATCCGGCTTCGATGAAAGACTCAGATTAACAAGTTTTATACTCGAACTGACAAAGCCCCAGGCGCAAAATTAAACGCAGGAAAATCAAAACCGTCTGTTTTCTCTTACACAGGCGATCGATTGCGGCACGCAGCGGTTATTAACCCTCTAGGAGCTACGCGAGTGCGAGCTTTGGGAAGACTCCGGATCCTCCACCCCATCAAAAAAGAACAAACGGCAATGGCGGAAAACACAACAAGCGCCTAAAAGCTCCGAACCCCTCTATAAACCACAGGAGAGCGGCTGAGAGGAAGACCCGACACCCTGACAAACCTCGGGTTCATTATTACTACTATACAGGATTTGTACAGCGCCAACAGTTTGCGCAGTGCAATATACAGGGAGACAATACGGAGGGCTCCTGTACAGGACTGACAGCACAGTTCATACAGCAGCAGAAAAGAAAAAACTGCCTTTGCATTGCAAAGATTATTAGATTGTAAGCTCCTTTGAGCAGGGCCCTCTTAATCCTCTTCTATTTTATTGTATTATAACTGTATTGTCTCCTTTTACATTATAAAGCGCTGCGTAAACTGTTGGCGCTATATAAATCCTGTAATAATATAATAAAAAAAAATAATAATAATAATAAAACAGAATAAACAAGCACAGGGCCTGAAGTTTAAGGCAGAACACCAGGAAAAAGAAGATAAACATAAACAGCCCAATAAAAAAACATGTTTTTAATGTGAGATTTCCCATGCAGTGCTTTTTTTCTGCCACTAGATGTCCTCATTCGAATGATCATCGTCATTTAACCCACTTCCTCTGAGCCCAGGTTGTCCTGGACCCAACCCAGACACCAAGGATGGGCTCAGGCGCGTTAGCAACTCCATGCAGGGTTGGTGCAAGGATTTTTTACACCCTAGGCGAAACCTTATTTTGCCGCCCCCCCCCCCCCCCCCCCGGCTCCACCCCGACCCCACCCCCTTTGCCCTGCCCATGTAAATCCCACCTTTTTAATGAAGCTCCCATCAAATTCAGCCTCACCAGCACCCATCAAAAGCAACCACACCAGCACCCATCAAATGCAGCCTCACCAGCACCCATCAATGCAGCCTCACCAGTACCCATCAAATGCAACCTCACCAGCACCCATCAAATGCAGCCTCACCAGCGCCCATCAAATGCAACCTCACCAGCACCCATCAAATGCAGCCTCACCAGCGCCCATCAAATGCACCAGCGCCCATCAAATGCAACCTACCAGCACCCATCAAATGCAAGCTCACCAGCACCCATCAATGCAGCCTCCCAGTACCATCAAATGCAGCCTCACCAGCCCATCAAATGCAGCCTCACCAGCGCCCATCAAATGCAGCATCACCAGCGCCAATCAAATGCAGCCTCACCAGCACCCCTCACCAATGCAGCCTCACCAGCACCATCAAATGCAGCCTCACCAGCACCCATCAAATGCAGCCTCACCAGCACCCATCAAATGCAGCCTCACCAGCGCCCATCAAATGCAACCTCACCAGCACCCCCATCAAATGCAGCCTCACCAGCACCCATCAAATCAAGCCTCACCACCACCCATCAAATGCTGCCTCACCAGCACCCATCAAATGCAGCCTCACCAGCACCCATCAAATGCAGCCTCACCAGCACCCATCAAATCAGCCTCACCAGCACCCATCAAATGCAGCCCTCACCAGCACCCATCAAATGCAGCCCTCACCAGCGCCCATCAAATGCAGCCCACCAGCACCCATCAATGCAGCCTCACCAGCTCCATCAAATGCAGCCTCACCAGCACCCATCAAATGCAGCCTCACCAGCACCTATCAAATGCAGCCTCACCAGCACCCATCAAATGCAGCCTCACCAGCACCCATCAATGACTGTTTGCTTGCTTCCATTCATTCAGGAGTCGGGACACAGACACAGTCCTCTGCCGCCGCTGCCCCTCTGACACTGTGTGGGAGCGGAGCGGTGGCTAGCTGCTGATGCTGAGACTTAGTTTCTTGCTGCAGAGAGAAGAGAGTAGTGACCGGTGACCAGTGACCGGGCGCCCTAGGCAGCAGTGCGCCCTAGACGGCTGCCTAGTTTGCCTAGTGGTAGCACCAGCCCTGACTCCATGTGCCCCGCGCCTGCCAGGAAGCTGACACTGCGCAGCGCTAATCACACGCAGTGAGACATTTGCGGCTGCACAGATCGGGAAATGTCTCACTGCCTGTGATTAATGCTGCGGAGTGTCAGCTTCCTGGCGTGCGCGGGCACCGGGAGTTGCGAACACGCCTGAGCCCATTCCTACCAGACACTGAAAGGAGAAGCAGCGCAGTGATGAGCTCTTCTATCTGTCACTCTGCTCTCTCTACCTGTAACTGATGGGAGTACAGGACTTTATCAGCTGGCTGGATTTCTGGCAGGATCACCAGGACCGTTTGTACTTATTGAACAGATCTGACAAAACTATTTAAAGTGGATATTTAGCAGACCAATCCAAGAAGCTGATTGTTAGGACTCCAAAAACTTCAATGTCTCAATTAATTACATAAACGTTTAAACATATGGATACAATTATTTCATCGATCAGACCGCGTTCACATATATATCCAGAAGGTTCCACGGAAATCCAAGCAGTCCGGATTGCCAGCAGAAAATAATAAACAGCCCCTCCCCCGCAGCCTGCGCCCTCCGGCGTTCTGTGCGGCAGATTTTACAACTCATAAACATAAATTGTGGAGCGGCTCGGAATATTATTGATTTATCGATCCGCCAACGGTTTTACTCGCGAGCGCAGTTCTCGGGGGACACATAATGGTGGATGAACCAGTCAAAACCGCGACGTTCCATATCCATCATAATTACGGCCGGCCAATTATCGGCAGCGCAGGGAATGCGACAATAAGCGGAAGATGGGCCAACCATGAGATCGCTCTTCTGCGTCTGAATATATCACCGCGAGAAGCTCCGCCGCACCTCTACAACAGACACAATTCACAAAGCTCCAACACAAGGATAAGGATCCTTCTATATGAGACTTTCATTTTCAAATCTCATTCAATTCAACAGCAAAAAAAAAAGTGAATGGATATGAAGTGATGTCACCGGATAGGCTGCATTCTCAGTGATGTCACCGCTCTCTAGTGAATGGATAGGCTGCATTCACAGTGATGTCACCGGTCTCTAGTGATTGGATAGGCTGTATTCTCAGCGATGTCACCGATCTCTAGTGAATGGATAGGCTGCATTCTCAGTGATGTCACCGCTCTCTAGTGATTGGATAGGCTGCATTCTCAGTGATGTCACTGCTCTCTAGTGAATGGATAGGCTGCATTCTCAGTGATGTCACGGCTCTCTAGTGAATGGATAGGCTGCATCCTCAGTGAGGTCACCGCTCTCTAGTGATTAAATAGGCTGCATTCTCAGTGATGTCACTGGTCTCTAGTAATTGGATAGGCTGTATTCTCAGTGATGTCACCGCTCTCTAGTGAACGGATAGGCTGCATTGTCAGTGAGGTCACTGGTCTCTAGTGATAGGATAGGCTGCATTCTCAGTGATGTCACCGCTCTCTAGTGATAGGATAGGCTGCATTCTCAGTGACGTCGTTGCTCTCTAGTGATTGGATAGGCTGCATTCTCAGCGATGTCACTGCTCTCTAGTGATTGGATAGGTTGCATTCTCAGTGATGTCACCGCTCTCTAGTGATTGGATTGGCTGCATTCTCAGTTATGTCACCGCTCTCTAGTGATTGGATTGGCTGCATTCTCAGTGATGTCACCGCTCTCTAGTGATTGGATAGGCTGCATTCTCAGTGAGGTCACCGCTCTCCAGAGAATGGATTGGCTGTATTCTCAGTGATGTCACCGCTCTCTAGAGAATGGATTGGCTGTATTCTCAGTGATGTCACCGCTCTCTAGAGAATGGATTGGCTGCATTCTCAGTGATGTCATCGCTCTCTAGTGATTGGATTGGCTGCATTCTCAGTTATGTCACCGCTCTCTAGTGATTGGATAGGCTGCATTCTCAGTGAGGTCACCGCTCTCCAGAGAATGGATTGGCTGCATTCTCAGTGATGTCACCGCTCTCTAGAGAATGGATTGGCTGCATTCTCAGTGATGTCATCGCTCTCTAGTGATTGGATAGACTGCATTCTCAGTGATGTCACCGCTCTCTAGAGAATGGATTGGCTGCATTCTCAGTGATGTCATCGCTCTCTAGTGATTGGTTAGACTGCATTCTCAGTGATGTCACCGCTCTCTAGAGAATGGATTGGCTGCATTCTCAGTGCAGGAACAAAGGCGCATCTGAGCTCATTTGAACGCCGTGGACTCCGGTGTTCATTTCAGGGTTAAACCTGTTTTTCTCTCATTTGCGGCGGTCAGCAGAGACTGAGCTGTAACTAAACATTTGAAAAACCTCCGGGAGAGGGGAAGGGTTCAGATTTAAATTACAGAATCCACCGAAAGCAGAAATTACCTCTGTGCATTGGGAGTGCGGCCTTTGTTTTCCAAAAATATTACCAGAGGCAGAAACGCAGATTAATTCTTCAAAGAGCGTAAGAACCTGACCCCCCGTTCATCACAGATCCCTCTTCATCCTATCGCTTTGTAGAGATCAAACACCAGCGGGCACCATGCCGATTTCTAGCATCCTACACCGTTGGACCTGAAATTGGCTGAGTACATAATGTGCGAGGCCTGTGAATGCCGCAAAGATTGATGTGAATGGATACGGCCCGGAGAGAGCCCAAATCAGCTTCCCCATCTATGTTCATAAAGGAATGCAAACATTGTGCATTGCCAAGCTGAGCTCTGTCCCTTCCCATCAACAGAGATCACATGTTAAAGTGCTTCAGCTCAGGTGACCAGCACCACAGGGAGCTTGAAGCAGCATGTTCTCCAGGAGGGTAGATTAGCCCTTCTATGGCTCTTTGTTTATCCACCCCAGCAAGGCAGTCAACTGAGCCTTTAGTTGTCACTAGAGCAAAAGTCAATTTTAAAGAAAGATGTAAATTTATTGACCTGCAAACATGGCTCTCCTATACTTTCATATCTCAGCTGGAGGGCACCGAACTCAGGGCACACTATAATACAAATACCAACCCATGAGAAACCCAATATAATACAAATACCAACCCATGAGAAACCCAATACAATACAAATACCAACCCATGAGAAACCCAATACAATACAAATACCAACCCATGAGAAACCCAATATAATACCAACCCATGAGGAACCCAATATAATACCAACCCATGAGGAACCCAATATAATACCAACCCATGAGGAACCCAATATAATACAAATACCAACCCATGTGAAACCCAATATAATACAAATAGAAACCCATGAGAAACCCAATAAAATACCAACCCATGAGGAACCCAATAAAATACAAATATCAACCCATGAGGAACCCAATAAAATACAAATATCAACCCATGAGGAACCCAATAAAATACAAATATCAACCCATGAGGAACCCAATACAATACAAATACCAACCCATGATGAACCCAATAAAATACAAATACCAATCCATGAGGAACCCAATACAATACAAATACCAACCCACAAGGAACCCAATACAATACAAATACCAACCCATGAGAAACCCAATACCAACCCATGAGGAACCCAATATAATACCAACCCATGAGGAACCCAATATAATACCAACCCATGAGGAACCCAATATAATACCAATCCATGAGGAACCCAATAAAATACAAATAAAACCCATGAGAAACCCAATACAATACAAATACCAACCCATGAGGAACCCAATATAATACCAACCCATGAGGAACCCAATATAATACCAACCCATGAGGAACCCAATAAAATACAAATACCAACCCATGTGAAACCCAATATAATACAAATACAAACCCATGAGAAACCCAATAAAATACAAATACCAACCCATGAGAAACCCAATACAATACAAATACCAACCCATGAGGAACCCAATAAAATACAAATACCAATCCATGAGGAACCCAATACAATACAAATATCAACCCATGAGGAACCCAATACAATACAAATACCAACCCATGAGGAACCCAATATAATACAAACAAACCATGAGGACCCATTATAATACAAATAACAACCCATGAAGAACCCAATATAATACAAATACCAACTCATATGGAACCCAATATTATATAATGCAAATACCAACCCATGAGAAACCCAATAAAATAAAAATAACAACCCATGAGGAACCCAATATAATATAAATACCAAACCATGAGGACCCAATATAATACCAATACCAACCCATGGGGAACCCAATACAATATAATGCAAATACCACACAATAAGGATCCTACTTTAGTACAAATACCAACCCATTACAGAACCTAATATAATCGAATACAAATACCAACCCATGAGGAACCCAATATAATATCATACAAATGAAAAATACTAAAGAATCCGCGCTTAGGACTAGAACTGCGGCCTCCCAGAGAGGTACTGCACACAAGTGTGTAGTAAAAGGAATGGTTTTAAATTAAGGGATGGTGGCGCTGTTCAGGGTAAGTGTGGGGAGAGCAGGATAAAAATATATGACAGGTGCGTATAAATAGTAAAAGCAGATATGCGTATGGCAGGTAGAGAAATATATATAAAAAGACAGTATGTCTGTTTCACTCTAAACACCAGTGAATAGAATATATAAAGTGACTACGTGCAATAGCTCATGAACACAATAATTGACTGAATATGTAAATGTGTAAACAAATTCATATGGCATTCGTATGGATGGAGGGGAGCACTTGAAAAGTCACCGTGTACAAGTCATCTGTTCACCTATACGAGTCATTTGATGTTACAAGATTTTTAAGATCTACAAGACAGCACAGGACTTCACCAAATTTGATCACTGATTTATTATTTTTTACTTGGGACAAATTATTTATTATTTTTCACTTGGGACAATTTTCAACAATTTTTTACCCATCTATTTATATTAATATACTGGGAAATTGTGCACTTTAACAATATTTTTTAGGTGGCTACAGTTATTTGATCCTTATTTATTCATTCATTTAATTTTTCCCATATATATATATATTTTTCTTATTATTAGTGCACAGAGTCACTTTTTGTTTTTATGGAATTTTACACTTATGTTTTGCTTGCCATATGAATTTGTTTACACATTTATGTATTCACTCAATTATTATGTTCATGAGCTATTGCACATAGTCACTTTATTTATTCTATTCACTGGTGTTTGGAGTGAAACAGACATACTGTCTTTTTATATATATTCCTCTACCTGCCATACGCATATTTGCTTTTACTATCTATACGCACCTGTCATATGTTTTTATCCTGCTCTCCCCACACTTACCCTGAACAGCGCCACCATCCCTTAATTTAAAACCAATATCATACAAATGCCAACCCACGAGGAACCCAGTATAATATAACACAAATACCAACCCACGAGGAACCCAGTATAATATAACACAAATACCAACCCACGAGGAACCCAGTATAATATAACACAAATACCAACCCACGAGGAACCCAGTATAATATAACACAAATACCAACCCACGAGGAACCCAGTATAATATAACACAAATACCAACCCACGAGGAACCCAGTATAATATAACACAAATACCAACCCACGAGGAACCCAGTATAATATAACACAAATACCAACCCACGAGGAACCCAGTATAATATAACACAAATACCAACCCACGAGGAACTTTAATCTTGGCCATTCCCACCTCATGCATCTCACTATTGCTGATTTGTGACAATGACACATAGCCTTACCTCCCAATGGAGAGGCACAAGAAGGGGTGTGGCCAAGCTGGACCTTCCTTCCTAAAATCAGTTTTTGCATTTCTTAAAGTGGACCTGTCTGCAAATTTACAAGTCTGCATAAATCAATTCCTGACATTTACAGCAACAGTATCAGTTCTCAGAAAAGCTCCAGCTTTTGTCAATATAAAGCCGTCCTTGAGCTCCAGTCGATGACTTTGGCTAGGCTGAGATGATGACATCATCCTGTAGGCAGGAGGAGGCATTTCCTTAGTCTCTTCTCCCCCAGTCATCAGACTGTACATTGCAACTTTGTAGCAAGTCACAAGGACAGAGGCTGCTCTGTGTCAGACATTTGTGAACACCAGCCAGGAACTGATTGTGTCCTCTCTGAGCTAGAATATCACTCCAGGAAGTAGTGGCCCTGGATGATGCCTGAACAAAGATGGCGCCGTCTTCTGAAAAAAGCAGATGAAGGCATTGCAAGGATGAGAATTCCTGAACACACTACTTAGCCCGCTGCACCCGGCATGAAAAATATATCTGATGTTCGCTCTACTTTAAAGGAACAGTCGGGCATCACACACTCGGCCTTGTAAGTCGCATCACCCTTTAATGTGCGCTTCTCCTTGCGTCTGTCAGTTACGTTAGATATAAAAAAAAAATGTAGTTTCCCTAAAAACAAGTAGTAATTGCTGCCACTTACGTCGAGTGCTTTTTGATCTTTTTTTACAAGCAGCTCTGAATTTTTTATTTATTTTTTCCTTTTTTTGGAAAACATCAAAAAACGATTTCTTGCATCAGACAATGAGCAGACGCGCTACAATACAAATTAACATGTACTAATCATCGCGTTCCAATCCGGCTCATTGTTGAGAAGACAGCGGGAGAGTCAGCGTGCTTCTAAGAGAAAAAAAATAACAGTTACTTCAAACTTGCGTCTTCCGTAGTAACGCCGCCACCGCCGTTTGAACTGCTGACTTTGTTTCACATGAGAGAGTCTCAATGATTTCAAAGTGGAGGGGGGGGGATGGTAAAAAAATAAACCGTATTTTACCATGGCGTAGAACGCCCTCCTCGGCGCACCTGCCATCCGCCTCGCACGACGCGCCTGCCAGGGCCGCTGGAGAACTCTCGCACAATGGCCGCGAGTCAGGGGTCTCCATGGCGATGGATTTATTTGTGTTTACAAGTCGAGATGAAGCCCCCTCGGAAACCGGCCCCCCGCATGGCTCTGATTGGAGCCGTCAGCTGGCACAAAGTGGAATAACAGCGTGTCACTCACTCGAGCGCGACTCTAATGACAAAATCGCGGCTAATTTGGGAACTTTGCAATGAAGGCCGATAGAGCTCCACCCACGGGGAGCGCCGAGGTGGAAAGCTTCGTGAACGCTAAATTTTCCAGAACATAAAAAAATAAATTAGTTAAGGCGCCGCACGACGGGTTATTCGGATGAGGTTACATTTTTGTTTTTTTAGTTTATAATGTTTTATAATGTTTTCGGTTTGTTACATGAGAAGATTTTTATCCATTTATAAAGAAAAGGTGGCACAGGGGGCACCGCAGATCTCACTGCAACAAAGAGATCACTTGCTACATTGTGGGTTACAATGAGAACACTTTGTTAGTTATAATATTATAGTTACAATGTGAACTCTGTTCGTTACAATATTATAGTAAAAATGGAAACACTGATGGTTACAATATTATAGTGATATTATATATATATATATATATATATATATATATATATATATATATATATATATATATATATATATATATATATCTATAGATCTCTCTCTCTCTCTCTCTCGCTCTCTCTCTCTCTCAACAAAAGAGCTATACTGGTAGAGTTGGTTCTTGTACCAAATCGTTTATGGTGGTGGGTGAGCACTAGTGTCCATTAGATTTTCCATTCTCACCAGTGAGTTCTTGCACCCAATTGTTCATGGTGATGGTGGTGGTGTATGTGCCAATGTCTTGAGATAAGTGTTTGCGTGGCAAATACAGTAAAGAGGTAAAGTCTTAGAGATATGGGAATATAATCCCAACAGGACCAACGATAGGGCTATACTGGTAGAGTTGCTTCCCGTACCCAATCGTTTATGGTGGTGGTGATGCTGGTGGTGGATGAGCACTAGTGCCTTGGGATAAGGGTTTGCATGGCCAATACAATAGAGAGAGGTAAAGTCTTAGATATATGATCCCAGCAGGACTAACAATAGAGATATACTAGTAGAGTTGGTTCTTGTACCCAATCGTTTATGGTGATGGTGGTGGGTGAGCACTAGTGTCCATTAGATTTTCCATTCTCACCAGTGAGTTCTTGCACCCATATGTTTATGGTGATGGTGGTGGTGTATGTGCCAATGTCTTGAGATAAGTGTTTGGGTGGCAAATACAGTAAAGAGGTAAAGTCTTAGGCATATGGGAATATAATCTCAGCAGGATCAATAGGGCTATACTGGTAGAGTTTCTTCCTGTACCCAATCGTTTATAGTGGTGGTGGATGAGCACTAGTGCCTTGAGATAAGTGTTTGCGTGACCAATAGAACAGAGAGGTAAAGTCTTAGAGACATGAGAATATAATCCCAACAGGACCAACGATAGGGCTATACTGGTAGAGTTGCTTCCTGTACCGAATCGTTTATGGTGGTGGTGATGCTGGTGGTGGATGAGCACTAGTGCCTTGGGATAAGGGTTTGCATGGCCAATACAATAGAGAGAGGTAAAGTCTTAGATATATGATCCCAGCAGGACTAACGATAGAGCTATACTGGTAGAGTTGGTTCTTGTACCCAATCGTTTATGGTGGTGGTGGTGGGTGAGCACTAGTGTCCATTAGATTTTCCATTCTCACCAGTGAGTTCTTGCACCCAATTGTTTATGGTGATGGTGGTGGTGTATGTGCCAATGTCTTGAGATAAGTGTTTGGGTGGCAAATACAGTAAAGAGGTAAAGTCTTAGGCATATGGGAATATAATCTCAGCAGGATCAATAGGGCTATACTGGTAGAGTTTCTTCCTGTACCCAATCGTTTATAGTGGTGGTGATGCTGGTGGTGGATGAGCACTAGTGCCTTGGGATAAGTGTTTGCGTGGCCAATACAATAGAGAGGAGGGCTCTATTGGGAGGGTTGGTTGTGGATGCATCCAAGACAAAGAAGCACTGTATATACTCGAGTGTAAGCCGAATTTGGGGCCCCCGTAACTCGGGGCCACTTGGGGCTAGGAACCCCAAATTTGGCGTGCAAACCAGGTGGAACTAGCACTACAACCAATAGGGTTTCTAGCACCAAGTGGCCCTGAGATATGGGGCCCCAAAGTCGGTTCAGAAAATGTCATTCTCAGCTGCAGAAAAGTGCTTGACATTTTCCAAACCGACTTTGGGGCCCTGTATATCGGGGCCACTTGGTGCTAGGAACCCCATCTTCGGATATGTTGTATGCTAGTTGCACTGGGTTTGCCCCAAGTGGCCCCCCGAGATACGGGGCCCCAAAGTCGGTCAACTGTGTCCATCTGCAGCAATTTCATTTCGGTAACCCTTTGGGTTGGCTGCAGCTAGGGGGCATCTAGGAACCCTTAACTACCAAGTTTGAAGTTCGGGGGACCTATGGCTGCAAATGGGCACAGTGAGGCTGCAAATGGGCATTGTTGACCCTCTTTTCTACTTACAGTAGCTGCGCATCTCTCACCTCGAGTCAATACGTTTTCCCATTTTTTGGGGGTAAAATTATGTGCCTCGGCTTATATTCGGGTCGGCTTATACTAGAGTATATACGGTAGATAGAAAATATTGGATCCAAGAGCTGCTTGATACATGGGCACCTCCACCACACATTTAAAATAACGCCTTTGGGTGTATTACAGCGCCAGCAGAGGGGAGATGTTGTCGAAATAATCTTTGTGCAAGTTCCGTCCCCACCTCCCATTCACATTGGGCAATGTGGGGCTCTGACCTCAATACAAGGTTGTATAGCAGACACACAGTGGGTTGGGCCCTGGTAGCACTGGCAAAGAAGTCCAAAAGCTGTATAGGGCCTTCAAAGGGAGCCTGGTAGACATTGTACAATTGTAAACAATGGAGGCATTTCCCTGATGGTGGGACCGGGACTGGGAGGAGACCTTGCAGAGGTTTACAGCCCGCAGTGGCAAAGACCTAATAGATGGGTGAGGGTCAATCACATTGCCATTAAAGTAAGGTGGGATTGTGCACTGTAGGGGGAGGGGTGGGATTTATTCCCAGTTTAAGGGGTTCATTCTTTGGCCACTCTGAAGAATAACACAAGGTTGGAAATAAATAGGCAATTCAAAGACAATGGAAGCATTTTCCTTTGTCTCGCCTGGCCTCTTCATCCCGCCGATACCCAACCAGGCTCTCAGGGGTCACTGAAGATGGCGCTTATACAGGGGCACCGAGTGAGTGGTTACTTTGTAACTTTTTTGGGATAAATCAGTGATGATACAATGGGAGGGGGGGGGGGGGGACACAGAAAAGGACGATCGACTCTCATGCTGTTCCAACATGGCTGATCCAGAAAAGGCAAATCTCAAAGAGCAAGCTGACCATCTACCACACCATACACAGAAAACCCCTTCCCCACTCAGTCAGTGGCATTAGACTTAATCCTCGTATCCATCATCCAATAATCAATCTCCTAATTATAGATGGATATGCCAATTAACAACTAACAAGACTGCAAATCCTCATTTCTGACTGGTGTACATTCAGCCCCCTTTACAGCAGATCTCAGAAAGGAGCCAATCAGCCGTTCTGTAGTGCAAACGAGGCGAGAGCAGAGTGACAGAAAGAGGAGCTCACCGGTCTGCTGCTTCTCCTTTACTGTCCAATCACAGGCTGGGAGACAAGACAAGACCTGTAATGCCCCCGTACACACGGTCGGAAATTACGACCACAAAATCCGTCGGATTTTTTCCGACGGATTTAGTCCGACACTGGTGTTGCATACACACGGTCGGACAAAGTTGTCGGAAAATCCGATCATTCTGAACGTGGCGACGTTCGTTGCGTACGACGGGACTACGTAGAGGCTAGTAGCCAGTAGCTTTGGTCTTGTAATGTGATCTGAGCATGCGTGGCACTTTGTCCGTCGGAAGTCGCTACACGCGATCGGAAAAAGTACGATAGGACTTTGTTGTCGGAAAATTTGAGAGCAGGATCTCAAACTTTTTCCGTCGGAAATTCCGACAGAAAAAGTCCGATGGAGCCCACACACGGTCTGAATTTCTGACAACATGGTCCGATAGGACATTTTCCGTCTGAAAATCCGACCGTGTGTACGGGGCATAAGTGTTGCTAAAGTGCATCAGAGTATAAGGATGTCTGTGCTGTGTGGCAGAGCTGTGTAAATCTCAGGACTGGAGACAACCTCTAGAGAAGCCTTTTTTAACCAGGGTGCCCAGGCACCCCCCGAGGTGTCTTGAGGTTTCATCAGGGGTGCCTTGGCAAAATGCCTAAACATTGCCCCAAAATTGTATACAAGGCGGCGGAATGAATGAAGCCCGCCTTTTAGTTACACAAAGCCACGGGTCTTCATTGTCCACCATTTTCACCTCTCAGCTGCCAACTTGGGCGGCACAGTGGTGTAGTGGGTAGTACCCTCGCCTAGCAGTAAAAAGGGTCACTGGTTCGAATTCCAACCACCAGTGCCGGGACAAGGCCATTTGGTGCCCAGGGCGAAGATACTTAATATTTAAGGAATATACTTAAAACAATACAAATTCAGTTAGGTTTAATGCAATAGAGTTCACTCACACATATCACCCCACACAATATTGCCCCCTTCACATATCACCCCACACAGTATTGCCCCCTTCACATATCACCTCACACAGTATTGCCCCCTTCACATATCACCCCACACAGTATTGCTCCCTTCACATATCACCCCACACAGTATTGCTCCCTTCACATATCACCCCACACAGTATTGCCCCCTTCACATATCACCTCACACAGTATTTCCCCCTTCACATATCACCCCACACAGTATTGCCCCCTTCACATATCACCCCACACAGTATTGCCCCCTTCACATATCACCTCACACACAGTATTGCCCACTTCACATATCACCCCACACACAGTATTGCCCCTTCACATATCACCACACACACAATATTGCCCCTTCACATATCACCACACACAGTATTGCCCCTTCACATATCACCACACACAGTATTGCTCCCTTCACATATCACCCCACACAGTATTGCCCCCTTCACATATCACCCCACACACAGTATTGCCCCTTCACATATCACCCCACACACAGTATTGCCCCCTTCACATATCACCCCACACAGTATTGCCCCCTTCACATATCACCCCACACAGTATTGCCCCTTCACATATCACCCCACACAGTATTGCCCCCTTCACATATCACCCACACACAGTATTGCCCCCTTCACATATCACCCCCACACAGTATTGCCCCCTTCACATATCACCCCACACACAGTATTGCCCCCTTCACATATCACACCACACACAGTATTGCCCCTTCACATATCACCCCACACAGTATTGCCCCTTCACATATCACCCACACACAGTATTGCCCCCTTCACATATCACCCCACACAGTATTGCCCCTTCACATATCACCCACACACAGTATTGCCCACTTCACATATCACCCCACACAGTATTGCCCCCTTCACATATCACCCCACACAGTATTGCCCACTTCCCATATCACCCCACACACAGTATTGCCCCTTCACATATCACCCACACACAGTATTGCCCCCTTCACATATCACCCCACACGCAGTATTGCCCCTTCACATATCACCCCACACAGTATCGCTCCCTTCACATATCACCCCACACAGTATTGCCCACTTCCCATATCACCCCACACACAGTATTGCCCCCTTCACATATCACCCCACACAGTATTGCCCACTTCCCATATCACCCCACACACAGTATTGCCCCTTCACATATCACCACACACACAGTATTGCTCCCTTCACATATCACCCCACACACAGTATTGCCCCTTCACATATCACCCCACACAGTATTGCCCCTTCACATATCACCCCACACAGTATTGCCCCCTTCACATATCACCCCACACACAGTATTGCCCCTTCACATATCACCCCACACAGTATTGCCCCTTCACATATCACCCCACACAGTATTGCCCCTTCACATATCACCCCACACAGTATTGCCCCCTTCACATATCACCCCACACAGTATTGCCCCCTTCACATATCACCCCACACAGTATTGCCCCTTCACATATCACCCCACACACAGTATTGCCCCCTTCACATATCACCCCACACACAGTATTGCCCCCTTCACATATCACCCCACACACAGTATTGCCCCCTTTACATATCCCCCCACACACAGTATTGCCCCTTCACATATCACCCCACACACAGTATTTCCCCCTTCACATATCACCCCACACAGTATTGCCCCCTTCACATATCACCCCACACACAGTATTGCCCCCTTCACATATCACCCCACACACAGTATTGCCCCTTCACATATCACCCCACACACAGTATTGCCCCCTTCACATATCACCCCACACACAGTATCGCTCCCTTCACATATCACCCCACACAGTATTGCCCCCTTCACATATCACCCCACACACAGTATTGCCCCTTCACATATCACCCCACACACAGTATTGCCCCCTTCACATATCACCCACACACAGTATTGCCCCTTCACATAACACCTCACACACAGTATCGCTCCCTTCACATATCACCCCACACAGTATTGCCCCTTCACATATCACCCCACACAGTATTGCCCCTTCACATATCACCCACACACAGTATTGCCCACTTCACATATCACCCCACACAGTATTGCCCCTTCACATATCACCACACACACAGTATTGCCCACTTCACATATCACCCCACACAGTATTGCCCCCTTCACATATCACCCCACACAGTATTGCCCCCTTCCCATATCACCCCACACACAGTATTGCCCCTTCACATATCACCACACACACAGTATTGCCCCCTTCACATATCACCCCACACACAGTATTGCCCCTTCACATATCACCCCACACAGTATTGCCCACTTCCCATATCACCCCACACACAGTATTGCCCCCTTCACATATCACCCCACACAGTATTGCCCACTTCCCATATCACCCCACACACAGTATTGCCCCCTTCACATATCACCACACACACAGTATTGCCCCTTCACATATCACCCCACACACAGTATTGGCCCCTTCACATATCACCCCACACACAGTATTGCCCCCTTCACATATCACCCCACACAGTATTGCCCCTTCACATATCACACCCCACACAGTATTGCTCCCTTCACATATCACCCCACACAGTATTGCCCCCTTCACATATCACCCCACACAGTATTGCCCCCTTCACATATCACCCCACACAGTATTGCCCCTTCACATATCACCCCACACACAGTATTGCCCCTTCACATATCACCCCA
Source organism: Lithobates sylvaticus (assembly GCA_028564925.1). Classification (NCBI taxonomy): domain Eukaryota; kingdom Metazoa; phylum Chordata; class Amphibia; order Anura; family Ranidae; genus Lithobates; species Lithobates sylvaticus. The sequence goes on along the minus strand of CM053031.1, from coordinate 7,523,184 downwards.
CACACAGTATTGCCCCTTCACATATCACCCCACACACAGTATTGCCCCCTTTACATATCCCCCCCCACACACAGTATTGCCCCCTTAACATATCACCCCACACACAGTATTGCCCCCTTCACATATCCCCCCCCCACACACAGTATTGCCCCCTTAACCTATCCAACCCAAACACAGCACTGCCCCCATTCCCCCGCTTCCCATCCTTCACAGCTCCAAATATTTTCCTCCCTTCACTCTCCTACCTTTCACAGAGCGGAGAGCAGGAGGCGGGAGCCGCGGGACAATCCTAAACTGACGGCACAGCAGCACTGGGCGGGGCACGGGAGCTGCCAGGTTGACTTTTCATATTAGCGAACTGGTGATTGGCTGCTAGGACCGCCTCCTAGCAGCCAATCACCTCCCGATTAACCTGACAGGCAGCTACCGCTCTCCACCCAGTGCTGGTCCCGCCCCCAGTGCGGAATTGTCCGCCTCCCGCCGTCTGCTCCTCTCTACTCTGCTGATAGCATAGGAGGCTGGGGACAAAAGCGGCGATTAAATGGCGCGATGGCAGCGGTCCAGAAAGAGCAGCAGCTCAGGGTCGGACGAGGACCGCGGTCCGTCATTTAGTGATGCCCGGCATAGGATAATGATACTCTTATGCCTGCCCCCTCTCACACTCTGCCCAGGGCACCCGCCCCTCTCGCCCACCCCTTGTACCGGCTCTGACGACACCATCTGCCTGGAGTTTGCATTTTCTTCCTGAGTCTGCTTGGGTTTCCTCCGGGTACTCCGGTTTCCTCCCACACTTCAAAGACATGCTGTGAGGTTAATTGGCTTCTGTCTAAATTGGGCCTAGTATATGAATGTGAGATAGGGACCTTAGATTGTAAGCTCCTTGAGGGTAGGGACAGATGTGAATGTATGATGTATATGTAAAGCGCTGTGTAAATTGACGGCGCTATACAAGTACCTGAGATAATAATAATAATCTCCTAATGACCAGCACCATCAGGTGATGAGGAGGATGTCAGTTGCGTGAATATCATCCTCGTTTGACCCTCCCTTACCTCTCTCCATCAGCTTTGGGGTCTCATTAGCTAAGAGATGGAGAAGGGAGAAGAGAAACATTGGAATACTAGTCGGTACCAGTTTGAAAAAAATGTAGTTTCTTTGAAAGAATACATCACCTCTAAGGTTGGGTGACTTACGTTTACTGATGTTGCTGCATTACGTAAAACTATTTAGTTCATTATTAATTAGTAGACATGTGCAATTCGTTTCGTTTTTTTTTTTTTTCGTTTTTTTTTTTTTTTTTTTTTCGTTATTTTCCTTCGTTCGTTTTCGTACGAATGAACGAATCATTCTAATCGTACGAATCCGAATAACGAATCGTAACGAATCGTTCGAATCGTACGAATCCGATTAACTAATCATTCGAATGGAACGAATCCAAAAAACAACGAAAATCCGAAAAAAATAATTAGAAACAAAGAATGTACTAATGAAGAAAATCCGAAAAACGAAAACGAACGAAAAAATTTGTACTTTCTTAACTTTTTTTTTTGTTGAATTGGTAATTTTCCGTGTCCCTTACAATGGCGCTGCTTAACGTGCTTCGAGTGGATTGAACAAAAAAATTCGTACATTCGTAACTTTTTTTCCGATTCGTAACTTTTTTTTTTCGATTCGTAACTTTTTTTTTTTTTTTTCGATTCGTAATTTTCCGTGTCTCTATTGAACCAAAAAATTCGTACATTCGTAAAAAAAATTTCGATTCGTAACTTTTTTTTTTTCGATTCGTAACTTTTTTTTCAATTCGTAACTTTTTTATTTTTTTTTCGATTTGTAATTTTCCGTGTCTCTATTGAACCAAAAAATTCGTACATTCGTAACTTTTTTTTCAATTCGTAACTTTTTTTTTTTTTGTTTTTTTCGATTTGTAATTTTCCGTGTCTCTATTGAACAAAAAAATTCGTACATTCGTAACTTTTTTTTTCGATTCGTAACTTTTTTTTTTTTCGATTCGTAACTTTTTTTTCCGATTCGTAAATTATTAAAATGTAATAATAGCATACACATTACATCAAATTATGAATTATGCTCCGATTACGAATCTACGAATGTTACGAATGTTAGGAATGTACGAATAAATACGAATGCGTCCGAAAATTAAACTAACGAAAAAACGAATCAACGAAAAAATAACTCTTACGAATGTACGAATCGTTACGTATCCGAACAACGACGACTTACGAATGTACGAATCGTTACGAATCGATGGAAACGGAAAAAAACGAAACGAAAAAAAACAAATTTTTTTGTTGTGCACATGTCTATTAATTAGAATGGGGCGCCTCAAGACTGTCCCTAATTTTGAAGGGCGCCTCGAGATTGTCTAAAATTTTAAAAGGGCGCCTTGAATGAAAAAAGGTAACACTTCTCTAGAGGAACCCCGGTCTATATATATTTTATCTGAGTGGTTCGCTGTTTGCCTGAAGTGCAGCTTTGAATTCAAAGAATTCTGATACATTGTAGCTGACACAATGTAGCATTAAGAAGTTCCCGACCTCTGCACCCTCTCAGCACTCCTTTAATGTGATGGATCCGCACAGCACAGACACCGGCTACAAACTATCTGCAGATCACACAGAGCTCAGGATGAGAACAGATGGAGGAACGTGGGACTCCGCAGACTCCTACATCTCCCTCCAGAAAGTCACTGGCACATTCCTCTAGAAGAACACTTGTTTTTGTGCTGCAGGAAAGTCTTCCCTCTTATAAACATTCATTCTGCTATATAAAAAAAAACAGGACATCACAAAAAGAAAGATTTAAAGAGGAAGTAAACCCCCCCAAACCACTTTGGCCTACAGGTAAGAAAAAAAGAGGCATCGCTGTCTACGGCGCATGCGCCATAGACAGTGGTGCGCAGGCGCACTGCGCATGCCGAGTTCACGGCGATATGCCGCTTTCCTGCGCATGCACGGGAGTGACGTCATCGCCGATCCAGCGAATCACAGCGCTGGAGCGGCGAGACCCGGAAGTCACTGCTGTATCGATTGCGGCGGAGGAGGATGTGGACGAGGGGCGCTTCAGGGGCCTCGTTCTCAGGTAAGTTATTCATAATGAGCTAGTATGCTATGCATACTAGCTCATTATGCCTTTGCCTTGCACGTTCCGTTTTTTTTTTTTTTTTGTGAGGAGGGTTTACTTCATCTTTAAAGTGTTACTAAACCCAGAACCTGCAGTCACTATATCTCGTCTCCCCCAATACACAGGACATGGAAATGCAATTATTTTAGTAAATAGAACTGCTAAATACCTTTTCTCATCAGCAGTATATATAGCAGTCTTGTGACTTGTACCAGTCTCTGCTTTAAACCTTGTAGGAGTTTATTCTCCCCTGATCCTCTGTCTGGGTAGTGCTGATTGGCCCTGTGCTGATCACATGACCTCTCCCAAGAAAAAAAAAAAAAAAAAAACTCTAGCAATACACACCAAACTGAGCATGTGCAGCCTGACTCCTAATGCTGTGTTCTATCAGGAGACGGGTTGGAGACCGTTAAAGTCGAGGAGGATCAGAGTAGACAGGATCACACAGCCTTTATACACAATCCGGAGGATTAACCCCTTAGGTTCCACCAGAGCAGCACCGGCCCGTCCTTAAGGGGCGCGGCTCCCCTAATCCATGCGCCCAATATACATGCAGGGTGCCGGACACATGGATTCCAATGGGATTTTTTTTTTTTTTTTAGAAGCACATGATTAGAGCCGGTGGTTCCAATTGGCTTCAAAAAGGGTTATGTGGCAATAGCGAATTAATATTTAGTGGGACTGCTTCAGCTAGTGTTTCTCGGGCTTACTGTTCTCACCGGGAGCCCGGGAAACAATCTGGCAGTTCACATGGCTGGTCACAGAGTGGAGAGACCAGATCATCTCTCCTCACCTCTATGATCTTGGAGGACCGGAGCGACATCACAACGTCTCTTTCAGTCTAGGGCAGATGTTTTTTTTTTTCTCCTCGATCTGATGCTTTCAAATAAGGTAGGAAGAAAGATTTGGGTTTTATAGACCCCAAATGTCTCCATAAAGAGGACCTGTCATCCCTTTTTTCTATCACAAGGGATGTTTACATTTCTTGGGATAGGAATAAAAGTGATAAAAAAATAAATGAATAAAAATGAAGAATGTAAAAAAAAAATAATATTTTTTTTAAATTTTAAATAATGTTTAAATCGCCCCCATCCCCGCAGAAGCGAACGCATACGTAGGTTGAGCCCACATATGTAAATAGTGTTCACACCACTCATGTGAGGCATCGTCACAAACATTATAGCGAGGGCAATAATTCTAGCCCTAGACCTCCTCTTTAGCTCTAACCTGGTAACCTGTAAAAAAAAAAAAAAAACGCGTGGCCTATGGAGATTTTTAAGCATCGTAGTTTGTCGCCATTCTGCGAACGTGCACAATTTCTGAAGCGTGACATGTTAGGTATCTATTTAATCTGCATAACCTCATCTTTTATATTTTTCCAAAGGATTTATAGTATTATATTGTGTTTGTGTGCATTAAAATTAATTAAAGTGTATTTTTTTTCAAACATTTGCATTCGAAAAACTGCTGCGAATATACTGTGCGACCTAAAAAAAAATGCAAAAACTGCCATTTTATTCTCTAGAGTCTCTGCTCAAAAAAAAAAATAAAAAAAGAAGAAGTTTGGGGGTTCCAAGTAATTTTCTTTTCCCTCCGTAAATACAACATAGCAATCATTGCCCTCCAGTTAAAGTTTATTACTTCTGAGAACAGCGATGTCATTATGTCTTCACAGCTGAGACCAACCAACCCAGTAACCGTATCCATGGATCGGATTAAGTGAAATAATTCCAGAAGTCTATTCCAGTGGGCGAGTCCTGAGAGACTTCTGCTTGACCTCCAGGAAGAGACTTCTCCACCAGGAATATCTGATGTTAATTAGTGTTGACCTCTTATAGATCTTCCAGTGAATGTCATCCGTCATGTTAAATGGTCTATTTCTTCAACAAGAAGAGAGAAAAGACGAGCGTTTCCTTTGTGCTTTTACAGGTGACACGATGGAAGTGACACTTTGGGGGAAATTTCTCGACAGCCTGCGATACGCGGTCATTCTGAGCGGACGCCGATAACGCGTCTCTCTGTGAAGCCCCGAATGTGCAAGCTTCGCTAAAGCAAGAGCTCACACTGCTCTATTGATGGATCCGCAATGAACTGCAGAACCGGATACATTTCTCAACTGTATCGCTTTCGTTACAGAACCAGCACAGGGAAGAGGCAATTACATTATTGATTAAGCACCTAAACCGCATGCATGGGCGCCAATTCAGATACGTTCACAGCAAATGAAAACGTGTGGCAATAAAAAAAAAAAAAAAGCTGCCCTTGTAAACACATACCACAACCTGAACCGTAAAATGTGTTTATCGACTGTCCTACCAGATACCATTGTTACCAGAGCAGTACAAGTGGGAATCTTTTTACAACGACATTTTACGAGCAAAAGTTTACAGACCTTCAACCATTATTTCTCCCTGAGCTTGTTGGACATCTAATTCCAGAACCATGGGCACCAATATTGAGTTTCCCCCCACCCTATGGCCATTAATATGGAGTTGCCCCCCTTATGGCTAGAAAAACCTCCACTTACCTAGAAAGAATTTCCACAAGATTTTGGAGGGTGTCCAGGCATGTACTGGCCATCGGGACTACCGGGAGATTCCCGGTGGGCCGATGGCTCAGTGGGCCAGTCTGGTGCAGTCCTGGAGCTGCTACTCTCTGACATTGAGTGATCGTGATTCCACTCCTGTCAGGAGAGAAGCTTCCTGACTCTCTTAATGCTGGTGAGAGCATTAGGTGTTATGCTCCCTCCAGCCTGCAGGGGGAGATAGACAGCTGGCCAACTTTCCTTCCTCTCTCCCCTATCACTTGTTATCACATGACTGGAGAGAGGAAGAAGAGAAGCTGCCTTCAGAACTGTGAGTACAGTGGGAGGGGGAGACTCTGATGTAAGGGGGCTGCTAATGGGACTCTGATGTAAGGGGACTGTTGATGGGACTCTGATGTAAGGGGACTGTTGATGGGACTCTGATGTAAGGGGACTGTTGATGGGACTCTGATGTAAGGGGACTGTTGATGGGACTCTGATGTAAGGGGACTGTTGATGGGACTCTGATGTAAGGGGACTGTTGATGGGACTCTGATGTAAGGGGACTGTTGATGGGACTCTGATGTAAGGGGACTGTTGATGGGACTCTGATGTAAGGGGACTGTTGATGGGACTCTGATGTAAGGGGACTGTTGATGGGACTCTGATGTAAGGGGACTGTTGATGGGACTCTGATGTAAGGGGACTGTTGATGGGACTCTGATGTAAGGGGACTGTTGATGGGACTCTGATGTAAGGGGACTGTTGATGGGACTCTGATGTAAGGGGACTGTTGATGGGACTCTGATGTAAGGGGACTGTTGATGGGACTCTGATGTAAGGGGACTGGCCTGGATGAAGTCCAGGGCCAAATTTCTGTCCCAGTCCAGCCCAGAGGGTGTCTGTGGGAATTTGTGCCAATTTTTTGAGGTCTGGATGAGAAGACCTAGCTCACACATTGGGCCTCACGTTGGGCACCAAAAATAAGAGACCTGGCTCACAATTGGAGCTTCAACTCACCCCCCAAAGGTGTTCAGTAGGGTTGAGGTCAGGGTTCTCTGCAGGGCACCTCCACACCAAACTGGTCAACCACGTCTTTATGGAGCCGGACATCACATCCTAAAAAACACTGTCCACCATGGCCGATAATATAGAGTGGTCTTTCTTTGTGCCCTCAATTCTTCTGCAAAGGCTTTCCACAAGATTTTGGAGGGTGTCTGTGGGAATTTGTCCCGATTTGGGAGGTCAGGTACTGATGCCGGATTAGAAGACCTGGCTCACCATTGACGTCTCGATTCATCCCAAAAGTGCTCAGTAGGGTATAGGTCAGGGCTCAATGCAGAACATCCGAGTTCCTCCACACCAAACTGGTCAAACTATGTCTTTATGGAGCTGGCTTTGTACACTGGGGCACAGTCATGATGGAACAGAAAAGGGTCTTCGCCAAACCGTTACTACAAAGTTCAGTTGGTGTACGTTCTACTCCAAAACCAAGGCCATTAATATGGCGATGACCCCCATTCCTAAACCATGGCCATTTATATGGAGTTGCTCCCTTAAACACTATTGCCATTAATATGGAGTTACCCCCCACTTCCTTATGGCCAATAATATGAAGTTGCTCCACCCTTGTGGTTATAACATCCCCCACTCTTCTGGACAGACTTTCCACAAGATTTTGGAGGGTATATGTGGAAATCTGTGACCATTTGTGAGGTCAAAATGCTGATATTGGATGAGAAGACCTGGCTCACCATTGGCGTTCCAGTTCACCCCAAAGGTGTTCAGTAGGGTTGAGGTCAGGGCCACACCAAACTGGTCAAACCATGTCTTTATGGAGCTGGCTTTGTACACGGGGGGGGGGGGGGGGGGGGGGGGAGACACAGTCATGTTGGAACAGAAAAGGGTCTTCACCAAACTATTACCAAAAGTCCACAATGGTCTACAATGTCTTTGTATGATGGAGTATTATTATTATTATTATACAGGATTTATATAGCGCCAACAGTTTGCGCAGCGCTTAACAAAATAAAGGCAGACATTACAATTACATTACAATTTGGTACAAGAGGAATCAGAGGGCCCTGCTCGTTAGAGCTTACAATCTAAAAAGAAAGGGTCAATTGATACAAGAGGTAATAGCTGTGGGGGATGAGTTGATGGAAGAAGTAAAACAGTGTTAGTTAGAAGCAGGATAGGCTTCTTTAAATAGAAAGGTTTTCAGGGATCGTCTAAAGATGGATAGATTAGGGGACAGTCGGACAGATTGGGGTAGAGAGTTCCAAAGGATGGGAGAAGCTCTGCAGAAATCCTGGAGGCGAGCATGGGAGGAGGTGACAAGGGAGCTAGAGAGCGGGAGGTCTTGGGAGGACCGAAGAGAGCGGCTTGGTTGGTATTTTGGTACTAGGTCAGTGATGTAGCTGGGGGCAGAGTTATGGATGGCTTTGTAAACTATTGTTAGTACTTTGAATTTTATTCGTTGGGTGAGTGGAAGCCAGTGGAGGGATTGGCAGAGAGGGGTGGAGGACACTGAATGGTTGGTAAGGTGGATGAGTCTTGCAGCGGCATTCATTATGGACTGAAGGGGGGAGGAGTCTATGTAAAGGTAGTCCAATGAGGAGGGAGTTGCAGTAGTCGAGGCGAGAAATAACCAGGGAGTGAGTTAGAAGCTTGGTGGTGTCATTCGTTAAAAAGGGGCGTATTCTGGAAATGTTGCGGAGGCTAAGGCGGCATGATTTGGACAGGGATTGTATGTGGGTCTGAAAAGACAGTTCAGGGTCTAGGATTACCCCCTAGCACCCTGGCATGTGGGGACGGACTGATAGATGTGCCATTGATCTTGACTGAGAGTATTACCATGACCCTTCCTTGGAGACATCTGTACTCCATCATTTAGAGGGGCGATCGTATATTTTCTAGCTATATGGTGTATGTTCTAAAAAAATCAGCAAGAGCAAATAATCTGTCTACATCTAAATGCAAACGTTTTTTAAGGTTGCTTATGGATTCACTGTAACTGCAAAAAGATACCACAAATTCAACAAACTGGTGGCACGGTCACCAATAGCTCACACAAGGTCAACTCTTACATCAAACTAGAAGGTCAAATTAGCAAATTTCTCTAATGCACAATAACGTTTCTCTAAAATGTGAGGAGGAGATCCCTGTCTTTATGGAGATTTAATGGTAACTGATAGAATTCAGGAGCCAGTCAGTCCATTGTTGGTTTTACAGACCAGGATCCCAAGCTTCAACTGACATCCACAGCCTTACAATAGTTAGAAGGCCTCTGTGATGTGTTTACCCATCTCCGGGGATTTCTCCGGCACTGTCAGATACATCAGACCCAGATGTAACTAAACTCCAATATCCTTTCCCTGAGGCCCCCATGGATGTATACACATTATGGCGGACACAAGCCGGAACATATATGGATCTGTCTGCATCTCAGTGTATACACCATGAGGTCCCAATGTTAAGCCTGACCCCGTAGACACTTAACTTAGTGGCCTGACCTCTGACCTTCTCTGATAGAATGCAGCTTGAAAGGAATTGATTGCTCATATCTAGTGCAGGCACACCAGCTGCACTGCTCAATGTCATTTTTTTCACAGCGTGTATCCGAAACGTATTGGCCATTCCATCATTTATTTTTTGCATTTACATTGCTCAGAAATATTCTGCAGCCCTAAAGAGAGCTAAATCAGTTCCTAATCCAGAGGAGCTTAAAGTGCACCTGTTATAAGAGAAGTGTGGAGGTTCTACAGACACTGGGAGGATGTACAGCGCTCAGCACCATGAGAGCTAAAGGAAAGTGACACCAGGACCACAGCGCTGCAACAGTAATGGGTGAGCAGAAACATGAGCTTTGGGGGAATTTTACCCAACTGGAGGCAATAGGAGAGGGATAAATGACAGTATATCCAAAAACTTTTATTTATTTTTTACAGAAGAGAAGGGGTTAAAACCCTTGTCTGTGTCCCATTGGGAAGACTTTCCGTCACTTCCTGTCAAGGCACATCATAAAACGAGAGGAAATCTCTCCAGAGTGAGCGATATCATCTCTAAGGCCTCATTCGCATCTTGCAATTTACAAACGCACTTTTTTTTGCATGACATTCATAGAGCAGCCCATTCATTTCAGGGGGCTGCGCTACACGTGACAAACGCGGCAAAATTAGCTCTTTGGGGCTTTTTTTCTGCATTCAGGTCTGAATATAGGTTTGTAGCTTGTGGCAAAATGTGCGTCTGCTTGTGGCATTTGAGGTGCATTTAACAATGAATGACATCACAAACGTGACCCGTGTTAACACTTTTTTTTTTAAAAGCGGGGGAAAAAAAGCTGTGGTTTTGCGCGTCTTCAAAATGCACAGGTGTGAATGGAGACTTCGACAACTTGTGTCTCCAACAAAGGATTTCCCCTCACTACTACCTTCCTGCGACAAATTAAAATGTTATATTTTCCTTCATTTTCAGCTGACGACACTCACCAGGACAAATAGAAAGGGCGGATTTCCCCAGACAGAAATAAAAAAAAAAACTAAAGACAGGACAGGCACACCAGACCAAATGTTGGAGTCCAATGAGCTTTTAAGGATTCATCATAGGATCAGCCAATGTGTTTTGGGGGCTCAAAGTGTTCCCCCCTATAAAAAAAAATAATAATTTCTCTCACTCTCTCTTTAACTTATGTTTTTCTCTTTTTTCTCTTATTTTTTTTTCCCTTTCTCACTTCTCTATTCTTTCACTCTCTTTCTTTCTCGCTTTTTTTCCTTAATTTTTTTTTTCCTTTCTCACTTTCTCTCCTTTCTTTTTTTCGTTTCTCACTTCTTTCTCTATTCTTTCACTCTTTCTTTCTCCTTTGTTTTTTTTTTTCCCCTCGCTTTCTCTCCTTTCTTTTTTCTCTTATTTTTTTTTCCTTTCTCGCTTTCTCTCTTTTTTCCTTTCTCACTTCTCTATTCTTTCACTCTCTCTTTCTCTCTCGCTTTCTTTCCTTATTTTTTTTTTTCCTTTCTCACTCTCTCCTTTCTTTTTCTCTTTTTTTCTCCCTTTCTCACTTCTTTCTCTATTCTTTCACTCTCTTTCTCTCTCGCTTTCTTTCCTTTCCTTAATTTTTTTTCCTTTCTCACTTTCTCTCCTTTCTTTTTCATTTTTTTCCCTCTCTCACTCTTTTCTATTCTTTCACTCTTTCTTCTTTCTTTCTCTTTCCTTAATTATTTTTTCCCTTTCTTACTTTCTCTTTTTTTTTCCCTTTCTCTATTCTTTCACTCTTTCTTCTTTGTTTTTTCCTCTTTCTTCCTTTCTTTTTTCCTCTTTCTTGCTTTCTTTTTCTCTTTTTTTGTTTTTCTCTTTTTTCTTTTTCACTTCTTTCTCTAGTCTTTCACTATTTCGCCTTTCTTTTTTTCCTCCTTTCTGTCTCTCTTTCTTCTTTTCCCTTTCTTCCTTTCATCTCTCTCTCTCTTTCTTTCTTTTCACACACAATCACACACACAATCACACATTGAAACAATTTACACTTAAAATGAGTTCTTCTGCAAAATCCAGTTTGACAAAATTGTCCCGAATCCAAAAAACGCTTGTCGCACTTGAGGTGCCATTCACTGTTAGTGACACCCTAAACGCAGAAAGCAAACGCGCATTACCACACGTAATGCCCCGTACACACGAATGGATTTTCCATCAGAAAAAACTTGGATGGTTTTTCCGACGGAATTCCGCTCAAGCTTGGCTTACACACACACTTTTGTCACACAAAAGTTTGCTGAACTTTCGACCGTCAAGAACACGTGACGTACAACAATACGACGAGCCGAGAAAATTAAGTTCAATGCTTCCGAGCGTGCATTGAATTGTTTCCGAGCATGCGTAGAAATTTTGTGCATCGGAATTGCTACAGACGATCGGAATTTCCAATCTGAACTTTTTCCGACCGAAAAATTGAGAACCTGCTCTCAATCTTTTGCTGGCTGGAATTCGGCCAGCAAAAGTCCGATGGAGCATACACACGGTCGTATTTTCTGACCAAAAGCTCTCATCGGTCTTTTGCTGGCCGAATTTCCGATCGTGTGTACGCGGCATAACAAAAAATGCAGTTAAAAATGCTCAAAGTTAATGCCCATGAAGCTACATGAGCTACATTGGCATGTTTGTAACGAGACAATTTGCCTTCAGCAGACATGGAAACCCGGATAGAACGCCTCCTTTGCCACTTCAAAGAGGAAAATAAACATCCTCATATTTTTCTCATTTAAGCGATTCCCGTTGCGCTTTGAGAATCTCATTAGCGGCGTCATCGGGAGCGCAGACGCGGCTTCCCATACAAAAACTTTTCTGCGAAACAGGACCGGATAGAAACCAAAGGCCCGGAACAGGCGGATAAAAGGCCTCGTCTGGCGAGAGTCACCTGCGCCACGCAAAGCTCAGGAGGAGAAAGCGAGACAAAAGGCGCCATTATCAGCGGCTCTACCTACAGCAGGCGAGCGGAGGGGGGGGGGAGGGCTCAGGGGCCACCAATGCCGCACCTCCGCCTTTGTGCCGCAAACAACGCCGGGCCACAATAACCATTCCGCACACACAAAACAAAAAAAGCAAACACAAAAAATTCCTGGAGCTAAATGAATAATTAGCTATAAGCGCCCGCCCGCCCGCTGTGTCGGAGAAATGCGGATTATGTGAGTCATTCCGGTGAGCGCCATTATTAGAGGGTCCCCTGTCTGGATGCCATTTACCACCTCAGCGCTGCAAGCCGCCGATCAATGGAAGAGGGGAAACGGGACGCCTCTATAGGAATGGCAACACACAAAAAGTTAATTTTTTTCGGCGAACAAAGGCGCGGTTTGGTATTGTAAGGAGGGAAAACCCTGAACACGGCTGAACAAAGTTACAACTTGGGGGGGAAATAATACATAAAGGAGGGGACTGAAATGTTCAGACGGTCCCTGCCGATAATGAGGGATTTGCTACACACATAACTATCATTTCTAACAAAATACAAGTAGAAAATTCCATTCATGGTACCAATAATGCCTTTTAACTGCAAAGGACAGAATTTGGAAATTAAACACAAAATATAGGATACTCTACAGGGCCAAAAGTTTGGGAACTCCCAACTATCACATCTATATGAGTTTACTGGACTCCATCCCTAAACCATGGCCTTTAATATGGAGTCGCCCCACCATGGCCATTGTTATGGAGTTTTCCCACCATGGTCCTTAATAAGGTGTTGCCCCACCATGACCTTTAATATGGAGCTGCCCCACTATAGACATTAGTGTGGAGTTTCCCCATTATAGTCTTTAATATGGCGTGGCCTCAATATGGCGTTGCCCCATTATGGCCTTTAATATCGAGTTTCCCCACCATGGGGAATCATGTTGCCTCACCATGGCCTGTAATATGGAGGTGCCCCACCATGGCATTTGATATTAAGTTGCTCCATCATGACCTTAAGCATGAGGTTCCCCAATCATGGTTATTTATTTAGAGTTGCCCCACCCTGGCCTTTAATATGAAGCTGTCCCACCATGGCCTTTAACATAGCGTTGCCCCACCACAGCCATTAATATGGCGGTGCCCCACCATGGCCTTTAATAAAGAGGTGCCCCACCATGGCCTTTGATATGAAGTTGCCCCACCATGGCCTTTGATATGAAGATGCCCCACTATGGCCTTTGATATGAAGATGCCCCACCATGGCCTTTGATATGAAGTTGCATCACCATGGCCTTTGATATGAAGTTGCCCCACCATGGCCATTAACATGTTGTTGCCCCATCATGACCTTTTTATATGGATTTGCCCCACCATGGGCATTAATATGTAGGTGCCCCCCCATGGCCTTTAATATGGAGGTGCCCAAACATGGCATTTGATATGAAGTTGCCCCACCAAGGCCTTTAGTATGCAGTTGCCCCACCATGGCCTTTAGTATGCAGTTGCCCCACCATGGCCTTTAGTATGCAGTTGCCCCACCATGGCCTTTAGTATGCAGTTGCCCCACCATGGCCATTAACATTTTGTTGCCCCACCATGGCCATTAACATGTTGTTGCCCCACCATGGCCTTTAAATTGGCGTTGCCCCACCATTTTTTTTTTATACGGAGTTGCCCCATCATGGCCATTAATATGGCATTACCCCACCATGGCCTTTAATATGGAGTGCTTTACCATGGTCTTTGTTATGGAATTTTCCGATCCCATGGTCATTAATATGCATTTGCCCCACCATAGCCTTTAATTATGGAGTCGACCCACCATGGCCATTGTTATGGAGTTCTCCCACCATGGTCCTTAATAAGGTGTTGCCCCACCATGGCCTTTAATATGAAGCTGTCCCACCATGGCCTTTAATATAGCATTGCCCCACCACAGCCATTAAAATTGTGGTGCCCCACCATGGCCTTTAATAAGGAGGTGCCCCACCATGGCCTTTGATATGAAGTTGCCCCACTATGACCGTTGATATGAAGTTGCCCCACCATGGCCTTTGATATGAACTTGCCCCACCATGGCCTTTGATATGAAGTTGCCCCACCATGGCCTTTGATATGAAGTTGTCCCACCATGACCTTTTTATACGGAGTTGCCCCACCATGGGCATTAATATGGCAGTGCCCCACCATGGCCTTTAATATGGAGGTGCCCCACCATGGCCTTTAGTATGCAGTTGCCCCACCATGGCCATTAACATTTTGCTGCCCCACCATGGCCTTTAAATTGGCGTTGCCCCACCATGGCCTTTTTATACGGAGTTGCCCCATCATGGCCATTAATATGGCATTGCCCCACCATGGCCTTTAATACGGAGTGCTTTACCATGGTCTTTGTTATGGAATTTTCCCACCCCATGGTCATTAATATGCATTTTCCCCACCATAGTCTTTAATATAGCATTGCCCCACCACAGCCATTAAAATGGCGGTGCCCCACCATGGCCTTTAATAGGGAGGTGCCCCACCATGGCCTTTGATATGAAGTTGCCCCACCATGGCCTTTGATATGAAGTTGCCCCACCATGGCCTTTGATATGAAGTTGCCCCACCATGGCCTTTGATATGAAGTTGCCCCACCATGGCCTTTGATATGGAGATGCCCCACCATTATGGTGTTCTCCCATCATAGCCATTAAAATGGCATTGCCCCACCATCGTCTTTAGCGTGAAGTCCCCCCTCTCCCCAATGCCCATTATCCCCCGACCCCCTCCTTTTATAGGTGACAGAGTAGTTTTCTTTATGTAAACATCCATGGCTGCGGTACACGGTCGTTCCGAGCTGATGCTGGTAAAACATCTCTCTGTCAAGTCCTCAACGTGCGAGTCTTTCCACGACAAGCACTCAGACTGCTCCATTAATGGATTCGCAATGAACTGCAAAGCTTGGAGACATTTGTCAATTGTTACAGGACACAGCACACGGAAAAGAAGAGCATCTAAACCGCATGCATGGGGGCCAATTCAGATACATTCACAGAGCAGCATATGAAAACATGTGGCAATAGGTAAAGCCATGTTTATAAAAAAAACTACTGCAACCCGAACCAATGAAATATGATCACCGTCTGCCTTACCAGATTCAGTTGTTACAAGAACTGAACACTTGAGAAACTTCAAAACTACACTATGTGACCAAAGGTCTATGGACTTGTTGGATATCCCGTTCCAAATCCACGGTTAAAAATATGGATTCTACCCCCCCCCCCCCCCCCCATGGCCATTCCCCATGGCCATTCATATGAAGTTGCCTGCCCCCACCCCCTACGGTCATTAATGTACAGTTGCCCACCCCATTTTGGGGTGTGTCTGTAGGAATTTGTGCCCATTTGTGAGGTCAGGTTGAATGAAAAGACTTGGCTCGCAATGGGCGTTCCAATATATCACAAAGGTGTTTAGTAGGGTTGAGGTCAGTGGCGGCTGGTGCTCAAAATTTTTGGGGGGGGGCGCAAATAAACTGAAAAATTCTGGAAAAAAAAAGCCCATCAAATGCAGCCACTGTACCAAACGCAGCCACTGTGCCCATCAAAACGCAGCCACTGTGCCCATCAAAATGCAGCCACTTTGCCCATCAAAACGCAGCCACTGTGCCCATCAAAACGCAGCCACTGTGCCCATCAAAACGCAGCCACTGTGCCCATCAAAACGCAGCCACTTTGCCCATCAAAACGCAGCCACTTTGCCCATCAAAACAGTCCCTGCAAAGAAGCTGCCACTGTGCCCCCCCGCCCTGCACTTACCTTGTCTCGGGTGACGGCGGCATCGTGTCCTTCATTTCCTCTCCTGCCCGCTCCTCCTCTCATCCTCTGCTATGATTGGATGCCTGATAGGCGCCCAATCACAGCGCCTGTCATTTCAGCCAATCAGGGCACAGGTAACACAGACCTGTGCTCCTGATTGGCTAAGGGGCAGTACAATGTTAGCAAACCGAATTCCTTCGGTTTGCCAACATCAGTGCTGAGTGACAAGGAACGCACAGCGTTGCGCCCGCTTGTCACCTTTTTGGAACGCCTATTAGCGCTAATCAGGTGTTTCCAAAAAACACCCCCACCGCTGTAATTCAGGCGCCCGGTGACCGAAAAGGGGCCGGACACCTGAATAGGGGGTGTTAGCAGCGACTATAGATAGATTCATGCAATGCATGAATCTATGGTATATAGAGAGTGACAGGAGAGGGGGGCGGCGCTCCTGCGCCCTTTATGGACGCACCGCCCCTGGTTGAGGTCCTGGCTCTATGCAGGACACTTGCAGGACACTTGCGTTCCTCCACACCAAACGGGTCACACCATGTCTTTATGGAGCTGGCTATGAACACAGGTGCACAGTTATGGATCTTCCCCAAACCATGGCCATGGTGTTGGATGAGAAGACCTGGCTCGCCATCGGCATTCCAAATAATCCCAAAGGTAGGGTTGAGGTCAGGGCTCTGTGGAGGACACTCAAGTTTCTCCACACCAGACTGGTCAAAACCATGTCTTCATGGAGCTCAGAGGCAGCTCTAGGCTTTGTGAGGCCTTAGGCAAATCTTAGACATGAGGCCCCACTCATGCCCAAAATGGGAAAAATAATTAAAGCGATAGAAATTAACTGTATAAATTGCATGATATTCCATTCAACTGTAACACACACATCAGGCGAACTAGGCGGCCGTGAGGCCCCTAGGAGTGTGAGGCCTTAGGCGACCGCCTAATTAGAGAGCCGCCTCTGATGGAGCTGGACATCTCATCCCCAAAAAACATGGTTATCATGGAGTTCCCCCATGGACATGAATATGGAGTTACTCTTCTTCATGGTTAAAACATTCTTCACTCTTTCCACAAGATTTGGGGGGGGGGGGGGGTGTCTGTGGGAATTTGTGCTCATTTGTAGAGATTTGTGGGGGGCGTCTGTGGGAATTTATGCCCATTTGTAAGGTCAGGTACTAATCTTGGATGATAAGACCTGGCTCACCATTGGCGTTCCACCCCTGTTCGGTAGGGTTGAAGTCAGGGCTCTGTGAAGGACACTCCAAACCAAAACTGGTCAAACCATGTCTTTGTGGAACTGACTTTGTATACAGGGGCACAGTCATAATGGAACAGAAAAAGGGTCTTCACCAAACCATGTCTTTGTGGACCTGGACATCCCATTACAAAAACCATGGCCATTAATATGGAGTTGCCACCAACCCCCCTCATGGCATTTAATATAGAGTTTCTCCCTTTGCAACTATAACACCCTCCACCCTTCTGGGAAGGCTTTCTACAAGGTTTTGAAGGGTGTCTGTGGGAATTTGTTCCCATTTGTAAGTACAGGTACTGATCTTGGATGACAAGACCTGGCTCACCATCGGCGTTCCACCCCTGTTCGGTAGGGTTGAAGTCAGGGCTCTGTGAAGGACACTCCAAACAAACTGGTCAAACCATGTCTTTGTGGAACTGACTTTGTATACAGGGGCACAGTCATAATGGAACAGAAAAGGGTCTTCACCAAACCATGTCTTCGTGGACCTGGACATCCCATTCCAAAAATCATGGCCATTAATATGGAGTTGCCACCAACCCCCCTCATGGCATTTAATATAGAGTTTCTCCCTTTGCAACTATAACACCCTCCACCCTTCTGGGAAGGCTTTCCACAAGGTTTTGAAGGGTGTCTGTGGGAATTTGTTCCCATTTGTAAGTACAGGTACTGATCTTGGATGACTAGACCTGGCTCACCATCGGCGTTCCACCCCTGTTCGGTAGGGTTGAAGTCAGGGCTCTGTGAAGGACACTCCAAACAAACTGGTCAAACCATGTCTTTGTGGAACTGACTTTGTATACAGGGGCACAGTCATAATGGAACAGAAAAGGGTCTTCACCAAACCATGTCTTCGTGGACCTGGACATCCCATTCCAAAAATCATGGCCATTAATATGAAGTTGCCGCCAACCCCCCTCATGGCATTTAATATAGAGTTTCTCCCTTTGCAACTATAACACCCTCCACTCTTCTGGGAAGGCTTTCCACCAGATTTTGGAGGGTGTCTGTGGCCATTTGTGAGGTCAAGTACTGATGTTGGATGGGGAGACCTGTCTCACACGCTGGGCCTCACGTTGGGCGCCAAAAAAAGGCCTGGTTCACCATTAGTGTTCCAGATGATCCCAAACATGTTCAGTAGGGTTGAGGTTAAGGCTCTGTGCAGGACCCTAGAGTTCCTCCACACTGCACTGGTTAAGCCATGCCTTTATGGAGCTGGACATCTACTTTCAAAAAACAGAATCCCCCCATGGCTATTAAGATGAAGTTGCCCCCTTTGGGACTATAACATCCTCCACCGTTTTGGGAAGGCTTTCCACAAAACTTTGGAGGTGTCTATGATAATTTGTGCCCATTTGCGAGGTCAGGTTCTGGCTCACTGTCTGCATTCCAATTCACCCCGAAGGTGTTCAGTAGGGTTGAGGTCAGGGCTCTGTTGGGCGCCAAAAAAAGGCCTGGTTCACCATTAGTGTTCCAGATGATCCCAAACATTTTCAGTAAGGTTGAGGTTAAGGTTCTGTGCAGGACGCTAGAGTTCCTCCACACCGCGCTGGTTAAGCCATGACTTTATGGAGCTGGACATCTACTTTCAAAAAATAGAATCCCCCCATGGCCATTAATAAGAAGTTGCCCCCTTTGGGACTATAACACCCTCCACCGTTTTGGGAAGGCTTTCCACAAAACTTTGGAGGTGTCTATGATAATTTGTGCCCATTTGCGAGGTCAGGATCTGGCTCTCTATCTGCATTCCAATTCACCCCGAAGGTGTTCAGTAGGGTTGAGGTCAAGGTTCTGTAAAGGCCACTTAGGTTCCTCCACACCAAACTGGTCACCTCATGTCTTTACGGTATGGAGTTGACTTATCTCTTGGGGGGCATGGTGGAACAGAAAAGGGTCTTCAAACTGTTAATGCAAGGTTGGGTGAGCCCAATTGCCTACAATGTCTATACGATGGAGCAATACCAGGACTCTTCACTGGACACACCTGAACTCCATCATGGGGGTTCACATTCTTCTGGACATGAACCCCCAACAGTACTCCATGTACAACAGAAAACAATCCCAACCAGCCAATCACCCTCAGCATTAAGACACTTAGAAAGCTGGTCCATTGTAGCCAAAATTCCCTGAGAGATACCCCTATAACCTCTGTGTAGACCCCCATATGTTCCTCTGATAGATTTGGAAGGTCGGACCCTTTGTCTATGATCATTCTCATGCTTTCCTAGGATCTAGTAATAAGAATTGTACCCCTCGTACCCCCTGAACAATGGAAGCGGACACTGGGGGGGGGGGGGGGTTTACTTTAGGCCGTCATAGCTTTATCCATCTGCTAGATCCCGGGACCCTCCCTCCCCCCCCCTTTACCTATTTGAGGTTCTCATCTCTGAGGTCAGACTGATTGGTGGCTTTAAGCAACGCTGACAGTTCTCATTTCAGGTACGGTAATAAATAACCCATAAAACGAGAGAATCTTTGGCCGGGCAGTTCGCTATTCTGGCAGTGGCCACACTGAGTGATGGATAAATCTAATGGAACGCGTATCTCGTGCACATCGCCAGCTGGAACTGGCACGGGTGGCGGGAGCTCAGGATCCATTTCCAAGTGACCGGCCAGCCAAATGAAGGCAGAGATTAATCAGGGCGGCTCATACAGAGTAAAGGGCACCTCTAGGCAGATAAAACACGGCTACTGGAGCTGTCCGGCCCGCCAAATGATCTGCGACGGAACAAACGTGCTCCTCCCATCCCCCAAATTATAACATGACAAAAAAAGGTGATATTTTTCAGAAGCTGCAGCCCTGAAGACATCGTGTCACTCACCCGCCCCCCTTCCTATCTCCTGGGCACTATTCCTCCCACTGACACCAATGATGGGGCACTATTCCTCCCACTGACACCAATGATGGGACACTATTCCTCCCACTGACACCAATGATGGGACACTATTCCCCCCACTGACACCAATGATGGGGCACTATTCCTCCCACTGACACCAATGATGGGGCACTATTCCTCCCACTGACACCAATGATGGGACACTATTCCTCCCACTGACACCAATGATGGGACACTATTCCCCCACTGACACCAATGATGGGGCACTATTCCTCCCACTGACACCAATGATGGGGCACTATTCCTCCCACTGACACCAATGATGGGGCACTATTCCCCCCACTGACACCAATGCTGGGACACTATTCCTCCCACTGACACCAATAATGGGGCACTATTCCTCCCACTGATACCAATGATGGGACACTATTCCTCCCACTGACACCAATGATGGGGCACTATTCCTCCCACTGACACCAATGATGGGGCACTATTCCTCCCACTGACACCAATGATGGGGCACTATTCCTCCCACTGACACCAATGATGGGGCACTATTCCTCCCACTGACACCAATGATGGGGCACTATTCCTCCCACTGACACCAATGATGAGACACTATTCCTCCCACTGACACCAATGATGGGACACTATTCCTCCCACTGACACCAATGATCGGGCACTATTCTTTCCATTGACACCAATGATGGGGCACTATTCTTTCCATTGACACCAATGATGGGGCACTATTCCTCCCACTGACACCAATGAGGAGACACTATTCCTTCCACTGACACCAATGATGGGGCACTATTCCTCCCACTGACACCAATGATGGGGCACTATTCCTCCCACTGACACCAATGATGGGGCACTATTCTTCTCATGGGCACCAATGATGGGGCACTATTCCTCCCACTGACACCAATGATGGGGCACTATTCCTCCCACTGACACCAATAATGGGGCACTATTCCTCCTACTGACACCAATGATGGGGCACTATTCCTCCCACTGACACCAATGATGAGGCACTATTCCTCCCACTGACACCAATGATGGGGCACTATTCTTCTCATGGGCACCAATGATGGGGCACTATTCCTCCCACTGACGCCAATGATGGGGCACTATTCCTCCCACTGACGCCAATGATGGGGCACTATTCTTTCCATTGACACCAATGATGGGGCACTATTCCTCTCTGGTGGAGGCAGGGGGGGTCTGGTGCAGGCGGGGGGGGGTCTGGTGCAGGGGGGGGGGGGGGGTCTGGTGGAGGCAGTGCCTGAGCATGTCATGTGATGCAAGGAGGCCGAGGGGAGCGGGCGGAGCCTTGTGTGCGGGTCGGCGGTACGGGAGCCGGACTGTCAGTGCTATTCGGACCGAAGGGACCGCCTGTCATGGAGAGAGACGGTCACTGTGACTGATAAGGGGGCGTGTCGTGTCGGTGAGATGTCATCATCATCTGTGCTGCTGTCAGTGTCACGGCGATCGTCTATTTCATGCCCGTGTGCCGCCCATTCTAATCTCTTTCCTGGCCCTGAGCTACTTACTTACGATTTATGAAAATAAAATATTAAATCTGCTTTTTGCCTTAAATCCCATTTCTAATTGCATATTGTACTTCTTTGTAGTCTACATACTGAAGTTTGCGCTTAAAACTGTAAATTTGTAAATTTTGGAAATGCCGGTAAAAGTGTTGCTGTGTCAGTAAAGTTTGTGTGTCTTGTCAGTAAATTTCAATCTCGTAGGTTGGCAACACCGGGCACACAGAACGCAAGTCAGAGCCGGCGGCATTACATAGAAGGCCGGCTGTCGTCCTGCGTTTGAGAAGAACGCCCCGGCCGTCACAATCCAAGGATAGAACGATCGATCGGATCAACGTGGGAGAGGAAAGTCTATTCCAGCAGAACAATGAATACACCGACTGTTCAATAATTTACACTTCACAACTCCTACATCACCATATACTATATATATATATACACACATATAAACACTCTTCCTAAAATAACCAGCAAAAAGAAACGAGATGAATTAATACCGTCTGTAGTATTTTCTGTAGTCTTGAACCCGATCACAGAACAATGTGTCAGTGTTTTATCTAAACAGGAAATTCTATTATCACTAAACAGAAACAATGTAACAAAATGTCAAACAAATAAAACCCGAACATGGAGGGGGGGGGGGGGGGGGGTCAAGGAGCCGACATGATTGTCCTATAATGAGGTCTTGGGTTATGTTACATAACAGCCTGTAAGACTGTAAGCTCTTCTGTACAGAGACTGATGTGACTGTGGGGGAGGGGACATTAGAGTGTAAGCTCTTCTGTACAGAGACTGATGTGACTGTGGGGGAGGGGACATTAGAGTGTAAGCTCCTCTGTACAGAGACTGATGTGACTGTGGGGGAGGGGACATTAGAGTGTAAGCTCTTCTGTACAGAGACTGATGTGACTGTGGGGGAGGGGACATTAGAGTGTAAGCTCCTCTGTACAGAGACTGATGTGACTGTGGGGGGAGGGGACATTAGAGTGTAAGCTCTTCTGTACAGAGACTGATGTGACTGTGGGGGGGGGGGGGGGGGCATTAGAGTGTAAGCTCCTCTGTACAGAGACTGATGTGACTGTGGGGGAGGGGACATTAGAGTGTAAGCTCCTCTGGTACAGAGACTGATGTGACTGTGGGGGAGGGGGACATTAGAGTGTAAGCTCCTCTGTACAGAGACTGATGTGACTGTGGGGGAGGGGACATTAGAGTGTAAGCTCCTCTGGTACAGAGACTGATGTGACTGTGGGGGAGGGGGACATTAGAGTGTAAGCTCCTCTGTACAGAGACTGATGTGACTGTGGGGGAGGGGACATTAGAGTGTAAGCTCTTCTGTACAGAGACTGATGTGACTGTGGGGGAGGGGACATTAGAGTGTAAGCTCCTCTGTACAGAGACTGATGTGACTGTGGGGGGGAGGGGACATTAGAGTGTAAGCTCTTCTGTACAGAGACTGATGTGACTGTGGGGGGGGGGGGGCATTAGAGTGTAAGCTCCTCTGTACAGAGACTGATGTGACTGTGGGGGAGGGGACATTAGAGTGTAAGCTCCTCTGGTACAGAGACTGATGTGACTGTGGGGGGGGGGGAGGGGGACATTAGAGTGTAAGCTCCTCTGTACAGAGACTGATGTGACTGTGGGGGAGGGGACATTAGAGTGTAAGCTCCTCTGTACAGAGACTGATGTGACTGTGGGGAGGGGACATTAGAGTGTAAGCTCTTCTGTACAGAGACTGATGTGACTGTGGGGGAGGGGACATTAGAGTGTAAGCTCTTCTGTACAGAGACTGATGTGACTGTGGGGGAGGGGACATTAGAGTGTAAGCTCCTCTGTACAGAGACTGATGTGACTGTGGGGGAGGGGACATTAGAGTGTAAGCTCCTCTGTACAGAGACTGATGTGACTGTGGGGGAGGGGACATTAGAGTGTAAGCTCCTCTGCACAGAGACTGATGTGACTGTGGGGGAGGGGACATTAGAGTGTAAGCTCCTCTGTACGGAGACTGATGTGATTGTGGGGGAGGGGACATTAGAGTGTAAGCTCCTCTGTACAGAGACTGATGTGACTGTGGGGGGGGGGCATTAGAGTGTAAGCTCCTCTGGTACAGACTAATGTCCCCCCCCCCCCCCACAGTCACATCAGAGTGTAAACTCCTCTGGTACAGAGACTGATGTGACTGTGGGGGGAGGGGACATTAGAGTGTAAGCTCCTCTGTACAGAGACTGATGTGACTGTGGGGGAAGGGGACATTAGAGTGTAAGCTCCTCTGGTACAGAGACTGATGTGACTGTGGGGGGAGGGGACATTAGAGTGTAAGCTCCTCTGGTACAGAGACTGATGTGACTGTGGGGGGGGGGGGGGACATTAGAGTGTAAGCTCGTCTGGTACAGAGACTGATGTGACTGTGGGGGGAGGGGACATTAGAGTGTAAGCTCCTCTGGTACAGAGACTGATGTGATTGGCTTAGTGTTCTCTGTACAGCACTGCGGTATATGTCAGAGTCATGTTATTATGGGAAATAATAAATAATACAGAAGCCAGAGAAATGATTTTAGTCATTTTTGCAACTTTAGCAGAAATCTATAACATCTTCTGAGATCAAAAACATAGCGCCGGACATCTGGAGGAATTTATTAATATTTTACCATCACAGGCGGCACGAGGCTCAGAATGGAAGGAAATGAAACATGAGGTGTGGGAGCCCCGTACCTCAGTGAGTTCATGAACACATGGTGCCCCTTTGATGAGTGAGTGTAGGGTGGAGGAACTTAACTGGCCTGCACAGAGTCCTGACCTCAACCCGATAGAACACCTTTGGGGTGAATTAGAGCAAAAACTGTGAGCCAGGCCTTCTCGTCCGACATCAGTGCCTGACCTCACAAATGTTCTTCTGGAAGAATGGTCAAACATTCCATAGACACCCTCCTAAACCTTGTGGACGGCCTTCCCAGGAGAGGTGAAGCTGTTATAGCTGCAAAGGGTGGAGCCAACTCCATATTGAACCCTCCGGACTAAGACTGGGAGGCCATTATAGTTCATGTGTGTCATATAGTTTATACTTAGATTAAACTTCAGCTTTAAAAACACAAAAACATTCCAAAACCAAAAAAGGTCCACACAGTCCGGGTGAGAACCGACAGGACGGTTCCTGTCGGTTCTCACCCGGACTGTGTGGACCATGTAGGAGACGTTTCTCCTACATGGAAGGATTAGGGGGGTCTCGGGTTCCTTAGAGGGGTCTCAAGGTCCCAGTTATATCTTGGGATGTCTCTTACATGGAAGGGTTGGGGGGTTCTTGGGGCCCCAGTTCTATCTACAGATTTCTGTCCAACATTGAAGGATTAAGGGGTGGATGTTCTATTTAATGTTGGACAGAAATCTGTAGATAGAACCGGGGCCCCCAAGAACCCCCCAACCCTTCCATATAAGAGACATCCCAAGATATAACTGGGACCTTGAGACCCTCTAAGGAACCCCGAGACCCCCTAATCCTTCCATGAACTGGCCCTTTGTATAGAAAGTCTGATGTAAAAGAAACATCTCCAAATAGAACTGGGACCTTCCTTGGGGAGTTTTATGAAAGGTTTTGAAAAGTTTGTTTTGAAAAATGTTATGAAACTTTTATGAAGATACAATGTATCCGATTCCTGGGTTGGTTGTTTTTTTTTTTGTGTATTTTTGAGATTTCCTTCCATTTGGGAAAAGAATTCAAAGTCACTTTATATTTCGATCATCTTCCTAGTCCGTCTCTCCTCTATCTCGGTCTTTCTTCGATCTCTCTTTATTCTTCATTCCTCCAGTGACTGTTCCTTTCTCAATCCAAATATATGTCAGAAAACCTTCACTTTCCTTGCAGAATGAACATTTTCTAGGGGACACGATACTACGAAACCCTCCCACAAATGCGGCCCATTGATTGCATCCAAGATTTGTTCATTTGCGCACACAAAAAAATTATTTTCTTAAAGCGGGATTCCACCCTAAAGTGGAACTCCCGCTTTTCGGAACCCTCCCCCCCTCCGGTGTCACATTTGGCACCTTTCAGGGGGGGAGGGGGGTGCAGATACCTGTCTAAGACAGGTATCTGCACCCACTTCCGGGCATAAACTCCCACGGGAGTTTACGTCACCTCCTGTCCCGGCGCGCTGTCTGCCGGGACACACACGTGACCCGGCAGACGGCGCTGAAGATTCTCATTGCGCCGCGCGACTCGCGCATGCGCAGTAGGGAGTCGGGAACTGAAGCCACTTCCCGATTCCCTCACCGAGAATGGCGCCGGCTACAGCAGGGAGCCGAGCGATCGATCGGCCTCTGCTGCCGACACCGCTGGACCCTGGAACAGGTAAGTGTCCATTTTTTAAAAGTCAGCAGCTGCAGTATTTGTAGCTGCTGGCTTTTAAATTTTTTTTTTTTTCAGTACAGTCCCGCTTTAACTACTTCCCACCCGGCCACTGTATATATACGGCCGGGTGGGAGCCATCTACTTCCGATAGGACGTTCCTGAACGTCCTTCACAAGTAGGGGGATCGCGCACACGTGCCCGCGCAGCCGGACACGGCACATCGCGGATCGGCAGGAGGGCTCTGTGATTGGCCCTCCTGATCACATGACGGCCGTGTCCGATCACAGCCGTCATGTGATGTAAGCAAACAGCCGGTTGCTAGGCGATCGGCTCTCCTCTCCTCACACGGAAGTCGTCGCTGAGAAGAGGAGAGCGGATCGCTGCAGCCGGCTGGTGATCGGTGAATAGGAGCTGTTTTTTTTACAGCTTTTTACTCACTGATCACCAGTGTAGTGTAAAACAGTGTAAACACACATGTCCCCAAAACACACATGTCCCCAAAACAAATAATAAAAAAACACATGTCCCCCACATATGTCCCAGTAAAATCACATGTCCAAAGATTATCTGCACACATCTGTACATGATCATTTGCGTACATCTGTCCGTGATCACGCGAACCAATTATTATACAAGTAACAGAATTTTTTTTACTAAAAACATGTAGCAGAATAAATTTGGGCTTAAAGCGGTTCTGCACACATTTCATTTAGGAAATCTCTTTGCCTTCCAAATCAGGGCAAAGAGTACTAAATGAAGTGTGTTTTTTTTTTTTTTTCCACTTACCTTGTAATCGATGACTTCCTGTCCTCTGTCTCTGCGGGGGTGGGCGGGGTCTCTGCGTCGATCGTCGTCACACCGCACTGTCTCCTGGGATCTGGTGTCATTGATCCCAGGAGTCTGTGCGGGCATCTTCCGAAATCTCGCGAGATTTCGGACACATCTTCCGAAATCTCGCGAGATTTCGGCCACATCTTCCGAAATCTCGCGAGATGTCGGCAGATGTGCCAACATCTCGCGAGATTTCGGAGAACGTGAGCTGCACTTTGCCGTTACTGCGCGCGCGCGAGCTCGGCGCAGTAACGGCGGTGCATGCTGGGCCATCTAAAGTGCCTGTGGGGTTTCACATGCCCACAGGCAAGATGGCCCCCAGCAGAAAAGCATCATATAAATAATTTTATTGGAGGAAAACCGGCTGCGATCGAGATGGAAGATGGAACACGTGAGTCCCCCAATTTACCTCGTAATCCTTGGCATATTCCCCAAAAAAAAAAAAAACAGTGCAGAACCGCTTTAAATTTATGACAAAATTTGATTTTATTGGATTTCTTTTAAAATAGAAAGAAGAAAATATTGTTTTTTTTCCAAATTTCCAAATTTTTTTTGCTTATATCGCAAAAAAAAAAAAAAAACGGAGTCGTGAATAAATACCACCAAACTAAAGCTCTATTTGTGCAAACAAAATGATAAAAATTTCATTCGGGTACAGCGTAGCATCACCGCGCAATTGTCATTGAAAGTGCGAGAGCGCTGAAAGCTGAAAATTGGGCTGGGTAGGAAGGGGGCGAAAGTGCCCGGTATTGTAGTGGTTAAATTCATTTATGACCAGGTTGCAAAAATGAACACACCCCAATGGAAGCCTTGGGAGCAAAGCTACATATTGGCCCAGGTTCACACCGAGTGGCGGGCATGAAGCCGTGCGAGATCGCGCAATTTCACTCCCGCATGTCAGTCCCGGCAGTTTCATAGACATCTGTGAGGCTTTCTGCACAGATGTCAATGGAAAAATCGCACCCCGAAATCGCAAATAGTAGCACAGAAACCACTTTTTGAAATCGGTGCAGCGCCGCAAATGCAGCGTCACACCGGTTAGGACAGTGCCGTTAATGGCAATTGCTGCCAATTTGACACGCAATGCTAACAAGAATTCAACTATAGGCAACTCTAATTATTCATTAACCACTTGCCGCCCACCATATAGCAACATGACGTCGGCAAAGTGGTTGCCATATCCTGACCGGACGGTCATATGACATTCTCAGGATATCAAGCCCCAGGGGCGCGCATCGCGGCGATCGTTGTTGCAGCGCGTCAGTCTGACACCCCGCAACTCCGATCTAGGTCTCCGACAGAGACTCTTTACCACGTGATCAGCTGTGTCCAATCGCGGCTGATCACGATGTAAACAGGAACAGCCGGTGATCGGCTTTTCCTCACTCGCTTCTGACAGATGCGAGTAGAGGAGAGCCAATCAGCGGCTCTCCTGACAAGGGGGGGGGGGGCTGTGCTGATTGTTTGTTTGTTTGTTGTTTACTGCCCAGTACCACCAGGGATGGCCACCACACTGAACCACCAGGTATGCCCCCCTAGACCACCAGGGAAATGGCAATCAGTGCCATTGAAAAATGCCTGCCGTGCCAGTGATGCCCACCAGTGAAATCCAGTGCCAGCCATCAGTGCTGCCTATCAGTGCCCAGCAGTGTCACCTATCAGTGCCTTCAATCAGTGCCACCCATAAGTACTCATCAATGCAGCCTTTCAGAGTCGTATATATTGTATATATCTATATCCCGGGTCAGGTGACCGGCAGCGATGTTGCGTTGCACTCGGTCGCAGAGTCGTATATATTGTATATATCTATATTCTGGGTCAGATGACCGGCGGCGATGTTACGTTGCGCTCTCGGTCGCAGAGTCGTATACATTGTATATATTTATATCCCTGGTCAGGTGACCGGTGGCGATGTTGCGTTGCACTCGGTCGCAGAGTCGTATACATTGTATATATCTATATCCTGGGTCAGGTGACCGGTGGAGATGTTGCGTTGCACTCGGTCGCAGAGTCGTATATATCTATATCCCGGGTCAGGTGACCGGTGGCGATGTTGCGTTGTGCTCGGTCGCAGAGTCGTATACATTGTATATGTTTATATCCCGGGTCAGGTGACCGGCGGGGATGTTGCGTTGCACTCGGTCGCAGAGTCGTATACATTGTATATATCTATATCCTGGGTCAGGTGATCAGCGGCGATGATGCGTTCCTCTCGGTCGCAGAGTCGTATATATTGTATATATCTATATCCCGGGTCAGGTGACCGGCGGTGATGTTACGTTGCGCTCTCGGTCGCAGAGTCGTATACATTGTATATATCTATATCCCGGGTCAGGTGACCGGCGGCGATGTTACGTTGCGCTCTCGGTCGCAGAGTCGTATATATTGTATATATCTATATCCCGGGTCAGGTGACCGGCGGTGATGTTACGTTGCGCTCTCGGTCGCAGAGTAGTATACATTGTATATATTTATATCCCGGGTCAGGTGACCGGCGGCGATGTTGCGTTCCACTCTCGGTCGCAGAGTCGTATATATTGTATATATCTATATCCCGGGTCAGGTGACCGGCGGCGATGTTGCGTTGCGCTCTCGGTCGCAGAGTCGTATATATTGTATATATCTATATCCTGGGTCAGGTGACTGGCGGCGATGTTGCGTTCCTCTCGGTCGCAGAGTCGTATATATCCATATTCTGGGTCAGGTGACCGGCGGCGATGTTACGTTGCGCTCGGTCGCAGAGTCGTATACATTGTATATATTTATATCCCGAGTCAGGTGACCGGCGGCGATGTTGCGCTCGGTCGCAGAGTCGTAACGCACACGGGTGACAGGTACACTTTCCCGGTGAATGGAGGCGACACATTAGTATGCAGGAAGCGGGGGCGGGGATGATTGTGGTAAATGGCGGAGCAGACGGCGGCGACCCCGCCAGTCATTTCATAAACAGGGTTAATGATAATCCGCGATTTAATGATGTCTGCACAGCTGTCTACAAATAACGCGCCGCTTCCCGGAGCGCAGCGATCCCATAATACCTGCGACCCCCTCAGAGCCGCCAGGGGGGGTGCAGGGGGGGGGGTCACTCCGGGATCAGGATAATTATGTGACAATAAAATGACTTCAACTTCTGCTATAATACAAAAAGATACAAACCCCTCCCCCGCCTAACGCGCCAAACATGGCGCTCTGCTTCACTACAAATATATACTTTACAGAAATGGACGTCTTTACCTAAATATTTCCACTCTTCCAGCCTGATCACTGGGGGAGGGGAGACTGAGGAAATGACTCCTCCTCCTTCTCCAAAGTTACAATGTACAGTCTGATCACTGGGGGAGGGGAGACTGAGGAAATGACTCCTCCTCCTTCTCCAAAGTTACAATGTACAGTCTGATCACTGGGGGAGGGGAGACTGAAGAAATGACTCCTCCTCCTTCTCCAAAGTTACAATGTACAGTCTGATCACTGGGGGAGGGGAGACTGAGGAAATGACTCCTCCCCCTTCTACAAAGTTACAATGTACAGTCTGATCACTGGGGGAGGGGAGACTGAGGAAATGCTTCCTCCTGCCTGCAGCAGACAGAAATATAAAATGTCTGGATTGAGAATCCCTTTAAATATAATAAAATAGATTTTGTAGAAATATCAGAGAGATAGAAATGGATGTCGATCCTCCCAGCGAAGGTCATCGATCGGAGGGGGGGGGGTCACCAGAAAACCGTTGCAGAAAGGTGTATGAATGCGTTGCTATGGCTCCATGGCAGGATTTTGGCACACGCCGGTTACCCCGTCGCCCTCTTCCCTCCGTCTGCCCATAGACTGTAGAATCCTGGCAGAAGATCTTGGCGTCTCCGGGACGATCGTTCTGCCAAGTGCAGATAAATCAGCGGATTCCGCTTTTTATTAACTCCTTCCGAAGTATGGCGGAGCGGGCGAGCTCGGAGATCGCTGCCACCGAGAAGGGTTAAAAAGGTGCGAAATTAGCCAACTCCGCACTCAATTCATCTTTATTACTTTGCGTCAAAAGTGACGCCGGCTGGCGTTTCGTTGGCCGGCGGCGCCCTCTGGAGATCTTTTCTATGGCGCTCGCGTCCCTGGCACGGACTCCTGGGTGGGAATGGCGTGGAGACCTGCGGGATATTTGTGGCTCAGTTGATGGATTTGAATGATTGGTGGGATCTCGCGGTGACGCAGCGCTCCAGGGGGGAGGGGGGGGTCCGCCCGCCGCGACGCCAAGAGTCCGGCCTCGTTACCGATGAGTTATCTTCTGTCACATCCAACTCCACTGACTTCTCCAGAGCTGAAGAGTGTAAATATTCTATATATATAAATATAATAAATAAGATTTCATCCCCCCGGCGCCGCGCCAAAGCGAGGAGGTCATGTGACCGCCGATTTCTAGAAAGCAAAACGTCACTCTGTAGAGATTAGGAAAATAAAGAGGACCTGTCAGGAAAGGCCAATGGCAACAGAGGCGGCTTCCCTCCTCCCATCCAACTCTGGAGGCTGCAAATGTGCGACTCTCAGAAATGGAAGCTGTGCAACCTCCCTCTCACACTGCGCTCTGTGCAAGCAATGCTGCAGCACTCAGGGTGGCCGGGGCTGGAACCAGGAAACACAATGGCTGCATTTTCTCAGGCTGGGGCACTATTCCTCCCACTGACACCAATTATGGGGCACTATTCCTCCCACTGACACCAATGATGGGACACTATTCCTCCCACTGACACCAATGATGGGACACACTATTCCTCCCACTGACACCAATGATGGGACACTATTCCTCCCACTGACACCAATGATGGGGCACTATTCCTCCCACTGACACCAATGATGGGACACTATTCCTCCACTGACACCAATGATGGGACACTATTCCTCCCACTGACACCAATGATGGGGCACTATTCCTCCCACTGACACCAATGATGGGGCACTATTCTTCCCACTGGCACCAATGATGGGGCACTATCCTCCCACTGACACCAATGACGGGACACTATTCCTCCCACTGACACCAATGATGGGACACTATTCCTCCCACTGACACCAATGATGGGACACTATTCCTCCCACTGACACCAATGATGGGACACTATTCCCCCACTGACACCAATGATGGGGCACTATTCCTCCCACTGACACCAATGATGGGGCACTATTCCTGCAACTGACACCAATGATGGGGCACTATTCCTCCCACTGACACCAATGATGGGGCACTATTCCTCCCACTGACACCAATGATTGGGCATTATTCCTCCCACTGACACCAATGATGGGGCACTATTCCTCCCACTGACACCAATGATGGGACACTATTCCTCCCACTGACACCAATGATGGGGCACTATTCCTCCCACTGACACCAATGATTGGGCATTTATTCCTCCCACTGACACCAATGATGGGACACTATTCCTCCCACTGACACCAATGATGGGGGCACTATTCCTCCCACTGACACCAATGATGGGGCACTATTCCTCCCACTGACACCAATGATGGGGCACTATTCCTCCACTGACACCAATGATGGGGCACTATTCCTCCCACTGACACCAATGATGGGGCACTATTCCTCCCACTGACACCAATGATGGGGCACTATTCCTCCCACTGACACCAATGATGGGGCACGGTTTACCTCCATTCACATCGTCACAGTCCGGCCCCCCAAAGTCTGAAGAACAGTATACTGGCCCATTGATTAGAAAGTTTGGACCCCCCTGCTCTATGGTGATTAGAGAAATAAAGAGGACCTGTTAGGAAAGCTTCCATCCAGCATCCTGAAGTGTCATTTTAAAGTGGGACTCCAACCAAACACTTAATTTTGGGATCCCCATCATGGGAGGAACAAAGAAGACACAGAGAACAAAATGCTCGACCCCCCGCCCCTCCCCCAGAGCTGATTGAGCAAGAGTTCCCCTTAAAGAAAGTTCCAGTAGAGGGATGTCAGATCTGCATTTTGCACTCAATAAAGTTTCTTTTACTAGTCGGGGTTGTCCTTTAAGGAGCGCCCTTTGTCTTCCCTCCGTTCGCTGAGCGGGTCGCCCCCGGCAACATGTTCCGAGCCCCATGCCGATGTTAAAGGATGTCTGACTAAAGCGGAGAATTACTTTTATATCATTTATTAGCTGTGAAGCCGGGGCAAGAAATATCACACGTTGTCGCAGCGAACCCCCCGCCCCCCCGCCGATATCAATGCAGCGCCTTCCCTTTGATAGGACGGGATCTCCTGGCTGCGGCAGACGCGCCCCCGCCATGTACAGTGCCATACATAATAGATGAAAGGCCAATATTCCTGCCGGTGATACAAGCTATAGAAGTACATTGACAGGGAAAAACATGGCGCCCACATATACCAGGCGGTGTACAAACCACCATGCCACGTTTTGGAGACTGGCCTATAGATGCGCCATTCCTGCAGGTTCTCTGGGGGTGACGGCGGTTATTGGAAGAAGACTTGTGCCTCTTTGTAAGATTCGGAACTCATGGGAGGAACAAAAAGGTTCCAGCTGCACCGCCACCGACTCTCCACTGGGGGAGGGGCAGACCGGGTCGGAGCAGCAAGGCATGCTGGGATTGTAGGTACAAAATCATATCTGGAAACATGGGGTGACCGTGACACTGCTGCCAAAATAATGGGGGGGGGGGTTCTTTACTCCCCCACTGGGGCTGATCTGAAATCAAAGTACATGCAACGGGGCAATGTGGGATCTAAGGTGCATTCATTGGGGCTGATCTGAAGACTGAAGGCCATGCATTGGGCCTGATCTGAAGACTGAAGGCCATGCATTGGGGTTGATCTGAAGACTGAAGGCCATGCGTTGGGGCTGATCTGAAGACTGAAGGCCATGCGTTGGGGCTGATCTGAAGACTGAAGGCTATGCATTGGGGCTGATCTGAAGACTGAAGGCCATGCGTTGGGGCTGATCTGAAGACTGAAGGTTATGCATTGGGGCTGATCTGAAGACCGAAGGCCATGCATTGGGCCTGATCGGAGTTCTGAAGGCCATGCATTGGGGCTGATCTGAAGACTGAAGGCCATGCATTGGGGCTGATCTGAAGACTGAAGGCCATGCATTGGGGCTGATCTGAAGACTGAAGTCCATGCGTTGGGGCTGATCTGAAGACTGAAGGCCATGCATTGGGGCTGATCTGAAGACTGAAGGCCATGCATTGGGGCTGATCTGAAGACTGAAGGCCATGCATTGGGGCTGATCTGAAGACTGAAGGCCATGCATTGGGCCTGATCTGAAGACTGAAGGCCATGCATTGGGGTTGATCTGAAGACTGAAGGCCATGCGTTGGGGCTGATCTGAAGACTGAAGGCCATGCGTTGGGGCTGATCTGAAGACTGAAGGCTATGCATTGGGGCTGATCTGAAGACTGAAGGCCATGCGTTGGGGCTGATCTGCAGACTGAAGGTTATGCATTGGGGCTGATCTGAAGACCGAAGGCCATGCATTGGGCCTGATCGGAGTTCTGAAGGCCATGCATTGGGGCTGATCTGAAGACTGAAGGCCATGCATTGGGGCTGATCTGAAGACTGAAGGCCATGTATTGGGGCTGATCTGAAGACTGAAGTCCATGCGTTGGGGCTGATCTGAAGACTGAAGGCCATGCATTGGGGCTGATCTGAAGACTGAAGGCCATGCATTGGGGCTGATCCGAGATGGAAAGTGAAGACTGAAGACCATGCATTAGGGCTGATCTGAAGACTGAAGGCCATGCATTGGGGCTAATCTGAAGACTGAAGGCCATGCATTGGGACTGATCTGAAGACTGAAGGCCATGCATTAGGGCTGATTTGAAGACTGAAGGCCATGCATTGGGGCTGATCTGAAGACTGAAGACCATGCATTAGGGCTGATCTGAAGACTGAAGGCCATGCATTGGGGCTGATCCGAGATGGAAAGTGAAGACTGAAGACCATGCATTAGGGCTGATCTGAAGACTGAAGGCCATGCGTTGGGGCTGATCTGAAGACTGAAGGCAATGCATTGGGGCTGATCTGAAGACTGAAGGCCATGCGTTGGGGCTGATCTGAAGACTGAAGGCCATGCATTGGGGTTGATCTGAAGACTGAAGGCCATGCATTGGGGCTGATCTGAAGACTGAAGGCCATGCGTTGGGGCTGATCTGAAGACTGAAGGCCATGCATTGGGGTTGATCTGAAGACTGAAGGCCATGCATTGGGGCTGATCTGAAGACTGAAGGCCATGCGTTGGGGCTGATCTGAAGACTGAAGGCCATGCGTTGGGGCTGATCTGAAGACTGAAGGCCATGCATTGGGGCTGATCTGAAGACTGGAGGCCATGCATTGGGGTTGATCTGAAGACTGAAGGCCATGCATTGGGGCTGATCTGAGTTCTGAAGGCCATGCATTGGGGCTGATCTGAAGACTGAAGGCCATGCATTGGGGCTGAACAACTTTTTTTGTTTGCACCAGTTAATCAGTTCATAGTCGTATTGCTAATGACAAGTTAAACTGATTAATTATTGAATAATTATAATAAATCCATTTTATTATTATTAGAATTAATGAGAGTAACTTGCCATTAGCAGTACAGCCATGCATGAAAAAACTGAAAACCCACTAATACTACGGGACGCCATCGCTCGCCGGCACATCGGTTTTCGGATTCTTGTAAACATGAATACGTAGACAAGGTTGCCGACCTCGGCTTTAAACCATTCCTGACCAATCAGGAGCCTGCTAGCCAATGGAGAACTACAATTCCCAGCATGCTCTGGCAGCCCCCCCCCCCCCCCACAACTTAAAGATCGCCATAAATCCCCAGAAAAATTCCTGCGCGGCTCACCGCTGCTGTTTTTTTGGCAACCAAATTGGTGAACGGTTGAGCAGCTAGTCAAATGAGCCACAGAGGGGAGCGGTGCATTGTGGGAAAACGCCTTCCCAGGGTGCAAACAAAGGGGAGAACAATCCGCATGCATCAAATTTTCACATTGTTTGGCGGCGGCGGCGGCGGAGTCGATGATTTTCAGCACGGGCCACATACAAATGAGCTTTATACATTTTTCGACCTTCGCCCTTTCCACATGACACGCACTTAAATCACGTCGGCGCGATGTCAGAATTTACAAAAGACAACGTTTTTTTTTTATTTTCTTGGTCCCCAAACCTGTGAATGAATCCCGCTACGCTATTAAAGGGTGATGTATCGCGCCTTTATGTCCAATCCGCCTGCAATTTCCCCGTGCGTTTAATTGGAATGGCAATTAAAAAGAGGTTAATTGGCCTTTTATTGGACATTTCCTATTGCTGGCGGCAGCATTTTTTTTTTTTTTTTTCGTGTTTTGGCCCCAGATGCAGAATGGCGACCGAGATCTGCGAGGTTAGCAAGAAAAAAAAAAAAAAAGAGTAGGAAATACGATCACACAATCAGAGATCGGATACCTGGAAATCATCATCTGTCACTGAGACTGAAACAAAGTATAAAAAAAATGTTACATTTTGTTAAAGCGCCGCCCCCGACAATTCTACGAGCCACCCCTTCAGCTCACGCAGATATCCCAAATCCCTATTATATTTCGTGTTTAGTATCTTCAAATGGAGCAAATCCCTATTCCCCCCACCCCCACCCCATACCCTCCCCCCCCCCTACCCCCCCCCCCACCCCCCACCCCCCTCTGTGTTTCCCACCCCCAGCCCCCCCCTCCCCCCATCCCCCCCACACCACCCACCCCAAATCCCTATTATATTTCGTGTTTAGTATCTTCAAATGGAGCAGCTGAAATAAGGCTTGCAGTGGGAGGGGCCTGCTCTGTAAGCTGGTGATAAGGAAGGAGGGGGGTGGGTTTAGGAGAGGAAGGGAACCCGGGTTGGGTGTCTGTGATATCAGAGCAAAAAGGGGGCGGGGCAGCGACACAGAATAAGCAGAATTACAGACTCTGAAAACTGTATTCACCAGTGGCGGCCGCTCATAGGGGGCGTCGCCCCCCCAATCCATGCACCCGGTCTCCAATCGCCACGCAGGGCGTTGAGCGTATGTATTTCAATTGGGTTCTTTTTGAAGCACGTGCATACAGGAGATGCTGGGACTTGTAGTTCCTGGTCACATAATATACATGTATACAGATGCCTGAGGCTCTAATTGGCTTCAAAAAGGGTGGATTCGGGGGGGGGGGGGGGGCAGAGCACTGCGCCCCAAGCCCACCCACTTGTGTGACATGTCATCCTGCTTCTCCTCTCAGCCAATCAGGAAGCGGGTCATGAGACCCGATTGTCCAGGAATCCTAAGACCCGATTGGCCGGGAGGCGAAGCAACTGCCGGGGCTCAGGAGGGGATGCAGCGGGGAAGCTGTGACCTGGATGGGGTAAGTGCGGGCCTGGTGGGCGGCCTGACAGTCAACAAGCGAGCGACGTGGCAATCGAGCGGCGGCGTGGGGGGGGGGGAGGGGCCAGGTTTGTTTGCCACTTGGGTTCCTATGGAACACGTTCACATCAATGCAATTTTGTGCCTCCGCGTTTCTGGAAAGGGTCGGGGACTTTTTAAAATGCAAAACGCAGCTTTTTTTTGCTTTTTTTTGGGTTCTATAGATTTTAATAGAGACGTTGCAGAAAAGCATGTTGTTTTTTTTACATAAAGTTTTTATTGATTGAACAGAAAATCAAAAACAGAGTAACAATGACAGTCTTGCGGGTGTATTAATAACACAAAGGTAATGCAATACATTTTTTTATGCGTTTTGCATTATTGAATTTGCCCAACAGGAAATTAGCCAGATAAAAAAAAAGAATCAAAAAACGCATCAAAAACGCGTCTAAAATACGTGTCCGAAAATGCGGAAAGAACAGCAAAAAGGCACTGCAGAAATGGTTAAAAGCAACATGCATTGGTGTGAATCGAGCCGAGACACCAAGTCCTTAAGGCGCTGTTCTCACCATGGCGTTACGGTTCGCGGGCAGAACCAGCGCGAAATGCAGGACGCCCTTTGCGATCCCTGTTACTTTCAATGGCACCCAAATCACGAGTAAATCGCAGTAAAATTGCGCAAACAGAATCACAGAGCGCCTGCCGCCCAGAAGAAGTTACGGAAAAGGCGACAATTGCGGCAAAGATCGCGCTGCGTTTGGGGGTGCTATTGAAAGTAATGGGGCATCGCAAGCGCGTCCTATGTTTTGTGGCGATTCGGGACCGCGGCCAGAATCCCGGCAAAACACGGGACGCCCTTGCGATCCCTGTTACTTTCAATGGCACCCAAATCGCGCCCAAATTTGCGATTCGCATTAAAATCGCGCAAACAGAATCACAAAGCACCTGTTGCCCAGAAGAAGTTACGGAAAAAGCGACAATTGCGGCAAAGACCGCGCTGCGATTGGGGGATCGCAAGCTCGTCCTGAGTTTTGCGGCAATGCAGGATCGCCGCAAAACGCGGGACGCCCTTTGCGATCCCTGTTACTTTTAATGGCACCCCAATCGCGGCAAAATTGCGAATCGCAGTATAACTGAGCAAACCGAATAACAGAGCGCCTGTCGCCCCAGAAGAAGTTATGGAAAAAAGGCGAAATTGCTGCGATTAGGGGCACTACTGAAAGTAATGGGGATCGCAAACGCGTCCTGCGGTGATTCAGGATAGCGGGCAGAATCGCGGCAGCGCTGCCCGCGATTCGGAGCGCCATGGCGTCAACAGAGCCTTATGCCGCGTACACTTGATCGGAAATTTGGCCAGCAAAAGACCGATGAGAGCTTTTCATCGGAAAATGCGACCGTGTGTATGCTCCATCGGACTTTTGCTGGCGGAATTTCGGACAGCAAAAGATTGAGAGCAGGTTCTCAATTTTTCAGACGGAAAACGTTCCTGATCGGAAATTTACGATTGTCTGTGGCAATTCCGACGCATGCACGGAAGCATTGAACTTCATTTTCGCGGCTCGTCGTAGTGTTGTACGCCACCGCGTCCTTGACGGTCGGAATTTGGTGTGTAGGCAACACAAGCTTGAGAGGAATTGCGTTGGAAAAACCATCATAGCTTTTTCCGACGAGAATTCCGATCGTGCGTACGCGGCATTAGAGTGCAGAAAAAAAAAAGCTTTACATTTATATCTTCACACCCAGGGATCCGCATCAACAAATGGTGACGTCACACGCCGCAACCTATGGCCCCTCCCCCGCCCTGTGACTTCAGCGCTACAAAACGCAGCGGCCAGGATTCCAATGCTCCACGGATGACACATTTTTCCTATTTTTTGGTTTAGGTGGAATCGCTCTCCGCGGCGCCACGCCGATTATTTTGGAAGCTCTCAAGCAGAATTTGAAGTGTTTTATGTGTTTCAAAGAACAAAGAAATCTACAGAGATATCAGCACTAAACGTTCACCCAGAAGATCGAGCTGCACATTCCCAATATTCAATACACTTTTTTTTGCTGCAAATATTATATAAATATATATAAAAAAGAAAGAAAGAAAAAAAGAGGAGCACTCAACATGCAAATACTGGAAATGAAAAGAACAGGCAGTCCTGTAAGGGTGGAGATATACAGAGCCTAGAAGTATATTCATACCCCTAAGAAATTTCCCACATTTTCTCATGTTACCACCAAAAACATAAATGTATTTTATTGGGATTTTATGTGATGGACCAACACAAAGTGTCACATAATTGTAAAGTGGAAGTAAAATGATAAATGATACAAATAAATATGTGAAAAGTGTGGGGGGGGGGGGGGGGATTTGTATTCAGCCCCCTTTACTCTGATAACTAAAATCTAGGGGAACCAATTGCCATCAGAAGTCACCTAATTAGTAAATAGAGTCCATCTGCATGTAATTTAATCTCAGTATAATTACAGCTGTTCTGTGAAGCCCTCAGAGGTTTGTTGGAGAACTTTAGTGAACAACCAGCATCATGAAGGCCAAGGAACACACCAGACAGGTCCGGGATAAAGTTGTGGAGAAGTATAAAGCAGGGTTAGGTTATAATAAAATCTCCCAAGCTTTGAACATCTCACGGAGCTCTGTTCAATCCATCATCGGAAAATGGAAAGAGTATGGCCACAACTGCAAACCTACCAAGACACGGCCGTCCACCTAAACTGACCGGGCCGGGCAAGGAGAGCATTCATCAGAGAAGAGCCAAGAGGCCCATGGTGACTCTGGAGGAGCTGCAGAGATCCACAGCTCAGGGGGGAGAGTCTGTCCACAGGACAACTATTAGTCGTGTTCTCCACAAATCTGCCCTTTA
Organism: Lithobates sylvaticus; assembly: GCA_028564925.1. Classification (NCBI taxonomy): domain Eukaryota; kingdom Metazoa; phylum Chordata; class Amphibia; order Anura; family Ranidae; genus Lithobates; species Lithobates sylvaticus. The sequence continues at coordinate 7,483,256 of CM053031.1, read as the reverse complement.
TGGAAGAGTGACAAGAAGAAAGACATTGGAGAAAGAAAGTCATAAGAAGTCCTGTTTGTAGTTTGTGAGAAGCCATGTGGGGGAGGGGAGCAAACATGTGGAAGAAGGTGATCTGCTCACATGACACCAAAATTCTACTTTTGGCCTAAAAGTAAAACGCTACGTGTGGGGAAAACTAACACTGCCCATCCCCCTGAACACACCATCCCCACCGTGAAACATGGTGGTGGCAGCATCATGTGGTGGGGATGGTTTTCTTCAGCAGGGACAGGGAAGCTGGTCAGAGTTGATGGGAAGATGGATGGAGACAAATACAGGACAATCTTAGAAGAAAACCTGTTAAGAGTCTACAAAAGACTTGAGACCGGGGGGGAGGGTCACCTTCCAGCAGGACAACGACCCGAAACATACAGCCAGAGCTACAATGGAATGGTTTAGATCAGAGGTCTCCAAACTGCGGCCCGAGGGCCAGATGTGGCCCTTTGCTAGTCTTTATGCGGCCCTTGGGGCACAACTCCTTCCACTGATATGAGGCACTATTCCTCTCACTGACACCAACAATGGGACACTATATCTTCCACGATACCAATGATGGAATACTATTACTCCTACTAATAGGGGGAATACTCCTCCTATTGATCACCAACCCCAAGGCCATATTTATTCTCACTGATGCTGGGCCCGTGACATTTTCTGCCCTTGCTGGCCACAATCCGGCCCTCCTAAAGTCTGAAGGATAATAAAGTGGCCCTTTGTTTGAAAAGTTTGGAGACCCCTGGTTTAGATCAAAGCATATTCATTTGTTAGAATGGCCCAGTCACAGTCCAGACCTAAATCACATTGAGAATCTGTGGCAAGACTTGAAAATTGCTGATCACAGACGCTCTCCATCCAATCTGACAGAGCTTGAGATATTTTACAGAGAAGAAGAATGGGGCAGAAATGTCCTCTCTAGATGGGCAAAGCTGGTAGAGACATCCCCAAAAAGACTTGTAAAGAAAGGGGGTTCTACAAAGTATTGACTCCGGGGGGCGCCATACAAATGCCCCTCCCCCACACTTTTCACATATTTATTTGCATAATTTATCATTTTCCTTCCACTTCACAATTATGTGACACTTTGTGTTGGTCCATCACATAAAATCCCAATAAAATACATTTATGTTTTTGGGTGTAACATGAGAAAATGTGGGAAATTCCAAGGGGTATGAATACTTTTTCAAGGCTCTGTATACATATAATGTCCTGTGCGCTGCTGGGATTTGTAGTTCCACAGAGGGTACTGAAGCAAACAGAACAGCAATATTTCCTGCAGCTACAGAGAGCATCACACGGCTCCCTACATTCACCTCTCTAGACATCCCACAGCCATATGAAACGCAGCGCCATGGAGACAGGAAGGAAGAGAAGTAACTTTGTAACAGAATCATTGATTGGAAAAGCTTCACCTCCTACAAGTAAAAGGAGTCATTTCCTCAGTCTCCCCTCCCCCAGTGATCAGACTGTTCATTGTAACTTTGTAGAAGGAGGAGGAGTCATTTCCTCAGTCTCCCCTCCCCCAGTGATCAGAATGTACATTGTAACTTTTTAGAAGGAGGAGTCTTTTCCTCAGTCTCCTCCCCCCAGTGATCAGACTGTACATTATAACTTTGTAGAAGGAGGAGGAGTCATTTCCTCAGGTCTCCCCTCCCCCAGTGATCAGACTGTACATTGTAACTTTTTAGAAGGAGGAGGAGTCATTTCCTCAGTCTCCTCCCCCCAGTGATCAGACTGTACATTATAACTTTGTAGAAGGAGGAGGAGTCATTTCCTCAGTCTCCTCCCCCCAGTGATCAGACTGTACATTGTAACTTTGTAGAAGGAGGAGTAATTTCCTCAGGTCTCCCCTCCCCCAGTGATCAGACTGTACAGTGTAACTTTGTAGAAGGAGGAGGAGTCATTTCCTCAGTCTCCCCCCCCAGTGATCAGACTGTACATTATAACTTTGTAGAAGGAGGAGGAGTCATTTCCTCAGGTCTCCCCTCCCCCAGTGATCAGACTGTACATTGTAACTTTTTAGAAGGAGGAGGAGTCATTTCCTCAGTCTCCTCACCCCAGTGATCAGACTGTACATTGTAACTTTGTAGAAGGAGGAGGAGTCATTTCCTCAGTCTCCCCTCCCCCAGTGATCAGACTGTACATTGTAACTTTGTAGAAGGAGGAGTAATTTCCTCAGTCTACCCTCCCCCAGTGATCAGAATGTACATTGTAACTTTTTAGAAGGAGGAGGAGTCATTTCCTCAGTCTCCTCACCCCAGTGATCAGACTGTACATTATAACTTTGTAGAAGGAGGAGGAGTCATTTCCTCAGTCTCCCCTTCCCCAGTGATCAGACTGTACATTGTAACTTTTGTAGAAGGAGGAGGAAGCAAGAAAATCAGGAGGGGTCAAATTGCATCAGAAATAGAAGATTAAAAATGCTGATTGTGATTTCAGGTTTTTCACCCATTTCTTAAATCCACATCATTAATATTAATAAATAATATTAATATTAATAATAAAAATATGAATATAATAATTATAAATGATCTAATAATAATAATAATATTAGTAGTAGATCATTTATAATTATTATATTAATATTTTTATTATTATATTAATATTATAATTTATTATTATTATCATATTATTATTATTGCACATTGTTACAGTATATTTTATGATCATGTTTATATTGATTTATTAACATTAGACTTATTATATTGTTACTATAGTATTATAATAATTTGATTTTATATTATTATTGCACATTAATATTATTTTGTTATTATACTATAATATTATTCATTTTATTATTTCTTATAATTGCATATTATAAATATTCTATTGTTATCACGCTGTTATATTATTCATTTTATTGCTTTTATTATTATTGAATATTATCATCATTAGTTTTGAGATCATTAGCGGTTCTATCGCCGTCATCAAAATCCCCCCCTCCCCCCCACGACTCACTTTAATTAGGTCCAAACAATCTCCACTTTTCTTAATGAAAACGACAGCGCGGTCTCCCTCGACATTCGCGTTTTACGACTCCAAGGAGAGGCGGAGAGGAGAAAAAATAAATAAATAAAATAGGAGCGCCGCAGGTTTTTTTTTGATTCTGAACGTCTTCCTCAGACACGCTCATCATTTTTTTTTTTTTTTTCTCCGGTAAGAAGTGATAAATAAGGTGGCCGCAGATAAATGGCGATTCTGTTTTCGCACCTCCGGCGGCGCTGGAGGCCCCCGAAAATGAAGTGCCTTTTCCATAAATCGCGCGCGAGTCTCTGCGCCTCTCTTTATATAACCACATCTGTACACAGAACGCACCCTTCACATAACCTCTGCCGGCTGATTAATGAGCGCTTGGCGAACGCCGCGCAATTCCATGCCAGAAATACGGAATCCCAACTTTTTTTTTTTTTATTATTCACAAGTCCCGGGGGGGCCCAAAACGCGCTCATAAAACTGCCTCCTCGCCGCGCGACGGAGGAGAAATATGCAAGCTTGCAAAGCCTCGCCGTATATTTTATTTTTACACGTTTCGCCAGGATTAACCGTTGTGTCAGGTGCGGTGGCTGAACGACGCGCGATAATGAGCCGCGGTGGGGGGGGAGAGGCGGCACTGGAGGGGTTAAACTCCGCAGAGTGAGCCAAAGAACACAGACATTTCTGCGACGCCTCTCCGCGGTCTGAGCGCCGATGGAAGAGGCTATTTTCGGTAATGGCCGATTTAATAACAAGGTTTAAAACGCGCAATTTGTGGTCGCGTGCGGCAACCGCTTAAAACAGACCGTGCGCTGCCGGCCCATTGGCTGCCACGGGGGCACCATGTCATTATATGGACAACAGGATTCCATGCCCCCTCCAGCTGTGCGGGGTCACTGGCACCGGCGCAATCCTGAAATAATGGACCGGAAATTAATCGCGTGCGTTTGTCGGGATTGTTGTGTAAATTGGAAAAAATAGTAAAGCGCAATCTTAAAAAAAAGTTGAAAAATTACTATTTTTTGCTTCTCATGCTACACCCAATGCGCCCAATAGATTTAGCCATACTTGTGTGTTTTTTTAGTTATGGAGGACAGAGGGGTTAGAAACTCTGTCCGTTTTTTATTGCACTCTTTGTCACCTTTGGAGAGATTCACAATAGAATGGCGGAGAATCCAAAATGTTACAGTTGTCACCAGAACAGGAAGTGCAGGTAAATCTTCCAATGGGGACAACCAAAAGGAGATTTATTTTCCTTGTAGAGACATTCCCTTTCACTTCCTGTTGTGTCCCTGGGACAGGAAGTGAAGGGATATCTTTGGAAAGAAAAAAAAAAAATGTTTTTCGCTTATAAAATTGCTGACCAGGCCTTTTCTGACACTTTTTTGTTTACATGTTAAAATCAGTGTTTTTTTTTTTATAGAAAATTAGTTAGAACCCACAAACAGTCTATATATTTTTTATTTTATTTAATTTTGTAACAAATCATGTTCTTTTAATGCTACACTTAGATGGTGCTTCCTGTTTTTTTTCATAATATATATATATATATATATATATATATATTTATTTTAGGAGTCTGTGATACTTATGTAACATGGGAGGAGCCTGTCATACTCGTGTAACATGGGAGGAGCCTGTCATACTCGTGTAACATGGGAGGAGCCTGTCATACTCGTGTAACATGGGAGGAGCCTGTCATACTCGTGTAACATGGGAGGAGCCTGTCATACTCGTTTACCATGGGAGGAGCCTGTCATACTCGTGTACTTGGGAGGAGCCTGTCATACTCATGTACATGGGAGGAGCCTGTCATACTCGTGTACATGGGAGGAGCCTGTCATACTCGTGTACATGGGAGGAGCCTGTCATACTCGTGTACATGGGAGGAGCCTGTCATACTCGTGTAACATGGGAGGAGCCTGTCATACTCGTGTAACATGGGAGGAGCCTGTCATACTCGTGTAACATGGGAGGAGCCTGTCATACTCGTGTAACATGGGAGGAGCCTGTCATACTCGTGTAACATGGGAGGAGCCTGTCATACTCGTGTACCATGGGAGGAGCCTGTCATACTTCTGTACATGGGAGGAGCCTGTCATACTTCTGTACATGGGAGGAGCCTGTCATACTTCTGTACATGGGAGGAGCCTGTCATACTTCTGTACATGGGAGGAGCCTGTCATACTCATGTACATGGGAGGAGCCTGTCATACTCATGTACATGGGAGGAGCCTGTCATACTCATGTACATGGGAGGAGCCTGTCATACTCATGTACATGGGAGGAGCCTGTCATACTCATGTACATGGGAGGAGCCTGTCATACTTCTGTACATGGGAGGAGCCTGTCATACTCATGTACATGGGAGGAGCCTGTCATACTCATGTACATGGGAGGAGCATGTCATACTCATGTACATGGGAGGAGCCTGTCATACTCATGTACATGGGAGGAGCCTGTCATACTTCTGTACATGGGAGGAGCCTGTCATACTCATGTACATGGGAGGAGCCTGTCATACTTCTGTACATGGGATTATTTTTGTTTTTTATTTTTAATAAATTTGCAAAGATTTCAAACAAACGTCTTTCACGTTGTCATTATGGGGAATTGTTTGTAGAATTTTGGAGGAAAATACTGAATTTAATCCATTTTGGAATAAGGCCGTAATATAACATAAGAAAATGTGGAAAAAGTGAAGCTCTGCGAGTACTTTCCTGGATGCTCTGTATGGAGGAGGATTTCCCTTCATTGGGGATATGGAGGGTTTACAACCACTTTAAGTTGAATCTTAACACATCCTACCGGACTGCACTTTATTCCTCGCCGTCCTGATCCAAGTGATTTGTGCGATTCGAATGGCTCACCTGGGGGATAAGAAGTGTTCAATCTAAAGACGGGGAATTCATTCCGCCGCAAACTTTGCTACATAACCGACTGCGAGAACTTTTCTCAAATCATTAATCTGAGAACTGGACTGCTGGGGGGGGGGGGGGTTAGACTTTCACACTTCTGGGGTTATTTATTGTTCCTGGATGAGGAATCTCCTCCCGAGCAGAGGAAATATTCACAGGAATCAGAAGAGTGCGATGGAGGAATGACCCCCCCCCCCTCCTCGTCCCCCAAACCCCCCCCCTCCTCGGCCCCCAAACACCCCCCACGGCCCCCAACAAACCCCCCCTCCTCGTCCCCCAACCACAGCGAGGCCACGGTCTAGGCTGCCGCTATCCGCCACCCAATACTTCCCAACGTATAAGGAGATCTGGATTACTCCACGCGTTTTATACAGCCCCGAATCCCACGGAGGGAGGGGTGGGGGTGGGGACGTTATTTTATTTTAGTTTTATATTCATTTTCCAATTTCCCTTTGGGATTAATAAAGTATTTTGTTATTTAAAAAAAAAAAAATTATTCTAAGTAATAAGTATTGTTTTTTTTATTCTTTTCTGTGCAGATCAAATTTAAAAAAAAATAAAAAATATACAGAATTTTTAGAAATGAAGTCTTCATGACTTCATTTCTAAAAATTCTGTATATTTTTTATTTTTTTAAAATTCATTTTGTAATAAATTCAGTTTTTTTAATACTACACTTATACAAAAAAAAAAAATATACAAAAAATTGGGATAGATTTTTTTTTTTTTTTTTAATTCATCCAAATAATAGCGTTTGAAAAAAAAAAAACGATGTATGTATGTATGTGTGAATATTACATACATATATACAGCGTTTTTTCAAACGCAATTTTTTGGGGAAGAAATAAATTTTAATGAATAAAAAAAACAAAAAAAAAAAAACAATATATCACAGTTTTTTGTATAATATGAAAGATGATGTTACGCCAAGTAAATAGACACCTAACATGTCACACTTTAAAAATCTCCATCCCCATTTCTAAAAATTCAGTATAAAAGATTATATTTGTAATCACCGAAGGAAAGCCGACACGTCTCGGGAGTTAAGGGCTCCCTTCTTCAGGGACATGAATGATAATAAATGTAATCAGCTTCTTGTCTGACGCAATGAATAACGCAAAATATTAATAAATACGGTAATATATGCAACTAGAATTATTATAAGAAAAACCAGCAACCACTTTATATTTATAGAACTCATTTAAAAAGTATCCAATAAAAATGAATTTGATCCATTGAAGACAATGTGTGTAATTCTCTATCCATGCAGATCATGTTAAGAAATACACAGATTGGTTGTTGGTAATAAATATCGTCTTCTACAATCAAATCCCAAGATAATGTTCTCCGCTCTATGCAAATTGATTAGTAACAGTCCGCCGAGCCGAGTGTCAGCAATTTCAGATCATTCAACTTTAATCAAATAGAAAAATTGATACAACAGAAATAAAGACGGAATATTTCTGGCCACAAGAAAACGATCCTCTCTCTATAGTCGGGGGCCCCAAACATTGCGATAGGGGGTCAAACATCATCTATATTACAAATATTTAGGGGCTGAAAAAGGAGGAGCCTGTCATACTTCTGTACGTGGGAGGAGCCTGTCATACTTCTGTACGTGGGAGGAGCCTGTCATACTTCTGTACGTGGGAGGAGCCTGTCATACTTCTGTACGTGGGAGGAGCCTGTCATACTTCTGTACGTGGGAGGAGCCTGTCATACTTCTGTACGTGGGAGGAGCCTGTCATACTCTGTACGTGGGAGGAGCCTGTCATACTTCCGTACGTGGGAGGAGCCTGTCATACTTCTGTACGTGGGAGGAGCCTGTCATACTTCCGTACATGGGAGGAGCCTGTCATACTTCTGTACATGGGAGGAGCCTGTCATACTTCTGTACATGGGAGGAGCCTGTCATACTTCTGTACATGGGAGGAGCCTGTCATACTTCTGTACATGGGAGGAGCCTGTCATACTTCTGTACATGGGAGGAGCCTGTCATACTTCTGTACAGGGGAGGAGCCTGTTGTCATATCATGTACATGGGAGGAGCCTGTCATACTTCTGTACATGGGAGGAGCCTGTCATACTCATGTACATGGGAGGAGCCTGTCATACTCATGTACATGGGAGGAGCCTGTCATACTCATGTACATGGGAGGAGCCTGTCATACTCATGTACATGGGAGGAGCCTGTCATACTCATGTACATGGGAGGAGCCTGTCATACTTCTGTACATGGGAGGAGCCTGTCATACTCATGTACATGGGAGGAGCCTGTCATACTCATGTACATGGGATGAGCCTGTCATACTCATGTACATGGGAGGAGCCTGTCATACTCATGTACATGGGAGGAGCCTGTCATACTTCTGTACATGGGAGGAGCCTGTCATACTCATGTACATGGGAGGAGCCTGTCATACTTCTGTACATGGGATTATTTTTGTTTTTTTATTTTTAATAAATTTGCAAAGATTTCAAACAAACGTCTTTCACGTTGTCATTATGGGGAATTGTTTGTAGAATTTTGGAGGAAAATACTGAATTTAATCCATTTTGGAATAAGACCGTAATATAACAAAATGTGGAAAAAGTGAAGCTCTGCGAGTACTTTCCTGGATGCTCTGTATGGAGGAGGATTTCCCTTCATTGGGGACATGGAGGGTTTACAACCACTTTAAGTTGAATCTTAACACATCCTACCGGACTGCACTTTATTCCTCGCCGTCCTGATCCAAGTGATTTGTGCGATTCGAATGGCTCACCTGGGGGATAAGAAGTGTTCAATCTAAAGACGGGGAATTCATTCCGCCGCAAACTTTGCTACATAACCGACTGCGAGAACTTTTCTCAAATCATTAATCTGAGAACTGGACTGCTGGGGGGGGGGGGGGTAGACTTTCACACTTCTGGGGTTATTTATTGTTCCTGGATGAGGAATCTCCTCCCGAGCAGAGGAAATATTCACAGGAATCAGAAGAGTGCGATGGAGGAATGACCCCCCCCCCCTCCTCGTCCCCCAAACCCCCCCCCTCCTCGGCCCCCAAACACTCCCCCCTCCTCGGCCCCCAACAAACCCCCCCTCCTCGTCCCCCAACCACAGCGAGGCCACGGTCTAGGCTGCCGCTATCCGCCACCCAATACTTCCCAACGTATAAGGAGATCTGGATTACTCCACGCGTTTTATACAGCCCCGAATCCCACGGAGGGAGGGGTGGGGGTGGGGACGTGATTTTATTTTAGTTTTATATTCATTTTCCAATTTCCCTTTGGGATTAATAAAGTATTTTGTTATTTAAAAAAAAAAAAAATTATTCTAAGTAATAAGTATTGTTTTTTTTATTCTTTTCTGTGCAGATCAAATTTAAAAAAAATAAAAAATATACAGAATTTTTAGAAATGAAGTCTTCATGACTTCATTTCTAAAAATTCTGTATATTTTTTATTTTTCTAAAATTCATTTTGTAATAAATTCAGTTTTTTTAATACTACACTTATACAAAAAGAAAAAAATATACAAAAAATTGGGATAGATTATTTTTTTTTTAATTCATCCAAATAATAGCGTTTGAAAAAACGATGTATATATGTATGTGTGAATATTACATACATATATACAGCGTTTTTTCAAACGCAATTTTTTGGGGAAGAAATAAATTTTAATGAATAAAAAAAACAAAAAAAAAAAAACAATATATCACAGTTTTTTGTATAATATGAAAGATGTTGTTACGCCAAGTAAATAGACACCTAACATGTCACACTTTAAAAATCTCCATCCCCATTTCTAAAAATTCAGTATAAAAGATTATATTTGTAATCACCGAAGGAAAGCCGACACGTCTCGGGAGTTAAGGGCTCCCTTCTTCAGGGACATGAATGATAATAAATGTAATCAGCTTCTTGTCTGACGCAATGAATAACGCAAAATATTAATAAATACGGTAATATATGCAACTAGAATTATTATAAGAAAAACCAGCAACCACTTTATATTTATAGAACTCATTTAAAAAGTATCCAATAAAAATGAATTTGATCCATTGAAGACAATGTGTGTAATTCTCTATCCATGCAGATCATGTTAAGAAATACACAGATTGGTTGTTGGTAATAAATATCGTCTTCTACAATCAAATCCCAAGATAATGTTCTCCGCTCTATGCAAATTGATTAGTAACAGTCCGCCGAGCCGAGTGTCAGCAATTTCAGATCATTCAACTTTAATCAAATAGAAAAATTGATACAACAGAAATAAAGACGGAATATTTCTGGGCACAAGAAAACGATCCTCTCTCTATAGTCGGGGGCCCCAAACATTGCAATAGGGGGTCAAACATCATCTATATTACAAATATTTAGGGGCTGAAAAACAAAATATAATTTAAGAGAATAAATCCGAAATAAACAAAGGAATATAATATACTCGGTGATTTCTTGTAATCACCGATCGGAATCAATACAGAGAAAGAACTTCTGAGGAACAAAGCAAAAGACGCTTCAAATAAACTTCAGCCATTCATAAAAGTCCAAAATGAATTCAATCCGGACTGCTTTCATCAGAGTCCCCACTGCACCAGAGTCCCATTAATATCAGAGACCCCCTCCCCCCCTTACATCAGGGTCCCCATCAGAGTCCCGCCTTACATCACTGCTACAATCAGAGTACCCCTTATATCAGATTTACACTTACATCACAGTCCTAATCAGAGTCCCTCTTACACGACAGCCCCCCCTCCCCCTTTACACCAGAGTCCCACTTACTGTACATCACAATCCTAATTAGGGTACCCATTACCATCAGTGTCCTCATTTGAGTCGAAAATCAAAATCCCTCCTCACACGAGGATCCCCATCAGAGTCCCCCCCTTACACCAGGGTCCCCATCAAAGTCCCCCCTTACACCAGGGTCCCCACCAGAGTTCTCCCTTACACCAGGGTCCCCACCAGAGCCCCCCCCCCCTTACACCTGGGTCCCAGCATAGTCTCCCTTACACCAGGGTCCCCAGCATAGTCTCCCCTTACACCAGGGTGCCCAGAGTCCCCCCTTACACCAGGGTGCCCATCAGAGTCCCCCCTTACACCAGGGTCCCCATCAGAGTCCCCCTTACACCAGGGGTCCCCATCAGAGTCCCCCCTTACACCAGGGTCCCCATCAGAGTCCCCCCCTTACACCAGGGTCCCCATCAGAGTCCCCCCTTACACCAGGGTCCCAGCATAGTCTCCCCTTACACCAGGGTCCCCATCAGAGTTCCCCCTTACACCAGGGTCCCCATCAGAGTCCCCCCTTACACTAGGGTCCCAGCATAGTCTCCCCTTACACCAGGGTCCCCTTTAGAGTCCCCCCTTACACCAGGGTCCCCACCAGAGGCCCCCCTTACACCAGGGTCCCCACCAAAGCCCTCCCCTTACACCAGGGTCCCAGCATAGTCTCCCTTACACCAGGGTGGTCCCCAGCATAGTCTCCCCTTACACCAGGGTCCCCATCAGAGTCCCCCCTTACACCAGGGTCCCCATCAGAGTCCCCCTTACACCAGGGTGCCCATCAGAGTACCCCCTTACACCAGGGTGCCCATCAGAGTCCCCCTTACACCAGGGTCCACATCAGAGCCCCCCTTACACCAGGGTCCCCACCAGAGCCCCCCCCCCCCCCTTTACACCAGGGTCCCAGCATAGTCTCCCCTTACACCAGGGTCCCCATCAGAGTTCCCCCTTACACCAGGGTCCCCATCAGAGTCCCCCTTACACCAGGGTCCCAGCATAGTCTCCCTTACACCAGGGTCCCCATCAGAGTCCCCCCTTACACCAGGGTCCCCATCAGAGTCCCCCCTTACACCAGGGTCCCAGCATAGTCTCCCTTACACCAGGGTCCCCATCAGAGCCCCCTTACACCAGGGTGCCCATCAGAGTCCCCCCTTACACCAGGGTGCCCATCAGAGTCCCCCTTACACCAGGGTCCCCATCAGAGCCCCCCCCCCCTTTTTACACCAGGGTCCCCAGCATAGTCTCCCCTTACACCAGGGTCCCCATCAGAGTTACCCCTTACACCAGGGTCCCCATCAGAGGTCCCCCCTTACACCAGGGTCCCCATCAGAGTTCCCCCTTACACCAGGGTCCCCATCAGAGTCCCCCCCTTACACCAGGGTCCCAGCATAGTCTCCCCTTACACCAGGGTCCCCATCAGTCCCCCCTTACACCAGGGTCCCCATCAGAGTCCCCCCTTACACCAGGGTCCCAGCATAGTCTCCCCTTACACCAGGGTCCCCATCAGAGCCCCCTTACACCAGGGTCCCCATCAGAGTCCCCCCTTACACCAGGGTCCCCATCAGAGGAGTACATTTCCTGTGAACGGGTGGCACAGCAAGGCGACATACTGGTACATCACAAATTCGTTTAATTTCATTTCATCTGTTTTTTGGGTTTTTTGTTTTTCGGGTCATGATCAAGATTCGTAAATTCTAAAAAAAAAATTGTAAAATTCAAGAGTCCGGAAATTCGAAAATCCAGAAATAATTAAAAATAGCCAACTAACCAATAAATAACTATTAAATTATATTTATTGGAATTTCCTTTCAAATTTGGCTGTTAGCGAACGTAACAAATATATATTTTTCCGAAGTTACAAATTATATTGAAATAACGAATGCCGTATTTAAACAAATGGAACAGAATGAATTAATAATAAAAAGTTATTTATTATTTTTCGTTATTTCGGATAATTCTTAACTTCGGATAAATTTGTATTGGTTACGTTCACTAACAGCCAAATTTGACAAGCAATTCCAATACCTATAATTTAATAGTTACGTTAATATTAGTTTGTTATTTCAGATTTTACAATTTTCGGATTTTCGTTCTTTAGAATTTTCGTTTTTATTTTAAAACTTTCGAATTTCCGATTTTCCAAATCTTCGAATTTCCGATTTCCGAATTTCGAATTTCAGATTTCCGAATTTCGAATTTCAGATTTCCGAATTTCGAAATTCAGATTTCCGAATTTCAAATTTCAGATTTCCGAATTTCAAATTTCAGATTTCCGAATTTCGAAATTCAGATTTCCGAATTTCGAAATTCAGATTTCCGAATTTCGAAATTCAGATTTCCGAATTTCGAAATTCAGATTTCCGAATTTCGAATTTCAGATTTCCGAATTTCGAATTTCAGATTTCCGAATTTCGAAATTCAGATTTCCGAATTTCGAAATTCAGATTTCCGAATTTCGAAATTCAGATTTCCGAATTTATGATTTCCAGAATTTTGGGATTTTCGAATTCTGAATTTCGGGATTTTTGAATTACTGAAATTCGTTAAAAAATTTATTTGAAGCGACACGAATTGCACATGTCTAAAAATTGGTCACAGTACTGGCAGGGCCAATCACAGCCCATCTGTACCATGAATTGCTGAAAAATTTGTTAATTTTCATTTCATCTGTTTTTTTTGTTTTTCGGGTCATTCGTTATGATCAAGATTCGTAAATTCAAAAAAAATTGGTAAATTCAAAAAGTCCGGAAATTAGAAAATCCAGAAATAATAAAAAATAAATGAAAATCAGAAAATTCAAAAGAATAGCGAACTAACCAATAACTATTAAATTATATTTATTGGAATTTCCTTTCAAATTTGGCTGTTAGCGAACGTAACAAATACGAATGTATCCGAAGTTACAAATTATTTGAAATAACGAATGCCGTATTTAAACAAATGGAACTGAATGAATTAATAATGATAAAACATTTTTATTATTTTTTATTATTATTTTTTGTTATTTCGGATAATTCGCAACTTCAGATAAATTTGTATTCGTTACGTTCAACAGCCAAATTTGAAAGGTAATTCTAATACCTATAATTTAATAGTTAAGTTAATATTAGTTATTATTTCAGATTTTGGAATTTTCTAATTTTCATTCTTTTGGATTTTCGTTCTTATTTGCAGATTTTAGAATTTCGGATTTCCAAATTTTAGAATTTCGGATTTCCGAACTTTGTGATTTTCGAATTCAGAATTTGGGGATTTTCGAATTACCGAATTTGCCGAAATTCGTTAAAAAAACGATTTGGAACGCTACGAATTGCAGTAATTGGTCAAAATACTGGCAGGGCCAAATCACAGCCCATCTGTACCATGTGATTAGCTTTAGCCAATCACTAGACATGCGAATTGCCGAAAAATGTGTTAATTTTCATTTCATTTGTTTTTTTGGGCTTTTTGTTTTTCGGGTCATTCGTTGTGATCAAGATTCGTAAATTCAAAAAAATTGGTAAATTCAAAAGTCCGGAAATTCGAAAATCCAGAAATAAGAAAAAATGTATTAAAATCAGAAAATTCGAAAGAATAGTGAACGAATCAATAACTATTAAATTATATTTATTGGAATTTCCGTTCAAATTTGGCTGTTAGTGAATGTAACAAATACGAATTTATCCGAAGTTAAGAATTATTTGAAATAACGAATGCCACATCTAAATGCTTGGAACGGAATGAATTAATAATGATAAAACGTTTTTATTATTATTTATTATTATTTTTTGTTATTTCGGATAATTTGTAACTTCAGATAAATTTGTATTCGTTACGTTCAACAGCCAAATTTGAAAGGTAATTTTAATACCTATAATTTAATAGTTAAGTTAATATTAGTTATTATTTCAGATTTTAGAATTTTCTCATTTTCATTCTTTTGAATTTTCGTTCTTCTTTTCAGATTTTAGAATTTCGGTTTTTCCAAATTTTAGAATTTCGGATTTCCGAACTTTGTGATTTTCGAATTCCGAATTTTGTGATTTTCGAATTCAGAATTTTGGGATTTTCGAATTACCGAATTTCCCAAAATTCGTTAAAAAAAACGATTTGGAATGCTACGAATTGCACATGTCTAGTAATTTGTCAAAATACTGGCAGGGCCAATCACAGCCCATCTGTACCATGTGACTAGCTTTAGCCAATCACAGCAAAAGATACTGAATGAATCAGTTTCATTCAGTAAATTGGTTGCCTATAACAATGAAATTCACTGTTATAAGCAATCAGAATGTGTAAAAAAAAATAAAAAAAATAAAAAATAAAAAAAAAGATCCTGATCCCTTCCGGAGAGTAATACAATGTTACATGCAATGGGCCCTCTGACTCCCTTCTCCCTGTTGGTTGTGGCGGGTCAGGCGCGGTCACCAGTGACGCGTTGGCATCAGGCTTTATCCTGCAGACAATGCCGAGCTTGTTCGCCAAACACGGGGGCGAGGCCGGCGGCGCGCTACACGGGAGCTCACCTGCCTCGCAAATCTACCCATTGAAATTCTGCAGCGAGCAGCACAGATCTAAATGTTAAATTGATTGATGGCGCTCACAGGACGCGAGCAGAGAGCACCTCGCGGTCAAATAACCGTAAAAGGTTTCCGTAAGGGTCATTAACTCCTCATCGAGGGCAGATGCTCCTGGCGCACGCACGCAGGAAAAACGCTCTCAACCAGGTAATCTTAATCAGTGCCGTATTACAAAAGGCGTCTGTGCGCCAAGCAATAATCCCACCGCCACCGCCAGCCGACCTCATCTGCCGCTGATCGCCGAGCGAAGCGGGAAGAAAAGGGAAACGTGTCCAGATTCCTCAGGAGGAAATGAATTGTATCTGTGTGGCTGTCCGACAAGAGTGAAGGGCGCTCCTTGTGATTGGTTGTTATAAGTTCCTCATTACCAACTTTCTCCGCAAAGATCGCCATATAACCGCAACTGGGAACCAATCAACGTCATAACAAGTCATCTGACACTAGATGTCAATTAGTGGAACCCAAAGAATGGAAGCCGAGGGCCACGTGTCAGTCAGAGGAGACAAGTGTAACTAAATACCAAAACAGGAAATTCTATTATCACCGAACAGAAACAATGTAACAAATTGTCAAACAGATAAAACACGAGCATGGAGGGGGGGGGGGGGGGGGAGGGGGGGGTCAAGGAGCCGACATGATTGTCCTATAATGAGGTCTTGGGTTATGTTTACATAACAGCTAGAGTGTAAGCTCCTCTGTACAGAGACTGATGTGACTGTGGGGGAGGGGACATTAGAGTGTAAGCTCTTCTGGTACAGAGACTGATGTGACTGTGGGGGAGGGGGACATTAGAGTGTAAGCTCCTCTGTACAGAGACTGATGTGACTGTGGGGGGGGGGGGCATTAGAGTGTAAGCTCCTCTGGTACAGAGACTGATGTGACTGTGGGGGAGGGGACATTAGAGTGTAAGCTCCTCTGTACAGAGACTGATGTGACTGTGAGGGAGGGGACATTAGAGTGTAAGCTCCTCTGGTACAGAGACTGATGTGACTGTGGGGGAGGGGACATTAGAGTGTAAGCTCCTCTGGTACAGAGACTGATGTGACTGTGGGGGAGGGGACAATAGAGTGTAAGCTCCTCTGTACAGAGACTGATGTGACTGTGGGGGAGGGGACAATAGAGTGTAAGCTCCTCTGGTACAGAGACTGATGTGACTGTGGGGGAGGGGACAATAGAGTGTAAGCTCCTCTGTACAGAGACTGATGTGACTGTGGGGGAGGGGACATTAGAGTGTAAGCTCCTGTGTACAGAGACTGATGTGACTGTGGGGGAGGGGACATTAGAGTGTAAGCTCCTCTGTACAGAGACTGATGTGACTGATGGGGGAGGGGACATTAGAGTGTAAGCTCCTCTGGTACAGAGACTGATGTGACTGTGGGGGAGGGGACATTAGAGTGTAAGCTCCTCTGTACAGAGACTGATGTGACTGTGGGGGAGGGGACATTAGAGTGTAAGCTCCTCTGTACAGAGACTGATGTGACTGTGGGGGAGGGACATTAGAGTGTAAGCTCCTCTGGTACAGAGACTGATGTGACTGTGGGGGAGGGGACATTAGAGTGTAAGCTCCTCTGTACAGAGACTGATGTGACTGGCTCAGTGATCTCTGTACAGCGCTGCGGTATATGTCAGAGCTATATACAGTAAATATCTCCTGATAGTCACAAATCTTCCACGTGGACATGACGAGGAATGCAGATCCCATTATTGATCAGACATTGGCGGTCTGTCATGGTGACGGTTTCCAGGCACACATTGGGTAGCGGAGGACTCTTTAGCGGAGGGAAGTGGCACTCGGCGGGACAATCGCTGCAGTTAAGTGCCAGGAACACACAGATGTCAATACGAATTGCTAGTTTAGAGAGGTTGTCAATCAATGAAGTGAAGTGTCAGTCATAACAAAGGATCAATAAATGTAATGAATCCTCACCATCAGGACGAGGCGGAATCAGAGACATGGAAGTCACTCAATGGAGGAGAATTTCCCTCCCAGGCAGAAGATGTCAGTCAGAGGCTGAAATGTCAGCAAACAAGGTGACAAGACACAAAGCAAAAAGGTCAGCAACCAATGAACTGCAGAACTGCGATCCGTGCAACAAAGCGACCAGAAAACACGTTGGGGGCTGCAAGTCTCATGTGGGGGGGGGGCTGCAAGTCTCATGTGGGGGGGGGCTGCAAGTCTCATGTGGAGGGGGGGCTGCAAGTCTCATGTGGGGGGGGGGGGCTGCAAGTCTCATGTGGGGGGGGCTGCAAGTCTCATGTGGGGGGGGGGCTGCAAGCTCTTCTCTGTGGGGGGGGCTGCAAGTCTCATGGGGGGGGGGGGCCCCAAGTTTCATGTGGGGGGGGGCTGCAAGTCTCATGTGGGGGGGGGGGGGCTGCAAGTCTCATGTTGGGGGGGGCTGCAGTCTAGTGCAAGTCTCATGTGGGGGGGGCTGCAAGTCTCAGGCCTGCTCCCCCGCTGCGGCGGGCGCCTGGGGGGCGCTCGCGCCTGGGGTCTCATGGGGGGGCCTGGGGGGGGCTGCAGTGCTCATGTTGGGGGGGGGGCTGCGAATGTGGGGGGGGGCTGCAAGTCTCATGCTTCTTGGGGGGGCTGCGAGTCTGGCCGCTGTTGGGGGGGGGGCTGCAAGTCTCATGTGGGGGGGCTGCAAGTCTCCTGTTGAGGAGCGCCGGCGGATGCAAGTTCTTGTTGGGGGGGGGGGGGCTGCAAGTCTCATGTGGGGGGGAGGGGGGGGCTGCAAGTCTCATGGGCGGGCATCAGCTCCTGCGCTGCGCCTCGCTGCCTTGCCCGCTGCTCGCAAGTGGCGGGCTCCTGGGGGGGCTGCGGGGGGGCTGCAAGTCTCATGTGGGGGGGCTGCAAGTCTCATGTGGGGGGGGCTGCAAGTCTCATGTGGGGGGGCTGCAAGTCTCATGTGGGTGGGGGGGGGCTGCAAGTCTCATGTGGGGGGGGGGGGCTGGGGCAGGTCTCATGTGGGGGGGGGCTGCAAGTCAAGTCTCATGTCGGGGGGGCTGGAAGTCTCATGTCGGGGGGGCTGGAAGTCTCATGTGTTGGGGGGGCTGGAAGTCTCATGTGTTGGGGGGCTGGAAGTCTCATGTTGGGGGGGGGGGCTGGAAGTCTCATGTTGGGGGGGCTGGAAGTCTCATGTTGGGGGGGGCTGGAAGTCTCATGTCGGGGGGGGCTGGAAGTCTCATGTCGGGGGGGCTGGAAGTCTCATGTGTTGGGGGGGGGCTGGAAGTCTCATGTCGGGGGGCTGGAAGTCTCATGTCAGGGGGGGCTGGAAGTCTCAAGTCGGGGGGCTGGAAGTCTCATGTTGGGGGGGGGCTGGAAGTCTCATGTCAGGGGGGGCTGGAAGTCTCATGTCGGGGGGGCTGGAAGTCTCATGTCGGGGGGCTGGAAGTCTCATGTCGGGGGGGCTGGAAGTCTCATGTCGGGGGGGCTGGAAGTCTCAAGTCGGGGGGCTGGAAGTCTCATGTCAATGGGGGCTGGAAGTCTCATGTCGGGGGGGCTAGAAGTCTCTGTCAGGAGGGGCTGGAAGTCTCATGTCGGGGGGGCTGGAAGTCTCATGTCGGGGGGGCTGGAAGTCTCATGTCAGGGGGGCTGGAAGTCTCATGTCGCGGGGGGCTGGGGGGGCGGCTGGGGGCGGGGGGGGGGGGGGGGGGGGGCGGGGGGGTTGGGGGGGGGGGGGGGGGGCGGGGGGCGGTGGGGGGGGGGGGCGGGGGGGGGGGGGGGGGGGGGGGCGGGGGGGGGGGGGGCGGGCGGGGGGGGGCGGGGGGCGGGGGGGGGGGGGGGGGGGTGGGGGCGGGGGCGGGGGGGTGGGGGGGCGGGGGGGGGGGGGGGGCGGGGGGGGGGGGGGGGGGGGGGGGGGGCGGGGGGGGGGGCTGGGGGGGGTGGGGGCCCGGGCCGGCGGCGGGGGGGGGGGGGGGGGGGGGGGGCCCGGGGGGGGGCGGGGGGGGGGGCGGGGGGGGGGGGGGCGGGGGGGGGGGGGGGGGGGGGGGGGGGGGGGGGGGGGGGGGGGGGGGGGCGCGGGAGGGGGGGGGGGCGGGGGGGGGGGCCGGGGGGGGGAGGGCGGGGGGGGGGGGGGCGGGGGGGGCCTGGGCCGGGGGGGGGGCGGGGCGGCGCGGCCGGGGGGGCGGGCGGGGGGCGCTGGGGGCGGCGGGGGGCGGGGGGGGGGGGGCGGGCGGGCCTGGGGGGGGCTGGGGGGGCCGGGGGCGGGCCGGCGGTCCGCGGGGGGGGGGCGGTGGGGGGGGGGGCCGGGGGGGGGGGGGGTGGGGGGGGGGCATGCGGGGGGGCGGGCGGGGGGGGCGGGGGGGGGGGGGGGGGGGGGGGGGGGGGGGGGGGGGGGGGGGGGGGGGGGCGGGGGGTGGGGGGGGGGGGGGGGGGGGGGGGGGGGGGGGTCTACCTCTGGGGGGCTGGCCGGGGGGGGGGGGGGGGCGGGGGGGGCGCCGGGGGCGGGGGGGTGCGGGGGGGGGGGCTGGGGGGGGGAGGGGCGGGTGGAGGGGGGCCGGGCGGCGGGCCGGGGGCGGGGGGGGGGCGGGGGGGCGCCGGGGCGGGGCTGCTGGGCGGGGGGCGGGGGGGGGGGGGGGGGGGCGTGCAGGAAATGGGGGCGGGGGGGGGGGGCGCGGGGGCTGGGGCCCCGGGGGGGGCTGGGGGGGGGCGGGGCGGCGGGGGGGGGGGGGGGGGGGGGGGGGGGTGGGGGGCGGGGCGGGGGGCGGCGGGGGGGGGGGGGGGCGGGGGGGGGGGGGGGGGGGGGGGGGGGGGGCGGGGGGGGGGGGGGGGGGGGGGGGGCGGGGGGGGGGGGGGGGGGGGGGGGGGGGGGGGGGGGGGGGGGGGGGCGGGGCGGGGCGCGGGGGGGGGGGGGGGGGGGGGGGGCGGGGGGGGGGGGGGGGGGGGGGCCGCGGGGGGGGGGGGGCGGGGGGGGGGGGGGGGGGGGGCGCGGGGGGGGGGGGGGGGCGGGGGGGGGGGCGGCGGGGGGGGGGGGGGGGGGGGGGGGGGGGGGGGGGGGGGGGGGGGGGGGGGGCGGGGGGGGGGGGGGGGGGGCGGGGGGGGGGGGGGGGGGGGGGGGGGGGGGGGGGGGGGCGGGGGGGGGGGGGGGCGGGCGGCTGGGGGGGGGGGGGGGGGGGGGGGGGGGGGGGGGGGGGGGGGGGGGGGGGGGGGGGGGGGGGGGGGGGGGCGGGGGGGGGGGGGGGGGGGGGGGGGGGGGGCGCCGGGGCTGGGGGGGGGGGGGGGGGGGGCGGGGGGGGGGGGGGGGGGGGGGGGGGGGGGGGGGGGGGGGGGCGGGGGGGGGGGGGGGGGGGGGGGGGGCGGGGGGGGCAGGCGGGGGGGGGGGGGGGGGGGGGGGGGGGGGGCCGGGGCGGGGGGGGGCCGGGGGGGGGGCGGGGGCGCGGGGGGGGGGCGGGGGGGGGGGGGGGGGCGCTGGGCGGGGGGGGGGGGGGGGGGGGGGGGGGGGGGGGGGGGGGGGGGGGGGGGGGGGGGGGGTGGGGGGGGCTGGGGGGTGGGGGGGGGGGGGGGGGGGGGGGGAGGCGGGGGGGGGGGGGGGGGGGGGGGGGGGGGGGGGGGGGGGGGGCGGGGGGGGGGGGGGGGGCGGGGGGGGGGGGGGGGGGGGGGGGGGGGGGGGGGGGGGCTGGAAGTCTCATGTTGGGAAACATGGAGGCGGATTTCCTAAAGGAGCTGAAAATGTTCACACAATAAATTGTATAAAGAATCTCTACACTTATTTATTTCATCTGCACACGATTGGATGATTGAAACAAATAATCACACAATTGTATCAATGAAGAAAATACACAACCATCAGCCTATCAGTATATAGAATTGGGGTCACTCGGGTGTCAAGGAGCTCCACCAACTATTGTTAGATCTAAACTGGCCACATAGACCACAAGAGGAGAAGACAGGACACCAGAATCCAACCATATAGGAACTGGAGCCTTTCCCTCCCATGATGAGGGCGGGCACAAATATACCACACCCCCCAATCATTCCATAAAAACCACAATGGAACCTTGGATTAGGAGCAAAATCCGTTTCAGGAGAATGCTTGTAATCCAAAGCACTCGCATATCAAAGCGAGTTTCCCCATAGAAGTCAATGAAAACTAAGATAATTCGTTCCGCATTGACTTCTATTGCATGCAATACCGCATGTGGCCAGAGGTGGGGGGGCGCCGGAGAGTCTCGGGAAATACTCGGGGACAGCTCGGCTGAACTCGGAAAGCCTCGGAAACACTCGGGAACTGAGTATTTCCAAGTCATTCCGAACCATTCCGAGTGCCCCCCACACCTCTGGCCATATGCGGTACTGCACCGCCCATTGGCTTGAATCCTGCACATTTTGTGAGACAACACTCGCAAACCGAAAAAATAAAAAGTTGCTCGTCTTTCAAAACGCCAGTTAACCGCGTGACTCGTAAACCGAGGATCCACTTGTATTAAAAAAAAAAAAAAAAGATGGAGATTGAGAGATTATATTAATTATAAACATTGATCAGACAGGAGACAGAAAGGTACAAAGTAACATTGTTTATAAACGCTGATCAGACGGGAGATAGAGAGATACAAAGAAACTGGAAATAGAGCGATACAAAGTAACATTGTATCTCTCTGATCAATGTTTATAAACAATGTTACTTTGTATCTCTCTGATCAATGTTTATAAACAAAGTAACATTGTTAATAAACATTGATCAGAGAGATACAAAGTAACATTGTTTATAAACATTGATCAGAGAGATACAAAGTAACATTGTTTATAAACATTGATCAGAGAGATACAAAGTAACATTGTTTATAAACGCTGATCAGACAGGAAATGGATCATTACAAGGCTACATTGTTTATAGACATTGTCCAGACAGAAGATAGACACAAAGTAACATTGTTTATAAACATTGTTCATACGGGAGAAATACAAAGTAACATTAGTACAAACTAACAATATATTTTTTTTTTTTTAATGATCACTGAAGTAGAAATAAGTGCCTTTTATTGAATTCTGATACATTTTTAGTCTATGGATTGCATAAAAAATAAAAACAATTCTATAAGACAGAAATCATGTTGGTCCTAAAAGAATGATTTATGTGATACTTTGTATTTTATGTAATGACAAAGTTATTGATGAATAGACTGTCCCATAGCAGAAGTATAACAACGTCTTTATTTGGGGGAGGGGGGGGGGCTGAGTGGGTTAAACTGGAGGAAACACGAGTCTCCATTTTAGATTTTTTTTCTAAAAATGCGTGTGCCTGGCTGCCAAGCTGATCCACCCATTATGTATTAGGGATGATGATGAAGGCAGGAGAGGATCATTCCATTCTCGGTGTCAGTGTGGTTCAGGGTCAGACCCCCCGCCTGCCCACCCCCCCCCATATCAGCTCCTGTCCTGTACGGCCTCAACTGGCACCTAAAAATGGCCGGTATCACAGCGAGTCCTTCACATGACACCGTGTCACCGGGGAGTGTCACCGGGGAGTGTCACCGAGGAGTGTCACCGGGGAGTGTCACTGAGGAGTGTCACCGGGGAGTGTCACCGAGGAGTGTCACCAGGGAGTGTCACCAGGGAGTGTCACCGAGGAGTGTCACCGAGGAGTGTCACCGGGGAGTGTCACCGAGGAGTGTCACCGGGGAGTGTCACCGAGGAGTGTCACCGGGGAGTGTCACCGAGGAGTGTCACCGGGGAGTGTCACCGAGGAGTGTCACCGGGGAGTGTCACCGAGGAGTGTCACCGAGGAGTGTCACCGGGGAGTGTCACCGAGGAGTGTCACCGAGGAGTGTCACCGGGGAGTGTCACCGAGGAGTGTCACCGGGGAGTGTCACCGAGGAGTGTCACCAGGGAGTGTCACCGGGGAGTGTCACCGAGGAGTGTCACCGAGGAGTGTCACTGGGGAGTGTCACCGAGGAGTGTCACCGAGGAGTGTCACCGGGGAGTGTCACCGAGGAGTGTCACCGGGGAGTGTCACCGAGGAGTGTCACCGAGGAGTGTCACCGGGGAGTGTCACCGAGGAGTGTCACCGAGGAGTGTCACCGAGGAGTGTCACCGGGGAGTGTCACCGGGGAGTGTCACCGAGGAGTGTCACCGGGGAGTGTCACCGGGGAGTGTCACTGAGGAGTGTCACCGGGGAGTGTCACGAGGAGTGTCACCGGGGAGTGTCACCGAGGACGGGCGGGGGACGGGTGAGCCAGAATACAGAGAGTAGATATAGACATCCCATAATCCCGGAAATTAAAGCTGCACTCCGGTCAGAACACCCCAAATAATGAAGTTGGGGGTTCATCTGGCGTATTGAATTGCATTTGGCACAGTTACCCACATTTGTCTTTTCTCAGTCCCCTGTAATGCCCTTACAGCAGCACTCAGACTGGGAAAGGGACAAGGGGGCAGCAGCTCTGAAAGCCATTCAGACTCAGCAGAGCACTGACAGGAGGAGAGAGCAGAGAGACGACCTTCTCACTACTCTGCTTCTCCTTTACTGTCTGATACTTAAAGCGTTTGTTACCCCAGCACTTCATACTCCTGATATGTGGCGGCTGTACCAAGTACTGGTATGAGAAAGTCTCCTGTTCTTGTTGTATCGCTTCCTTTGTATGAAATCCCCGGAGATCCTGCCAGTCCCTCTGCTTTCCTATTAACCCCCCCCCCCCCCGCCGCTGCACAGCCGTTCACTGGGAAGAGCAGTGTGCTGTTGTTTCTCCTCCTCCCTCCCCCGCTCTGATACAACTGAGAACAAAAGAAAATGGGTTTAAAAGGGAAAAAAATAAAAAAGGTTTTATAATGTTAACATTATAAAACCTTTTTTATTTATTTTTTTTAAATCTTCCTGCGCTGAAATTTATATTTTTAACATTAAAGTGATTGTAAATAATCACCTTTTATTAAAAAAAAAAAAAAAAAAAAAAAAAAAAAAAAAATTGTGTATAGATATTAATATCTATACACAATTTTATTTTTTTTTTTTAATAAAAGGTGATTATTTACAATCACTTTAATGTTAAAAATATAAATTTCAGCGCAGGAAGATTTTTTTTTTTTTAATGCCACCAATCAGATGATGCGATTTTGAAGCATCAATAGGATTGGAGACACAGAGAGCAGAAAGAGAGGAAGTTACCCAATCAAGCGTTACATGTAAAAAAAAAAACACATTTAATGGCGTCAGCGCAGAAAACGACTGGAAAAACGCGTCCAATGAGAATGTCTTCTGTGTGCGTCCCAAGCACACCGCGGCGCAAAAAGTGAAGGGCTTTGATTGCGGTTTAATCCGGTTTTTAGCTTTTAGACCTCATGCACACGGACGTTTTAAAAAACGGTCTGTAAAGCTAGGTTGGACGTCTGGAAAAAGCAGCCTAAAAAAAACTTGACTTTTACCGCGTTTTGCATTGGCGTTTTTGCGCGTTTTTGAGCGTCAGCGTTAATTAGCGTTTTACACATCTCTAATTTACTATACAGGGATTACAGTGTCCAATCAACTTTTTGCAGCAAAAAAACGCTGCAGCTCAAAAAAAAGCGGTGCGCGTTTTTGCGTGTTTTTGAGCGTTTTTGCTCGATTCACGTTTTTACAGCTCTAGCCCAGCGCCACGGAACGCACTGGTCCTGGGTTTTTTTTACAGCTTAAAAACGCCTAGGTGGGCATGAAGCCATAGACTAACATGGACAGGCGTTTTTAAGCTGCAAAAAACGCTTAAAAACGCGGCTGCAAAAACGTCCGTGGGCATGAGGCCTTATGATTGTTATTATTATTATTACTGTCCTTTATACTGTATAGTTCCAACCATTCCCACAACATCAGTGCCTCCCCCGAGGAGCTTACAATCTAACGCTTGCCCAGACGGCGGTAAACATTTGCCCCGACTTTCACACCGAGATTGTTCCTCAGAGCATTCCACACCCTCAATGACTGACTACAAACTTCATATCAAAGAGCTGAACATGTTTTTTTGTTCGATTGCCATGACAATGTTGCAAAACGAGAACAATTGATTTGGGGGATAAAAGGAAGTGAATGGGAATCACATTCACAGCTGGAATCTTCTTTTAGTCAGATAACGATCGAGGAAAAAAATTTTCATTCATCTCCCTCAAGTTTCGCTTGGCATTGCGGTTGAAAAGGATCAATAATTTGATCGCACTGACCAATTAGCAAATCGAACGCTGCGAAAGTGACAATTTTCTGTTGATATTCTCCCAGTGGCCAAATTCCCGATCTCACAGGAATTCACATACAAGAGCCGATCGAACAACCAACCTACCAGGAAAACCCAATGCAGATCGTGTTCTGGAAGGGATCCAAACCGAGGACCCCGGGGTTACCGTCACAATCATTACATATAAGACAGTGGTCTCCAAACTGTGGCCTGGGGACCTCATGCGTCCCATTGCTTGCCTCCCACTATTCCTCCCACTGACACCAATGATGGGGCACTATTCCTCCTCCGGACACCAATGATGGGACACGATTCCTCCCACTGACACCAATGATGGGCACTATTCCTCCCACTGACACCAATGATGGGACACTATTCCTCCCACTGAACCAAATGATGGGACACTATTCCTCCACTGACACCAATAATGGGACACTATTCCTCCCACTGACACCAATGATGGGACACTATTCCCACTGACACCAATGATGGGGCACTATTCCTCCCACTGACACCAATGATGGGACACTATTCCTCCCACTGACACCAATGATGGGGCACTATTCCTCCCACTGACACCAATGATGGGACACTATTCCGCGCACTGACATCAATGATGGGGCACTATTCCCCCCACTGACATCAATGATGGGGCACTATTCCTCCCACTGACACCAATGATGGGCCACTATTCCTCCCACTGACACCAATGATGGGGCACTATTCCTCCCACTGACACCAATGATGGGGCACTATTCCTCCCACTGACACCAATGATGGGACACTATTCCTCCACTGACACCAATGATGGGGCACTATTCCTCCACACTCCCCACTGACACCAATGAAGGGACACTATTCCTCCCACTGACACCAATGATGGGGCACTATTCCTCCCACCTGACACCAATGATGGGGCACTATTCCTCCCACTGACACAAATGATGGGGCACTATTCCTCCCACTGACACCATGATGGGGCACTATTCCTCACCACTGACACCAATGATGGGACACTATTCCTCCCACTGACACCGATGATGGGACACTATTCCTCCCACTGACATGATGATGGGGCACTATTCCTCCCACTGACACCAATGATGGGGCACTATTCCTCCCACTGACACCAATGATGGGGCACATTCCTCCCACTGACACCAATGATGGGGCACTATTCCTCCCACTGACACCAATGATGGGGCACTATTCCTCCCCTAATACCAAACTGTTGGCTCCCACTGAGCACAGTCTGCCCCCCCCAAGTCTTAAGGATTGGCCCTTTATTTAGAGTGTTTGGAGTCCCCGGCCTATAACGGTATAAACCAAATGGTGTTGACAGTACTTGCTTTCCCTCTGGATTGCTTTTCAGAGAGCAGTTCAAAGTCACCCGGAGGGGGGGATAGGGATAGGGAAGGGGGGGGGGGACACCGGAGGGGGGGGGGGGCGATAGGACACCGGAAAGGGGGGGGGGGATAGGACACCGGAAAGGGGGGGGGGGCGATAGGACACCTGGGGGGGGGGGGGGGGGTGGGGGGGGGGAAAAGGGGGGGGGGGCGATAGGACACCGGAAGGGGGGGGGGGGGGGGGGCGATAGGACACCGGAAAGGGGGGGGGGCGATAGGACACCCGAAAGGGGGGGGGGGGGGGGGGGGGGTGGGGGGGGGCGGGGGACGGGTGGGGGGGGGGGGGGGGGGGGGGGAGGAAAGGGGGGGGGGGGGGGGGCGATAGGACACCGGAAAGGGGGGGGGCGATAGGACACCGGAAAGGGGGGGGGCGATAGGACACCGGAAGGGGGGGGGGCGATAGGACACCGGAGGGGGGGGGGGGGGGGGGGGGGGGGGGGGGGGGGGGCCGGGGGGAGGGGGGGGCAATAGGACACCGGAGGGGGGGGGGGATAGGACACCGGGAGGGGGCGATAGCACACCAGGAGGGGGGGGGCGATAGGACACCGGAAGGCCGGAGGGGGGGGGGGGCAATAGGACACCGGAGGGGGGGGGGGATAGGACACCGGGAGGGGGCGATAGCACACCGGGAGGGGGGGTGATAGGTCTCCTCCTCACCGCCTGTTTTAACCCTAACCCTTCGGAATCACTTTACTGCGAGTGTATTGCATGTGGTTGCACCGCAGCCACATTCACAGGACAATGGGGGGGGGGTCCATTTTTGCCGCGGTTGAGTGATTGGGAATGGTAAGTCTGCGGCTCAGCCACCTGCTTCCAACGCCTCCCGGCTGCCCATGTGAATGAGCCCCCAAAACATGAGAACGCGAAGCGCGTTTTCAGGAGAATTTGGAATGCAGACATAGCCTAAGCTCGGCTCGCCGGGAACTTTTCTCGCTCTTTGGAGGGCGGTGGGGGGCGGTGGGGGGTGGGGGGGGTTCAGCATTACGGGACAAAACCCTACAACTGCGAGTCCTGGGACCCCCTGAATGGCGGTTGGGAGTAATGCGCTCTGACAGCTCTCCTGCGATGGACAAGGGCCCAAAGATAAATAATTGTTCCTCGGCCGCATTACCCCCCCCCCCCCCCCCCCCCCCAGCTCTCACCACATTCCACGGCCCTGCCAAGAATACAGCGCCATTCTCCCAGGCCGATCGGGACCCCCCCTCCCCCCTTTTGTGCCTGACAAACAGGAAATTTTTCTCTGCCCCTCTGTCCTGAAAAGGCCTCCGAATTTCAGGCTGATTGGGGGACGAGTTTGCCCTTTTCTATACGGCCGAGTCCACGGGGGGCAGCGGGAGCTGAATGGAGGGCCGGGGAATAAAGGGGAGCCTGGAGCGGGGGGGGGGGGGGGACGGGCTGCGCCGAGCAATAGTTAAAACTTTGCAGAGCTGCAGAGACAAGTAACTCAACACGGAACAGCTTGTATCTGCTGCGCATTGCTGCCCCAGGCGCTCTCCGCCGCCAACAATGCAACGTGCTTAAATCTCACCGATCGGCTAATCGATCCCGAATTGCTGGAGGATGCCGGTTAGATGGGAGATGGATTGACCTCGCTGGGGGGGCTCATCCACACCAAACAATCAAAAAGATCCGGTGTAACGCCAAGTCCACGCAAGTGGTAAAAAATAAGTGGCAGATCTGCGTTTTGTGCCCCCTCCCCTTCTGCCCACCTACAAATAAAACATGGCGGCCGTACAGGTCCAATCCCATTGGCTCGTCTGCTGTAAGTTGACCTTGCCATGTCACATTTCTTGGCATGCGGTGCCGCTTGCCAAACGCGTCAAATGAAGTCAATAGGATTACACCGCAATCGGGCGCCATGTGCGATATTTCAATGTAAAATCCCCATTGGGAGTGAAAAACGGGCTTTCAGCTGGTGGAAGGGTCACCTCCGGAAGACCTGCAAACCACCGGAAAACATTCCACCGCGAATCACTTTTCAGAGGGGCGGTAAAGTCTGCCACCAGTGGGAAAGGCCTGAGGATACCTGAAGGGAGACCGGGGGGGGGGGGGGGGGCACTGGACCCAGAAGCCTCATCATTGGCTACATCTAATGGCTTGGCTTCAGCAGATCTCTACAAGATGGGGGGGGGGGGGGAACTCTCCTCTCCTGAAATACTCTGCTGGAGGACTCTGCTCCTTCCTCTATAACTCTCCTCTCCGAAATACTCTGCTGGAGGACTCTGCTCCTTCCCCTATAACTCTCCTCTCCTGGAGGACTCTGCTCCTCTCCTGAAATACTGATGGAGGACTCTGCTCCTTCCTCTAACTCTTCTCTCCTGAAATACTCTGCTGGAGGACTCTGCTCCTTCCTCTATAACTCTCCTCTCCCGAAATACTCTGCTGGAGGACTCTGCTCCTCCTCCTCCCCTCTCTGGAGGGACTCTGCTCCTTCCTCCTATAACTCTCCTCTCCTGAAATACTCTGCTGGAGGACTCTGCACTGATGGAGGACTCTGCTCCTTCCCCTATAACTCTCCTCTCCTGGAGGACTCTGCTCCTTCCTCTATAACTCTCCTCTCCCGAAATACTCTGCTGGAGGACTCTGCTCCTTCCCCTATAACTCTCCTCTCCTGGAGGACTCTGCTCCTTCCTCTATAACTCTCCTCTCCTGAAATACTCTGCACTGATGGAGGACTCTGTTCCTTCCCCTATAACTCTCCTCTCCTCTCCTGGAGGACTCTGCTCCTTCCTCTAGCTCTCCTTTCCTGTGGTATCCCGTCACCCCCTTTCCGCCTTCTTCCATATAATATAATTGTAGTCTCAGCGTGCGGGGAAAGCGCGGCGCTCGAACCTCACGCAGGCAGCGAGCGGCTCATAATTGAGCTATTAAAGGGCCTCTATTGAGTTTTATTCATTATGAAATTCCTGCTGCAACAGTAAATATAATATATGCAACATGAATTAGAAGGTGAGGAGCCGAGTCGGCACAAAGCTTAATGTTCGCGCATTTACATTTAATTCTTAAATTGGTTTACCAGCCGAAAAGGAAAAAAAAATTGAGACGGCGAGATGGATCACGCGGCTTCGCGGTACTTTATTACGGTTTTAGATAAAATGCAATCTGACACAAGCCAGGAGACGGCGAAAGGGGGTGGGAGGAGACGGCGAGGGGGGGGCGGGAGGAGACGGTGAGGGGGGGCGGGAGGAGACGGCGAGGGGGGGCGGGAGGAGACGGTGAGGGGGGGGGGGAGGACGGGAGGGGGGGGGCGGGAGGAGACGGCGAGGGGGGGGGGCGGGAGGAGACGGCGAGGGGGGGGGGCGGGAGGAGATGGCCAGGGGGGCGGGGAGGAGACGGCGAGGGGGGGGGGGGGGGGGAGGAGATGAGGGGGGGCGAGGGGGGGGGGGGGGGGGCCAGGGGGGGCGGGGAGGAGACGGCGAGGGGGGGGTGGGAGGAGATGGCCAGGGGGGGCGGAAGGAGACGGCGAGGGGGGGGCGGAAGGAGACGGCGAGGGGGGGCGGGAGGAGATGGCCAGGGGGGGCGGAAGGAGACGGCAAGGGGGGGCGGGAGGAGACGGCGAGGGGGGGGCGGGAGGAGACGGCGAGGGGGGGCGGGAGAAGATGGCGTTCACTGTGCGTTATCGGAGAAAGAGACATTATTTATCAAGACTACTCAGGACAGATAGCTTCAGGTGGATGGAAAGCGGCTCATCTTCCGACCAGCAGGGTGCGCAATTCTAAGCCCCTCCCCCACAAGGTCCAGCGAAACGCCTTTCCTCCGCGGCAGCCAAAAAAAGGCGTCTAGACACATTTAGGCGAGTC
The DNA here is from genome assembly GCA_028564925.1 of Lithobates sylvaticus. Lineage (NCBI taxonomy): Eukaryota > Metazoa > Chordata > Amphibia > Anura > Ranidae > Lithobates > Lithobates sylvaticus. Next base: position 7,452,666 of record CM053031.1, on the reverse strand, counting down.
AAGTGCTTTGGGTGCATTTCATTGGCCAAAGTAATAATTTATTCTGTGTTGGCCCCTCCCCTCTCTTCATAACTTTTTATGTAGCATCCGGGGGGGGGGGTAACTTTTATTTCTATCACAAGAAATGTAAACATCCCTTGTGGTAGAAATAGGGGATGACAGGTCCTCTTTATTGAGACATCTGGGGTCTTTTAGACCTGCCTAAGTGGAAGTGACGTCATGACGTCACCTCCGGCCCCTCTAGACCAGCGGTCTCCAAACTCCAAACTATACCAACAATGGGGCCCAATGACACCAAAGATGGTATCATGGGGAGGAATTGTGGCCCATCATTGGTGTCATTGGGCCCCATTGTTGGTATCATGGGGAGGAATTGTGGCCCATCATTGGTGTCATTGGGCCCCATTGTTGGTATCATATGGAGGAATTGTGGCCCATCATTGGTGTCATTGGGCCCCATTGTTGGTATCATATGGAGGAATTGTGCGCCAACAAAGGGGCCCAATGACACCAATGATGGGACACAATTCCTCCCAATGATACCAAAAATGGGGACCAATGACACCAATGATGGGGCACAATTCCTCCCAATGATACCAACAATGGGGCCCAATGACACCAAAGATGGTATCGTGAGGAGGAATTGTGGCCCATCATTGGTGTCATTGGGCCCCACTGTTGGTATCATTGGGAGGAATTGTGGCCCATCATTGGTGTCATTGGGCCCTATTGTTGGTATCATATGGAGGAATTGTGCGCCAACAAAGGGGCCCAATGACACCAATGATGGGACACAATTCCTCCCAATGACACCAATGATGGGGCACAATTCCTCCCAATGATACCAAGCAGTGAATTTCAATCAGCAGATAACCATATGTAATCTCCTTGCAAGATGTCCCCTTACCGCATAGCCCAGTTTAAGAAGCCAAAACTACAATATAACAGTCCAGAGTAAAAAAAACATTTACAAATGACGTCCGGCAAAATATTACTTTCAAGGATACATTTCTTAAAAGAAAGTAATTTTGTATTATATATTTATTTTATAACTTTTTTTTTTTTATATATATTGTTTTATATTACGGTATTCTTTCATAGTTCCTTCTGTCAGGGGGCCCGGGGCAGCAGCCCCTTTAGCCCCCCCCCCCCTTTCCGTGGAAAGCTTTCTTTAAAAGAATTTTGTTTTCAGACGGAGACCTTCCACAAACGCGGCCTTTACAAAAAAATGTTGCCTGCTATTCTTCTTTGAAGGTCGCATCGTCCTACTAAAAACCTACAAACATTTGTTCGGCGACAGTAAAATCTTTATAGACGAGCTTCAGCCACAAATAACGCGCCGCACTCCACACAGTGCGAACATCCCGCATCAGAGGACAGAACCCTTCACCTTTCTGGGGGAAAAAAATGTTTATACAAATCATGTTCAATCGCTTAAAAAAAAAAAAAAAAATCACATATTGCAGCTCTCCAGTCCTTAAATGTGGAGGCTGCATTCGTTTTCTTCCCCCTCCCCCCCCCTTTATTCTCATCTGGTGATCTTGCCAGTAACACACTTCCTTTCCTCAGGTGACAACGCTGTCACTCTAGGACAGGACTACGAAACACCTCCCCCTCCGTCCGAGATAGCTGGAAGCAATATAACTGATAAGAGTGCAGCACAGGCAGAGAGGATAGGAAGTTCTCAGCTCACTGGATGTCTGCAGTCTCTTACCGTCTCCTGTATCATGTCTGCAGTCTCTGACCATCTCCAGTAATGTGTCTGCAGTCTCTGACCATCTCCTGTACTATGTCTGCAGTCTCTGACCATCTCCTGTACTATGTCTGCAGTCTCTGACCATCTCCTGTACTATGTCTGCAGTCTCTGACCATCTCCTGTACTATGTTTGCCGTCTCTGACCATCTCCTGTACTATGTCTGCAGTCTCTGACCATCTCCTGTACTATGTCTGCAGTCTCTGACCATCTCCAGAATTTATGTCTGCAGTCTCTGACCATCTCCTGTACTATGTCTGCAGTCTCTGACCATCTCCTGTACTATGTCTGCAGTCTCTGACCATCTCCTGTACTATGTCTGCAGTCTCTGACCATCTCCTGTACTATGTCTGCAGTCTCTGACCATCTCCTGTACTATGTCTGCAGTCTCTGACCATCTCCTGTACTATGTCTGCAGTCTCTGACCATCTCCTGTACTATGTCTGCAGTCTCTGACCATCTCCTGTACTATGTCTGCAGTCTCTGACCATCTCCTGTACTATGTCTGCAGTCTCTGACCATCTCCTGTACTATGTCTGCAGTCTCTGACCATCTCCTGTACTATGTCTGCAGTCTCTGAACATCTCCTGTACTATGTCTGCAGTCTCTGAACATCTCCTGTACTATGTCTGCAGTCTCTGAACATCTCCTGTACTATGTCTGCAGTCTGAACATCTCCTGTACTATGTCTGCAGTCTCTGAACATCTCCTGTACTATGTCTGCAGTCTCTGAACATCTCCTGTACTATGTCTGCAGTCTCTGAACATCTCCTGTACTATGTCTGCAGTCTCTGAACATCTCCTGTACTATGTCTGCAGTCTCTGACCATCTCCTGTACTATGTCTGCAGTCTCTGACCATCTCCAGAATTTATGTCTGCAGTCTCTGATCATCTCCTGTATTATGTCTGCAGTCTCTGATCATCTCCTGTACTATGTCTGCAGTCTCTGATTATCTCCTGTACTATGTCTGCAGTCTCTGACCATCTCCTGTACTATGTCTGCAGTCTCTGAACATCTCCTGTACTATGTCTGCAGTCTCTGAACATCTCCTGTACTATGTCTGCAGTCTCTGACCATCTCCTGTACTGTGTCTGCAGTCTCTGACCATCTCCTGTACTGTGTCTGCAGTCTCTGATCATCTCCTGTATTATGTCTGCAGTCTCTGGCCATCTCCTGTACTATGTCTTCAGTCTCTGATCATCTCCTGTACTATGTCTGCAGTCTCTAACCATCTCCTGTACTATGTCTGCAGTCTCTGATCATCTCCTGTACTATGTCCGCAGTCTCTAACCATCTCCTGTAGTATGTCTGCAGTCTCTGACCATCTCCTGTACTATGTCTGCAGTCTCTGAACATCTCCTGTACTATGTCTGCAGTCTCTGATCATCTCCTGTATTATGTCTTCAGTCTCTGATCATCTCCTGTACTATGTCTGCAGTCTCTAAACCATCTCCTGTACTATGTCTGCAGTCTCTAACCATCTCCTGTACTATGTCTGCAGTCTCTAACCATCTCCTGTACTATGTCTGCAGTCTCTGATCATCTCCTGTACTATGTCTGCAGTCTCTGAGCATCTCCTGTACTGTGTCTGCAGTCTCTGATCATCTCCTGTACTGTGTCTGCAGTCTCTGACCATCTCCTGTACTGTGTCTGCAGTCTCTGACCATCTCCTGTACTGTGTCTGCAGTCTCTGACCATCTCCTGTACTGTGTCTGCAGTCTCTGACCATCTCCTGTACTGTGTCTGCAGTCTCTAACCATCTCCTGTAGATGTCTGCAGTCTCTGACCATCTCCTGTACTGTGTCTGCAGTCTCAGACCATCTCCTGTACTATGTCTGCAGTCTTTGATTATCTCCTGTACTATGTCTGCAGTCTCTGACCATCTCTTGTAGTATGTCTGCAGTCTCTGACCATCTCTTGTAGTATGTCTGCAGTCTCTAACAGTTTTCTGTAACAATACATTCACAGAATATTATGTGTGGCCCTTTTAGTGATGTCAGGGGCCACTCTCACAGCCCCCAAAATGAAGAAAGTTGCCCCCCACTGGCCTAGGGTGTAATGTGACGATCGATATATGTCGCTCTGTGTCGCCGTATGGAGAAGCATGGTTCTTCCTCTCCATGTTGTGCTGGAATTAGGGGGGAGAGCGGTGCGGCATACAGATCGGGTGGCACCGGCGTAGCGGCTCACCACTGTGCCATCCCATTCAGCGCAGCACTCCCCCCGGCTGTGCTCAGAGTAAGCCGAGCATGTCAGGAAGAGAGGCTAAATGAGGAGCCCTCTAGAAGCCACAGAGCGCGCCTCGCTGGCGGCTTAATGCGTTTCAGCGACAGGAGACCCGCTGTAAGTGATTTTGCTGGCACTGCCAGCCCCCGTCCCTGCCCAGAGGCGGCAGCTTGCCTGGCAAAATTCACCCGGCCCATTGCACAGCACGGGAGATGACAGATGAAGCGGGCAAATTACTAACTGCCGCCTGCAAAGTACGAGTCAGTGAGCGACGGCAAACTGCGCCGGGAGGTGAAGGAACGCCAGCTGCCAGAGATACAGACACACACACGGCGTGAACAGAGCAGAGGAAAACCTGCTTCCTGCAGCCAAAGTCACAGGGCATTAGTCTCTGACAAACTTCCAGCCGTTGAAGGACTACAAGCTAACACTACGCCTCAACCTCAGGTGATAAGTACCAGATCACCACCGCAAAACCGCTACCGTGCGCGCCAGAGCCGTCATGCGAAAAAACGACCAGCGCATATGTAAAAACTGCCAAATTACCAGCGTGGAATTTCATCCTGTATATTTATGGGCAGATATCAGATAAAGAAAAAAATTGACGGCCTCATCAGCCCATTAAATTTTCCTTCCCATCACTGGTCAGGTTTATAGGATGCACTGCACTCATGTAATACCTGGAGATCACAAATTGCTTGAAGCCGAAAGCTTATGTGCAAGCTTGGCCACAGTCTAGGGAAGAATAATGAAACAAGTTCACATTAACAACAGCCAACAGACGCTTATATTTGCCTCCCCATCAATGGCAAGATTTATAGGATTCACTGCATTCATGCAATACCTGGAGATCACAAACTGCTGGAAGCAGACATCCCCTGTATGAGTCGGGCTGCAGTCTAGGGAGGAGTAAAATAGAACATGTTCACATTAATGATGGCCCCACCAGGTGCTTATATTTGCCTCCCCATCACCGGCAAGATTTAGAGGATGCACTGCATTTACGTAATACCTGAAGATCACAAACTGCGGGAAGCAGACATCCCCTGTATGAGTCGGGCTGCAGTCTAGGGAGGAGTAACAGAAGAGGATCATATTAATGGCAGCCTCAACAGCCTCTTATATTTACCTTCCCAACACTAGTCAAGTTACAGGATGCACTGCACAAAGGTAATACCTGAAGATCACAAACTGCTGGAAGTAGACTGCTCCCGAATGAGTCGGGCTGCAGTCTAGGGAGGAGTAATGTAACAGGTTCACATTAATGATGGCCCCACCAGATGCTTATATTTGCCTCCCCATCACCGGCAAGATTTATAGGATGCACTGCATTCATGTAATACCTGAAGATCACAAACTGCTGGAAGCAGACATCCCCTGTATGAGTCGGGCTGCAGTCTAGGGAGGAGTAACAGAAGAGGATCATATTAATGGCAGCCTCAACAGCCTCTTATATTTACCTTCCCAACACTGGTCAGGTTACAAGATGCACTGCACAAATGTAATACCTAAAGATCACAAACTGCTGGAAGCAGACATCCCCTGTATGAGTCGGGCTGCAGTCTAGGGAGGAGTAATATAACAGGTTCACATTAATGATGGCCCCACCAGATGCTTATATTTGCCTCCCCATCACCGGCAAGATTTATAGGATGCACTGCATTCATGTAATACCTGGAGATCACAAACTGCTGGAAGCAGACATCCCCTGTATGAGTCGGGCTGCAGTCTAGGGAGGAGTAATATAACAGGTTCACATTAATGATGGCCCCACCAGATGCTTATATTTGCCCCCCCATCACCGGCAAGATTTATAGGATGCACTGCATTCATGTAATACCTGAAGATCACAAACTGCGGGAAGCAGACATCCCCTGTATGAGTCGGGCTGCAGTCTAGGGAGGAGTAATAGAAGAGGATCATATTAATGGCAGCCTCAACAGTCTCTTATATTTACCTTCCCAACACTGGTCAAGTTACAAGATGCACTGCACAAATGTAATACCTGAAGATCACAAACTGCTGGAAGTAGACAGCTCCCGAATGAGTCGGGCTGCAGTCTAGGGAGGAGTAATAGAACAGGTTCACATTAATGACAGCTCTAACAACCCCTTTGTTTACCTTTCCAACACTGGCAAGATTTGTATAAGATGCACTGCACTCATGTAAAAGGTGGAGACCACAATCTGCTGGAAGCAGGCAGCTCCTGTATCGATTTAGCTGCAGTCTAGGGGTGGCAAAGTAACAGGTTCACATCAATGATGACCCCCACCAGACGCTTATATTTACCTCCCCATCACTGGCAGGATGCACTGCACTCATGTAATCACTGGAGATCACAATCTACTGGAAGAACACAACCGCTGCTTGAGTTTAGTTAAATTGCAGAGAACACGTTCTGCATGTTAAGGCCAGGATGGAGAATCAGGAATCTGCAATTCCCTTAGATGTGCATTCCCCTTGTCACAGTTGTCTGTCCTAAATCAAAGTTGAAGGGGATGGGCAGGGCCTCGGTAAATTTACGTCCTTTCTGCCTGCTTCTATCAGTTAAGTGACCTGTTTCTTTGGCCTGGAACTAAACTCATTATATCCCGTAGATGCCTTCATTGTCCATGGTCAGTATCTAGTGTGCTTAGACCTCAAACGAGGTCTGTGGTCCAACGACATGCCAATCTCTACCCACGAGCTCAGTGGTTCTCAACCGTCAGGCCATGGCCTTCCTCCTTCTGTGCCTCCAGCTAGCTGCAATTCCCCTAATCTTCTCTAGTGCCTTTCATCTCCCATAGTGTCCCCCAACCTCCTATAGTGGAGTGGAGTGCCCCTCAACCTCTTACAGTGGCCCCAGACCCTCTGAGAGCCCTCAGCATCCACAGTGCCCCCGAACTTCCCACAGTGGCACCCAGCAGTACACATTAGCTTGCTGCAGAGCCCCCAGCTTACCTATAGTTCCCCAAACCTCCAACTGTGCGCCCAGGCAACACAGGGTCGTAGAGTCTCCTACAGAGCCCCCAAACCTTTTGAGAGCCCTCAACACCCACAGTGCCCCTCAACTTCTTACAGTGCCACCCAGCCATGCCCCTTAGCTTTCTGCCAAGCCTCCAGCTTCTCCATAGTGCCCTCAACCTCCTATAGTGGCCTGCAGTGCCCCTCATCCCCCTAGCAGCGCACCCTAGCCTACTGTAGAGTCAGACTGCAGCGTACCCATAAAACTATAACAGGGGGCCCAGACACCACAGGGCTGTAGAGTCTCCTACTGAGCCTCCAGAACATCTGAGAGCCCTCAACACCCAAGCTTCCTGTAGAGCCTCCAGCTTCCGGCAGTGCCCCCCAATCTCCCACAGTGCCACCCAGCTGCGCCCTCTAGCTTCCTGTAGAGCCTCTAGCTTCCCACAGTGCCCCCTAACCTCCTATCGTGGCCTTATCCTCTTACAATGCTCCTGACCCTCAGAGATCTCAGCGTCCACAGTGCCCCCCCCCCCCAAAAAAAATTTCCAACAGTTGCACCCAGGATTGCACCCTAACTTGCTCCAGAGCATCTAGCTTACCCATTGTGCCACAAACCTCCAACAGTGGGCTCAGACATTGCAGGGCTGTAGAGTCTCCTACAGTGCCCCACAACATTTGAGAGCCCTCAACACCCACATTGCCCCCCCCCCAACTTCCCACAGTGCCACCCAGCTGTCCCCCTAGCTTTCTTTACAGCCTCCAGCTTCCCCATAGTGCTTCTCAATCTCCTATAGTGGTCTGTAGTGCCCTTCAACCACTCACAGTGCCCCCGACTCTCTGAGAGCCCTCAGTGTTCACAGTGCCCCCCAGCCATGCCCCCTAGCTTCTTGTAGCGCCAACGCAAAGTGCCCCACAACTCCAACAGTGGGTCCAGACACTGCAGGGCGGTAGAGTCTCCTACTGAGCCCCCAAACCCTCAACACCCACTAGTGCCACCCAGCCACTTGCCCATAGTGCCCCAAACCTCCAACATTGTCCCCCAGCCACTGCAGGGCCCGTGAGTCTCCCACATAGACCTTGCAAAGCCCCCAGCCTCCTGGAGAAAACCCATAACCCAAATTTGCCCCCTGTGCTTCTCCAGAAACCTCATATCTCCACACCCAGCCCCGTGCAGTCTTCCAAGATTTCAATACATATTTTGCATTCCCACACTTTTATAAACATGGAAGGACTTGGAAGAATATACAGAGCCCTGGTCTCCATAAAGTTGAGGACCTCTGCTAGAAACTGGATACAAGAAAAGACTCCAGAGGGTCAGAGGGGATGTCGGTGGCAGAAGAACTGAATGCACGCAACGCCACAGCCCTGGAAGCAGCATGAGGAGGACTAATCCAAAGCCTGCAAGCATGTGGCCAGTGTTACACATAGAACATTCAGATCCAGAGCCTTCCCAAGCTCCTCTGGTGAAGAGGCGGATGAGGATGTTCCTTAGGACATCAATGTTATTCCAATCCCAGAAATGAACATAAACCTCGTAGTAATTAAAGTCTCACTCTCCATGTAGACAGGTGACATGTCCCCGGAGCTCCTTCCTCCAATATTCTGCCCATGTATGAAATCCTCTTCCCGTGTGTCATAGAAATGCTCATTGGCGCTGAAGCGTTAAGCGGCGGGGCGGCGGATCAGACAGAAAATGACAAACGCCAGAATAAGCAGCGTCACTAGAATGTACGGAGTCAGATAATTCTTCATCATGACTTCTCTTGTAGAAAATGGATTGTTTTATCTTTTATCTGGAAATTTCCTGACAGCTTGAACGCCAGCCAGGTTCTGTGAGATCTCAGACTGGCAGCGCCATCTGTGCCCATTGGTACGGAACTGATTTATACATTGGTTATAGATGAGGCGGCCGAGCAGAGTAAACTGTCCCAATAAAGAAACTGTCTTTGGCGGGCAGCAGAGCAATGCTGGGGGGCTCATTCACATCAGAGCAATGCTGGGGGGCTCATTTACATCAGAGCAATGCTGGGGGGGGGCTCATTCACATCAGAGCAATGCTGGGGGGGGCTCATTCACATTAGAGCAATGCTGGGGGGGGCTCATTCACATCAGAGCAATGCTGGGGGGGGGGGGGGGCTCATTTACATCAGAGCAATGCTGGGGGGGGCTCATTCACATCAGAGCAATGCTGGGGGGCTCATTCACATCAGAGCAATGCCGGGGGGCTCATTCACATCAGAGCAATGCCGGGGGGGGGGGGGCTCATTCACATCAGAGCAATGCTGGGGGGGCTCATTCACATCAGAGCAATGCTGGGGGGGGGGCTCATTCACACCAGAGCAATGCTGGGGGGGGGGCTCATTCACACCAGAGCAATGCTGGGGGCTCATTCACATCAGAGCAATGCTGGGGGGCTCATTCACATCAGAGCAATGCTGGGGGGGGCTCATTCACATCAGAGCAATGCTGGGGGGGGGGGCTCATTCACATCAGAGCAATGCTGGGGGGGGGCTCATTCACATCAGAGCAATGTTGGGGGCTCATTCACATCAGAGCAATGCTGGGGGCTCATTCACATCAGAGCAATGCTGGGGGGGCACATTCACACCAGAGCAATGCTGGGGGCACAATCACAAAAGAGCAATTGCTGGGGGCACAATCACAAAAGAGCAATGCTGGGGGCACAATCAAAACAGAGCAATGCTTGGGGGGGGGGGGCATAATCACATCAGAGCAATGCTGGGGGCACAATCACATCAGAGCAATGCTGGGGGGCACAATCACATCAGACCAATGCTGGGGGGCACAATCACATCAGACCAATGCTGGGGGGCACAATCACATCAGACCAATGCTGGGGGGCACAATCACATCAGACCAATGCTGGGGGGCACAATCACATCAGACCAATGCTGGGGGGCACAATCACATCAGACCATTGCTGGGGGGCACAATCACAACAGAGCAATGCTGGGGGGGCTCATTCACATCAGAGCAATGCTGGGGGGCTCATTCACACCAGAGCAATGCTGGGGGGGCTCATTCACATCAGAGCAATGCTGGGGGGGCTCATTCACATCAGAGCAATGCTGGGGGGCTCATTCACATCAGAGCGATGCTGGGGGGGGCTCATTCACACCAGAGCGATGCTGGGGGGGGGCTCATTCACATCAGAGCAATGCTGGGGGGGGCTCATTCACATTAGAGCAATGCTGGGGGGGCTCATTCACATCAGAGCAATGCTGGGGGGGGGCACATTCACATCAGAGCAATACTGGGGGCTCATTCACATCAGATCAATGCTGGGGGGGGGGGGGCTCATTCACATCAGAGCAATGCTGGGGGCTCATTCACATCAGAGCTATGCTGGGGGGGGGGGAATTCACATCAGAGCAATGCTGGGGGGGCTCCTCCACACCAGAGCAATGCTGGGGGCACAATCACAAAAGAGCAATGCTGGGGGCACAATCACAAAAGAGCAATTGCTGGGGGCACAATCACAACAGAGCAATGCTTGGGGGGGGGGCTCATTCACATCAGAGCAATGCTGGGGGGGGGGCTCATTCACACCAGAGCAATGCTGGGGGGCTCATTAACATCAGAGCAATGCTGGGGGGGGGGGCTCATTCACATCAGAGCAATGCTGGGGGGGCTCATTCACATCAGAGCAATGCTGGGGGGGCTCATTCACATGAGAGCAATGCTGGGGGGGGGGCTCATTCACATCAGAGCAATGCTGGGGGGGGGGCTCATTCACATCAGAGCAATGCTGGGGGGGGGGCTCATTCACATCAGAGCAATGCTGGGGGGGGGGGGCTCATTCACATCAGAGCAATGCTGGGGGGGGGGGGGCTCATTCACATCAGAGCAATGCTGGGGGGGGGGCTCATTCACATCAGAGCAATGCTGGGGGGGGGCTCATTCACATCAGAGCAATGCTGGGGGGGGGGCTCATTCACATCAGAGCAATGATGGGGGGGGCTCATTCACATCAGAGCAATGCTGGGGGGAGGGCTCATTCACATCGGACCAATGCTGGGGGCTCATTCACATCAGAGCTATGCTGGGAGGGGCTCATTCACATCAGAGCAATGCTGGGGGGCTCATTCACATCAGAGCAATGCTGGGGGGGCTCATTCACATCAGAGCAATGCTGGGGGCTCATTCACATCAGAGCTATTCTGGGGGGCACAATCACATAAGAGCAAAGCTGGGGGGGGTATTCTCAGCTATTCTGGGAGGGGGCTCATTCTTGTCAGAGCGATGCTGGGGGGGGTCATTCACTTCAGAGCGATGCTGGGGAGGGGGTGGGGGTAATTTACATCAGAGCGATGCTGGGGGGGTCATTCACAATGCTAGGGGGCTTCTTCTCAGCTATTCTGGGGGGGATCATTGACATCAGAGCGATGCTGGGGGAGGGGGGGGGAGGAAGTGCTCGTTTGCACCAGAGTTATGCTGGTGGTTCATTCACATGAGAGCAAAGGAAAGTCCAATGGGACAAAGTACAATTTGCTGCTCTACAATGCGTTGTCCGCTATCTGATTGGTGGTCATGAACTCGGGTTCGATTCTCTCCTCCTCGGCGCTGGTTGGCACATCGGGTTACAATCGCATATTTCACAAAAGAATAAACTTTCCTGTGCAGAACTGGACTAAACGATCACACGTTTGCGCATGCGCATGGAACGCTCAGGTGTGAGCCTCGCGCCTCAACTCTGGTCTAAAAGAAAAACAATTCCATGCAAGTTTGTATTCCTAACTCAGAAAAGTCCTCTGCAATGGAGCCGCGTTCTGTACATGACCGCAACTGACATGAGGGGGGGGGCGGAGAGGTGCGGGAGCTCACCGATGGATGTAACAAAGTGGCAGAAAAACCACAGCAACTAAATTTCATGAAAAATAGATTACAGGGCCGTTCAGTGGTGGGTTATGCTTTTTGGAGGTTTGGGTCACTTTAAGATAAGATCACTTTGACCTGCAGCAGTTTACAATGTATCAAGTTTCCTCCCAGTCTGCAGGAATATTACAATGTAACAAAAACTTTCTTCCTGGGTTCTGCCATTATAAAGGTTTAGGCCCCATTCTTCACACCTAAGTGTAACCGAAACGCACGTTCTTCTTTTACGCATTTTTCATGCATTTACCCGCACTGCGCGTGGTGCAGCTTCTCGGCCCAGGCAAAGTCACTGGGGAAGGGAGACTGAGGAGATGCCTCCCCCTGCCTGCAGCAGACTAATTATATCACCCCAGCCCAGGCAAAGTCACTGGGGGATTGGAGACTAAGGAAATGCTTCCTTCTGCCTGCAGCAGACTGATGACATCATCTCAGCTCAGCCCAGGCAAAGTCATTTACTGGAGCTCAAGAACAGCTTTTTAATGATAAAAGGTGGAGCTTTACCGAACAACAATACGGTTGTAATATATGGTGACTTGTCTGGAATTTGTTCCTGTGACCCAAGAAATCAAAGGAAATACTGCAGCATCAGAAAATGAAGTCTTCTTTTGGGTAAAGCAAGCGGTGGTCATTATTTTTTTTTATAAATTCTTTATTTATTTCATTCCATTCAAGGGATACAGTTCATCCAAAATAAATACATTTTGTACTCTTACAAATATTCAAAATCCTTCTCCTTCCGTTTGTTACAAATTATATTTTCGTCATCTTTCAGTTACTTAATTATTCTCACTGTCCCTTTCTTCCCTTTTTCTCTCTATTTTATATATATAGTTCCTATCTAGCTCGGTTTCCTATGCCTCTTCTTATTTTGAGGGCCCTATTCCCTAGGGTTCCCTAGAGGCCCATCCCCTCCCTGGAGGTAGAGCAAACCCCCATACCCTGGTTACCCTCTAAACAAAAAAAAAAAAAAAAAAAAAAAAAAAAAAAAGGGAAAAGGGCCTGAGGGGGGATCTCTCCTCTCTCTGCCCCCCCCCCCTGTCCATCCGCGGAGGGCTCTCCCCTCCCTTCCCTCCCCATCCCGTTCCCCCTCTTCCCTTTCTTTATTCTCCCATGTCCTCCTCCATCCATTTCTTGCCTTCTTCTGTTTGTAAATATTCCTCCCATGGGGCCCATGTTTGTTTAACTCGTTCTCTTCCCTCTACCGATCTTGGTATTAAACTTTCCATTATTTCTATTCCTCTTACTATATTAAGCCACATGGGGATACTAGGGGCCTGTGATTCCTTCCAGCATCTGGGAATGCAGCTCTTCGCTGCATTTACCAGATGACAAACTATTGAGTTTTTATATGCCCTGGTTGGGATCTGGGACAAATGTAGTAGGTAAAACGCCGGTTCAAATGGGACCTGAAACTCTGTTAGTCTTTGGGTATGTCATTATAACCAGAGAAGCAGATTTGAGTCGTCTCGTCGGACGTTTTAGACTTCTAGGAGTTAATTGGAGGATATAATTGTATCCATGTGGCAGCATCTGTGTGTGGTCACAGCGGTGAGGGGCGGAGGGGCGGGAAAGGGCGGCACTCGGGGCACAGGGAAATGCAGCGGTCGCAGGATAGGATGCGCCTGTAGCTGTTTGTTTTATTGATGGTTTCCAGTTCTCCAGCACCTGCGTTGTGACAGCGCCAGGAAACGGGTGGGAAACATCCTCGTGTGGATTTCCTGCTTTTAGGAAGTGACCCCCAGGGCTCCACTTCTGGCAAAAACAGCGAGCAGATGAGCTTGACGCCACTTCGGCCTCTCCCGATCGGAATGTCATCGCGCTGCAAGTTAGTGACGCGTTTCAGGATATTTGGACCCCGATCCTTTCGCCGTACACATCCCGGTTAACCCCACATCTGCCAACTACACCGCTAATCCATCATGTGATCACTTCCGTAGATCTGCCACTGCCGTGTCTCTCAGAATTCATCCAGAAGTACCAAACACAACAATGAAGGTTATAATGATCAACCCAACCGATCCCAATCCTACACCATACACAATCCAACCGATCCCGATACTACACCCACCACAACCCAACCCAATCCTACACCAAACACAACCCAACTGATCCGGATCCTACACCCACCATAACCCAACCCAATCCTACACCGTACACAATCCAACCGATCCCGATACTACACCCACCACAACCCAACCCAATCCTACACCAAACACAACCCAACTGATTCGGATCCTACACCCACCACAACCCAACCCAATCCTACACCAAACACAATCCAACCAATCCTACACCCACCACAACCCAATCCTACACCAAACACAACCCAACCGTTCCGGATCCTACACCCACCATAACCCAACCCTACACCATACACAATCCAACCGATCCCAATCCTACACCCACCACAACCCAATCCTACACCAAACACAACCCAACCAATCTGGGTTCTACAACCAACCCAACCCAATCGATCCCGATCTTAGACCAAACACAACCCAACCCAATCCTACAGCCGACACAACCCAACCAATCCTGATCCTACACCAAACACAACCCAACCAATCCCGACCCCACAGCCGACACATCCCAACCGATCCTGATCCTACAGCCAACACAACCCAACCAATCCTGATCTTACACCCAACACAACTCAACTGACCCTGATCCTACAACCAACACAACCCAAGCAATCCCAACCCAACTGATCCCGAGCTTACACCAAACGCAACCCAACCCAACCGATCCCGAATCCACAACCAACACATCAGAACGGATCCTGATTCTACACAAACCACAACCCAACCTGATCCTACACCAAACACAACCCAACCGATCCCGATTCTACAACCAACACAACCCAACCAATCCCAATCTTACACCAAACACAATTCCACTGACCCTGATCCTACAGCCAACACAACCAATCCTGATCCTATATCAAACACAACCCAACCAAATTCAATCCTCAACTTAACACACCCAAACCGATCTCGATCCTACACCAAAATATAACACAGCCGATCCTACACCCAACACAACCCAACCAATTCTACACCCAACACATCCCATCCAATCCTACACTCAACTGATCCAGATCCTACATCCAACACAACCCAACCAATCCTGATCTTACTCCCAACACAACCCAACCAATCCTACATCCAACACAACCCAACCAATCCTAGATCCAACACAACCCAATCAATCCTACATCCAACACAACCCAATCAATCCTACATCCAACACAACCCAACCAATCCTAGATCCAACACAACCCAATCAATCCTACATCCAACACAACCCAACCAATCCTACATCCAACACAACCCAACCAATCCTACATCCAACACAACCCAACCAATCCTACATCCAACACAACCCAACCAATCCTACATCCAACACAACCCAACCAATCCTACATCCAACACAACCCAATCAATCCTACATCCAACACAACCCAAACAATCCTACATCCAACACAACCCAAACAATCCTACATCCAACACAACCCAAACAATCCTACATCCAACACAACCCAAACAATCCTACATCCAACACAACCCAAACAATCCTACATCCAACACAACCCAAACAATCCTACATCCAACACAACCCAAACAATCCTACATCCAACACAACCCAAACAATCCTACATCCAACACAACCCAAACAATCCTACATCCAACACAACCCAAACAATCCTACATCCAAAACAACCCAAACAATCCTACATCCAACATAACCCAACCAATCCTACATCCAACACAACCCAAACAATCCTACATCCAACACAACCCAAACAATCCTACATCCAACACAACCCAAACAATCCTACATCCAACACAACCCAAACAATCCTTCCAACACAACCCAATCAATCCTACATCCAACACAACCCAATCAATCCTACATCCAACACAACACAACCAATCCTACATCCAACACAACACAACCAATCCTACACTCAATTGATCCGATCCTACATCCAACACAACCAATCCTACATCCAACACAACACAACCAATCCTACATCCAACACATTCCATCCAATCCTACACTCAATTGATCCGATCCTACATCCAACACAACCAATCCTACATCCAACATAACCCAACCAATCCTACATCCAACACAACCCAACCAATCCTACATCCAACACATCCCATCCAATCCTACACTCAATTGATCCCGATCCTACATCCAACACAACCAATCCTACATCCAACACAACCCAATCAATCCTACATCCAACACAACCCAATCAATTCTACACCCAAAACATCCCATCCAATCCTACACTCAACTGATTCCGATCCTACATCCAACACATCCCAAATGATACTGATCCTACACTCAACAAAAGGATTAACCCAAATCATGGTCAATTTATCAATGTTTAGGGTTGACATATTATTCTAATTAATCTTTCACAGAAAATTTGTGAATTTATGTATCGCTCTATAAACAATGATATTATATATATTTATTAATTTAAACAAACATATTTATGTTATGTCTGTGTGTTTATATAATAAAAAATAAATAACATTATATATACAATTTTTTTGCTTTATATACACACACGGTATCTTTGTATGTACTGAAAAAGTCCACAGATCGGTCAAAAGAGTATTTTTTTAGGTTTATTATATTATTAATATTGCACAATATTTCGGGATATTAGTAACAATGTTCTTTTGTTTCCCTTCTAAAATAAATTATTATTATTAAATTTCCTCTAAAATAAAGAACACTAAACACGGAAATACAATTATTATTATAATACAGGATTTATACAGCGCCTGACAATTTACGCAGCACTTTACAATATAAAAGGGAGGCAGTACAGTTACAATAAAATACAAGAGGATTATAATAAACCATTTTGCCGTCTCCCATGTCTCTCTCTATTGTTCGGCCCGGGTCCTCAGATTTTTATGAACTGTCCTCATGTCCATAAATTCTGGGACAGGATCCCGCACGGAGCCCCAAGCCAGAAGGACTCATCTACTCACCGCTCGCCCCGGAGAGAGTGGCCTCCTTCCCACGCCAGGTGTTCCCGATTCTGCAGCTGATCCCGGAGAGGAGGTTTGCGTCCTTCTCTCCCTCCAGCGCCCGGGGGGAACCGACACTCAGCTACTATTTAAAATCTCCTTCAGATTTCGGAGTCGCTCAGTGACGTCCCTGACAATCCTTCCGGAGTCTGGTTAACCCCTTCGGTGCCGCAGACCAGCATGGAAGGGAGACGGAACGCTGGCGATGGAGCTGGGAGGGGGCTGCGGCGAGCGCAGAGTTATTAGCGGTTTTGGCGCACGTGTGTTTTGGCGAACGTTGAAGCCACAAGTAACGGGGAGTGATCGACGCATCGGCCTCAGAGCCCCAGCGGAGCCTTTTTCTGGAAGGGGCTGCGATCCTGGCGGTCGTCCGCGCTCGCAGCTGCACAATGACATTATCCGAGCGAGAGAGAAAAACGCTTCATTCCAGAGCTCAGCTCATCCCCCCCCCCCAACTCATCAAAACCATCTGACATGGGGTACCCCTGGGGGGGGGGGGGTCACCGTATCCAGCCATGATTGGATCAGACAACAGTCTTATGTTTATGACTGATCTTGGGGGGGGGGGTTAATAATCCAAAATCTGAAGGGTCGGGGTCCAGAGTTACGATGATTTTATGGTTAGGTTGAGGTTTAGGATTTCGGTTAAAGTCTATCGAACTTGTCTGGGGCCCCATTCACACCTCGAAGCTCCAAAACGCTGGAGGAGAAAAAAAATAAATCAATCAATGATTCTCTATGGAGACGGTTCACATCTCCACTCCATGTCGTCTGAAGCCAAACGCCCGAAGCTCAAAAAAGTTCCGCGGCTTTCTTTTTGCAGCTCGAATCGGGCAGATTTGAGCATTTTTGGCGTGTTTTTATTTTCATAGAAATTAATGAAAATGTGCCATTCATTCGTTTTTGCACGATTTTCTGCTCAAATTATTATTTTTTTTTAAATAAAATAGTACTAATATATGAATAAAGAAATGTGAAAGAAATACACAAATAACTAAAAATCATCACACAGTACATAAATGAAATAAATATGTAATATTACAGAAATAATCTGTAACTTTAAAAAATATTACAGGAATTAAATTATTACTAACAATAATACTACTACTAAAACACCAACAAAAAATTTATAATTTTTATATATATATATATATATATATATATATATATATATATATATATATATATATTATAATAATAAATAATAATAATAAAATAAAAATAATACTACATTTATTTATTTATATAACATTGTTACCAACATCCCGAAATATTGTGCAATATTAATAATATAATAAACCTAAAAAATTCTCTTTTGACCGATCTGGGAACTTTTCAGATAACAATAATTACATACAAAGATAACATGTGTGTATATAAAGCAAAAAATTGTATATATAATGTTATTTATTTTTTTTATTATATAAACACACAGACATAACATAAATATGTTTGTTTAAACTAATAAATATATATATATATATATATATATATATATATATATATATATATATATACACACACACACACTACATTTATTTATTTATTGTTTTTATTAAGGGTTAGGGGATAATTTATTACTACTTAGTATTCATTTATTTACTTATGATTTTATGTACGTGTATTTATTTTCACATTTATTAAATTAATTAAGTAGTACCCTAACAAAAAAATAAAAATATATAACCCTAACCCCAACTCCTAATCCTAACCCTAATGCCGCGTACACACGACCAGACTTTTCGTCGGACTAGGTCTGACGGTCTTCCCGACGGACTTTCGGCGGAGTTCTGACGGAGTTTCCGAACGAACGGACTTGGCCACCCACAATCACACCAAAGTCTGACGGATTCCAACGCGATGACGTACGACCGGACTAGAATAAGGAAGTTCATAGCCAGTAGCCAATAGCTGTCCTAGCATTGGTTTTCGTCCGTCGGACTAGCATACACTCAATGGATTTCTCTATAGGAACTGGATCCGGCGGAGTTCTGGCAGAAAAATTTTAAACATGTTCTATTTCTAAAGTCCGTCAGATTTTTGGACAGCAAAGGTCCGATAGAGACCACACACGATCGAATTGTCCGACGGATTCGTTCCGTTGGACCTTTGCTGTCGAAAAGTTTGGTCGTGTGTACGCGGCATAAGACTTAAAGTACACGGGACGTTTTTTCAACCTCTCCTGAACGATTTAACTTGACAGATAGTAACCCGCATTTAAAACGTCCATTTTGCCATATTTTTTATTGCAAAATAGCCAAAAACTAAAAACGATTGTAAACGAAACGCGAGTTACCGCGTTTGGCGCTTGAAATGCCTCTAAACTCAGCGTCGGAACTCATTTTTTTTGCTTTCCAAAAAAGGCCTCTAAACTCAACTGCCTAAAAACGACATAAAACAATTGTACACATAATATAACATTGGATGAGTTCGGGGGCAGCTGAAAAAAGCGTCCAACTGCCTCTGAACGTCCTTTTATCAGCAGCAGTGTACACGAGGCCGAACCCCTTAACCAACGAAAAAAAATATATATATATATATATATATATAATAATAATAATAATAATAAAAAAAAAAAAAGACATAAAAGCTAATAGAAAAGTTAAGAAAGCTGAACCGCCTAGTAACAAATGATGCAACAGATAATATTTTTCTCTAATAATAATAATTAATAATAATAAAAAAATAAAAAATAAAATAATAATAATAATAAAAAAAACACCAAAGCCCCAATACGCTGTATAAAATGCACAAGTTGCGTATAAAAACGTGCCAAAAATCATGCAAGAAAAACAGCAGAAAAAGGCTTGAAGGCGCTACGCTCAGGTGTGAATGCAGCCTAATGCCGCGTACACACGGTCGAAATTTCCAATGGAAACAGTCCGATGGGAGCTCTTCATCGGATTTTCCGACCGTGTGTATGCCCATCGGTCTTTTTCTGTTGGAATTTCCGACGGATTGAGAACCTGTTCTTAATTTTTCCGTCTGGATTTTCCGATCGTGCGTATGCAATTCCGACACGCAAAATTCCGACGCATGCTCGGAGACAATTCCCTTTTATAGTGCCGTCGAACGTGTTGTATGCCGCGGTGTTATTGACCATCGGAATTTGGTGTGACCGTGTGTAGGCAAGACAGTTTGAGCGAAATTCCGACAGGAAAACCATCAGAGCTTTTTCCCGACGAGAATTCCGACCGTGTGTACGCGGCATTAGTGTTTTGTTATATCTTTGGCACAAAATACCCGTTGATCCTGCCAGAAATGTGGTAATCTGATGGCTTCCTGTGCTCTCTGACTGTTACCGATTCCAGTGTTCCGGAGCACCGCCCATCGGTCACACCCAGACGTCCATAATAATATTTTTAGGGCTCATTTACTCTTACGGTATGGGGGGCAATAAAAATGTAAACAGTGGTTTAAGCACCTCCTGACTGCCCACATTCGCCTTTATTGCCACTTCCCATCAGAACTGGCGTTCGAGGCGCACAGCGCCGCATTCAAAACGCACTCCATATGCCATCTGCAGCGGGTGGCGGTGTTAACAACGTCGCAAACGCAGCGTGTTTGCCTGCACCGGATCTCATGGTACAGTAGCAGTCGGTGCGGTCCAACGCAATGAATGGGCTGAAATCGCACTGCACCCAGATTGCATGCGAATCACACAGGATTGGATATGCGCATTCCTATGCAATTCATGGTGTGAACCGGCCCTTACATGTCAGCAAGACGAGGTGGTACGCCTCAGCTGTGGCCGGACAAGAACTTTGGAAAATAAACCTGAAAAAGGAAAACTAATGCAGCCGCCACATCTTAATTACTAGAAAACTAATTACATTTTCACTCCCAGGATTAGATATATTTTAAAATGGCGTCTACCTACCAAAAAAAATTTCGCTGAATTAAGGGCGGCACACGAAAGCAACTTCAGAAACGTGCAGAACCTTTAGAATCAATATTCCCCAGGAGGCAAAAATTATAAGTTAGGCAGTTTACGGGGTCCCCAGAAAACAGCAACAGGGCCCCATCACCAACAAGCTCCGCCCAACAAGCCCCACCCCCTGTCCGATAACCTCCACGAGCGCTGAACTTTGTACGCTTTTCTGTTTGGCCGACGCAGCGTTTGCCGGGATCAGTCATCCCGCTGACAGGACGAGAATCGCACGGCTCCCCGTAAATCGCATTAAATATATATTAAGCCAAATCTTTTCTGACAACGTTCCGGACATAAAAGGAGTCAAACGGAACAAGATGTCCCAGATTTGAAGAAATCCATCAAAGGTATTCAGGAAGAATAATATTCTGCGTTACAAAGTATCCGCGTCGGATCGCTGGTGCGATGAAGAGGAGGAAAAACGCATCCGAGGTGAAAAAAGAAGGATGGCGGTCTGAAAGGAAAAGAGCTCTGAAAATAAATAAATCGCATCAACTTGTCCGAATGTTTCATTAAAATATAATTATAGAAAATATATAAAAGTTTCAAATGATAAAAAAACAAGGCGAGTTCCCGCTCATCGCAAAACGCACAGAGTTGCCGCTCATCGCAAAACGCACAGAGCTGCCGCTTATCCCAAAACGCACAGAGTTGCCGCTCATTGAAAAAACGCACAGAGATGCCGCTTATCCCAAAACGCACAGAGATGCCGCTTATCCCAAAACGCACAGAGATGCCGCTTATCCCAAAACGCACAGAGATGCCGCTTATCCCAAAACGCACACAGTTGCCACTCCTCCCACAACGCACAGAGATGCCGCTCATGCCAAAACGCAAACAGTCCCCGCTCATGCCAAAACGCACAGAGCTCCAGCTCATCCCAAAATGCACAGAGTTCCCGCTCATCCCAAAACGCACAGAGTTCCCGCTCATTGCAAAAACGCACAGAGATGCCGCTTATCCCAAAACGCACAGAGATGCCGCTTATCCCAAAACACACAGAGTTCCCGCTCATCCCAAAACGCACAGAGTTCCCGCTCATCCCAAAACGCATAGAGATGCCGCTCATGCCAAAACGCAAACAGTTCCCGCTCATGCCAAAACGCACAGAGTTCCCGCTCATCCCAAAACGCACAGAGTTCCCGCTCATCCCAAAACGCACAGAGTTCCCGCTCATCCCAAAACGCACAGAGTTCCCGCTCATCCCAAAACGCACAGAGATGCCGCTTATCCCAAAACGCACACAGTTGCCGCTCATCCCACAACGCACACAGTTTCCACTCATTCCAAAACGCACAGAGTTCCCGCTCATGCCAAAACGCACACATTTCCCGCTCATGCCAAAACGCACACAGTTCTCACTCATGCCAAAACACACACAGTTCTCACTCATGCCAAAACGCAGAGAGTACCCGCTCATCCCAAAACGCAGAGAGTACCCGCTCATGCCAAAACGCACACAGTTCCCGCTCATGCCAAGAGGGCGTCACCAGGAAACCCTTCATTCATGGTGTATTAAAGCTGAGTGTGGAACTGAGGTCCTCAGGTCAGTATCACTCTTGGCAGACCAAGGAAGGACGACCAAGGAAGACGCACACATTAAAAAAAAAAAAGAGGGGGAGTTTGGCATCAATTGGCAGGGGATTAG
This sequence comes from Lithobates sylvaticus, assembly GCA_028564925.1. Classification (NCBI taxonomy): domain Eukaryota; kingdom Metazoa; phylum Chordata; class Amphibia; order Anura; family Ranidae; genus Lithobates; species Lithobates sylvaticus. The sequence continues at coordinate 7,430,206 of CM053031.1, read as the reverse complement.
GTCCAAAGCTGGGCTTTAAACGCTGATCACTGGAGAAGCAAGTAGCCAGTGAAGTCAGGACTTATTCTGAGTAGTAGGGCAGTTGGATTGTTTTTTTTAGTTTTTCTTTTTTTTACGAATAATTGGCATTTTCAAAATTAGAGGTCAACAATGGCTGCCTCCATAATGGCCGATCTATGCGGCTGACCTCTGCACTCATAGGACAGGTGAGAATGAAGGCGAGGAGCGCGCAGTCCTTCACGTTCTTCTGATATCGTCCGTCAAGGCCGAGGATCCCCAGAGCAGCAATACCGACACCTAGCACGGAATTTCATACACCTCGGACTCAGCGCACGGTTTCACACAATTAATAAATCGGAGCCGCCAGCCAGAAAAAATTCCAATTTAATAGAAGTCCTCGGCAAGCCAGGACGAGAGATGTGGCTGCGGGGCGTTCCATGCAAATGTCTCCAATTCTGCAAACCAGCACGTGATTAAACCCTCCGGTCAGCTCACTCAACGTCCATCACCAACGACTCACCTACAAAACGAGCGAATGGAAACCAGAGAGAACGCAGAAAAAGGGAAAATACCAGGAAAATCCGGAGTTCATAAACAGCGACGGGGCTGCGGGATAGAAACGGGAGAAGGATCGGGTGCGGGATGGAGACGGGAGAAGGATCAGGTGTGGGATGGAGACGGGAGAAGGATCAGGTGTGGGATGGAGACGGGAGAAGGATCGGGCACGGGATGGAGACGGGATAAGGATCGGGCGCGGGATGGAGTCGGGAGAAGGATCGGGCGCGGGATGGAGTCGGGAGAAGGATCGGGCGCGGGATGGAGACGGGAGAAGGATCGGGCGCGGGATGGAGACGGGAGAAGGATCGGGCGTGGGATGGAGACGGGAGAAGGATCGGGCGCGGGATGGAAACGGGAGAAGGATTGGGCGCGGGATGGAGACGGGAGAAGGATTGGGCGCGGGATGGGGATGGGAGAAGGATAAGGAGTGGGATCAGGAGAAGGATAGGGAAGGGGAAAGGAGCAGGATCGGGAGTGGGATCGGGAATGGGACCTGGAGAAGGATCGGGAGTGGGACCTGGAGAAGGATCGGGAGTGGGACCTGGAGAAGGATCGGGAGTGGGACCTGGAGAAGGATTGGGAGTGGGACCTGGAGAAGGATCGGGAGTGGGATCAGGAGAAGGATTGGGACAGAGATGGGAAAAGGAGAAGTATTGGGATGGAGACTGGTTAGGGAGAAGGATTGGGATGGGGAAGGGGAAAGGAGAAGGATAGGGATGGGGACAGGAGAAGGATCAGAAGAAGGATAGGGGTGAGGACAAGAGAAGGATCAGGATGTGGACAGGAGAAGGATCGGGAGTGAAATCAGGAGAAGGATCGGGATGGGGACAGGAGAAGGATCGGGATGGGGACAGGAGAAGGATCAAAATGGGGACAGGAGAAGGATCGGGAATAGGATCAGGAGAAGGATGGGACGGGGACGGGGAAAGGAGAAGGATCGGGAGAGGGATCAGGAGAAGGATACGGAGAGGGATCAGAAGAAGGATCCAGAGAGGGATCAGGAAAAGGGTCGGGATGGGGACAGGAGAAGGATTAGGATGGGGACAGGAAAAGGATCGGGAGTGGGATCAGGAGAAGGATCGGGAGTGGGATCAGGAGAAGGATCGGGAGTGGGATCAGGAGAAGGATCGGGAGTGGGATCAGGAGTGGGATCAGGAGTGGGATCAGGAGTGGGATCAGGAGTGGGATCAGGAAAAGGATCGGGATGGGGACGGGGACAGGAGAAGGATCGGGAGATGGATCAGGAGAAGGATCGGGAGTGGGTTTAGGAGAAGGATCGGGAGTGGGATCAGGAGAAGGATCGGGAGTGGGATCAGGAGAAGAATCGGAGTGGGATCAGGAGAAGAATCGGAGTGGGAACGGGGACAGGAGAAGGATCGGGATGGGAACGGGGACAGGAAAAGGATTGGGAGATGGATCAGGAGAAGGATTGGGAGAAGGATCGGGATGGGAACGGGGACAGGAGAAGGATCGGGAGATGGATCAGGAGAAGGATCGGGAGATGGATCAGGAGAAGGATCGGGAGTGGGATCAGGAGAAGGATCGGGAGTGGGATCAGGAGAAGGATCGGGAGTGGGATCAGGAGTGGGATCGGGAGTGGGATCAGGAGTGGGATCAGGAGAAGGATCGGGAGTGGGATCAGGAGAAGGATCGGGAGTGGGATCAGGAGTGGGATCAGGAGAAGGATCAGGAGAAGGATCAGGAGTGGGATTGGGAGTGGGATCAGGAGAAGGATCGGGAGAAGGATCGGGAGTGGGATCGGGAGTGGGATCAGGAGAAGGATCAGGAGAAGGATCGGGGGAAGGATCAGGAAAAGGGTCGGGATGGGGACGGGGACAGGAGAAGGATCAGGATGGGGACAGGAGAAGGATCGGGAGTGGGATCAGGAGAAGGATCGGGAGTGGGATCAGGAGAAGGATCGGGAGTGGGATCAGGAGAAGGATCGGGATCAGGAAAAGGATCGGGAGTGGGATCAGGAGAAGGATCGGGAGTGGGATCAGGAGAAGGATCGGGAGTGGGATCAGGAGTGGGATCAGGAGTGGGATCAGGAAAAGGATCGGGATGGGGACGGGGACAGGAGAAGGATCGGGAGATGGATCAGGAGAAGGATCGGGAGTGGGTTTAGGAGAAGGATCGGGAGTGGGATCAGGAGAAGGATCGGGAGTGGGATCAGGAGAAGAATCGGAGTGGGATCAGGAGAAGAATCGGAGTGGGAACGGGGACAGGAGAAGGATCGGGATGGGAACGGGGACAGGAAAAGGATTGGGAGATGGATCAGGAGAAGGATTGGGAGAAGGATCGGGATGGGAACGGGGACAGGAGAAGGATCGGGAGATGGATCAGGAGAAGGATCGGGAGATGGATCAGGAGAAGGATCGGGAGTGGGATCAGGAGAAGGATCGGGAGTGGGATCAGGAGTGGGATCGGGAGTGGGATCAGGAGTGGGATCAGGAGAAGGATCGGGAGTGGGATCAGGAGAAGGATCGGGAGTGGGATCAGGAGTGGGATCAGGAGAAGGATCAGGAGAAGGATCAGGAGTGGGATTGGGAGTGGGATCAGGAGAAGGATCGGGAGAAGGATCGGGAGTGGGATCGGGAGTGGGATCAGGAGAAGGATCAGGAGAAGGATCGGGGGAAGGATCAGGAAAAGGGTCGGGATGGGGACGGGGACAGGAGAAGGATCAGGATGGGGACAGGAGAAGGATCGGGAGTGGGATCAGGAGAAGGATCGGGAGTGGGATCAGGAGAAGGATCGGGATCAGGAAAAGGATCGGGATGGGGACGGGGACAAGAGAAGGATCGGGAGATGGATCAGGAGAAGGATCGGGAGATGGATCAGGAGAAGGATCGGGAGTGGGATCAGGAGAAGGATCGGGATGGGAACGGGGACAGGAGAAGGATCGGGAGATGGATCAGGAGAAGGATTGGGAGAAGTATCGGGATGGGAACGGGGACAGGAGAAGGATCGGGAGATGGATCAGGAGAAGGATCGGGAGATGGATCAGGAGAAGGATCGGGAGATGGATCAGGAGAAGGATCGGGAGTGGGATCAGGAGAAGGATCGGGAGTGGGATCAGGAGAAGGATCGGGAGTGGGATCAGGAGAAGGATCGGGAGTGGGATCAGGAGAAGGATCGGGAGAAGGATCGGGATGGGGACAGGAGGAGAAGGATCGGGATGGGGACAGGAGAAGGATCGGGATGGGGACAGGAGAAGGATCGGGATGGGGACAGGAGAAGGATCGGGATGGGGACAGGAGAAGGATCGGGATGGGGACAGGAGAAGGATCGGGAGTGGGATCAGGAGAAGGACCGGGAGTGGGATCAGGAGAAGGACCGGGAGTGGGATCAGGAGAAGGACCGGGAGTGGGATCAGGAGAAGGACCGGGAGTGGGATCAGGAGAAGGATCGGGACGCTGAGCGCAGAGTGAAGTCTGTTTACTAACATTAACGTTTGTTTAGAACGTCTGCAGGAAGTGCGATCTATTTATATCCATCTATAGAACACAAACTGTTACTTTGTTTTTTCCTGAGAAGCATCAAATCTGACAGTTCTGGCTTTTTATAACAATGGCTCCAGGCGATTTCTCCGCTCGCCTCTCCAGATTTCATCCGCGGTGAATATTATTCGGCCAATAAATGCACCAGATAACAATTTATAGACTTTGGGTTTTATTCAAGACAAAAGAAAGTTATTGATGATCCACATTTGTTACTTTCAAAGGAAGGAAGCGGAGAATAAAGATTTCCTGTTTTTGCAGATTAAGGCCCCGTTCACACGAGTGCGACCGGTCATGTGACATTGGACACAAAGTTGCATGAAAAGTCGCAGCCCATTGATTTCAATTGAACCCCATTCCAATCTATGCGACTTAAAAGTTGCAGCTGCTTGATGAAGGTTCCTGTCAGGGCAGCTGATAAGGCAGTACAGCCCCAGGTCTCTCCATAAAGAGGACCTGTCATGGCTCATCTTATTACATATTCAGGGTAGAGGCCAGGGGTGGGGTCAAGGGCGGGTCAAAGGTTAAATAATTTCTAACAGCGGCTCTGGTTCCTGTACTATTTTGATGAGACATTCTTGCAACTTGAGTGACAAGAGAGTCAAAGTCACACTCGAAATTTGCGTGACTTTAAAGTCGCATTATTAGGAATGGAGCCCATGTTCACATATGGGCGATTTGGAACAATGATGGGACACTATTCCCCCCCACTGACACCAATGATGGGGCACTATTCCCCCCACTGACACCAATGATGGGGCACTATTCCCCCCACTGACACCAATGATGGGGCACTATTCCCCCCACTGACACCAATGATGGGGCACTATTCCCCCCACTGACACCAATGATGGGGCACTATTCCCCCCACTGACACCAATGATGGGGCACTATTCATCCCACTGATATAAAAATGCTCCATCTTTCTACAAAAGTTACAATGTACAGTCTGATCACTGGGGGAGGGGAGACTGAGGAAATGCCCCCCCCCCCATATTCCAATCATACAGAGACATGAGACGGTGACACGGAGTGGTCTGGTGACGGGGAGGACATTTTCTTCTATATAAAGAACACCCGAGGAGGCCGGGAAAAGACGGCTAAATCAGGATGAGGGTGACGGCGCGCTGACAGCGGTGACTCATCCCGCCCCAGCAGTGTGCGGAGACACTCACACTTCCCATCTATACTGTCTGTATATACTGAGCTATGGGGGGGGGGCTTCCCCTCTACACAGGATACAGAGATCTACTATATACTGTATATATCCTGCACAGGGGATAGCGAGATTCCGTACACCATATACAGAGGTATATACTATATACTGCACAGATATATGTTCTTTTATTAGAAAAATACACTGATGCCTAAGAGGGGGAGAGTGAAATGTAAAATACTTCACACAGTGTGCAGCCATACCGAGTATATAATGTACAACACAACATAGAGAGCCGAGGAATCCCGAATATGTAACATACATCACAACATACACAGAGCATACAATCTACAGCCCAGCGACCCTGTGCTTGTTATTCATCTGGCCACTGGGACACTATTCCTCCCACTGACACCAATGATGGGGCACTATTCCTCCCACTGACACCAATGATGGGACACTATTCCTCCCACTGACACCAATGATGGGACACTATTCCCCCCACTGATACCAATGATGGGACACTATTCCTCCCACTGACACCAATGATGGGACACTATTCCCCCCACTGACACCAATGATGGGGCACTATTCCTCCCACTGACACCAATGATGGGACACTATTCCCCCCACTGATACCAATGATGGGACACTATTCCTCCCACTGACACCAATGATGGGGCACTATTCCTCCCACTGACACCAATGATGGGGCACTATTCCTCCCACTGACACCAATGATGGGACACTATTCCTCCCACTGACACCAATGATGGGGCACTATTCCTCCCACTGACACCAATGATGGGACACTTCTCCTCCCACTGACACCAATGATGGGACACTATTCCCCCCACTGATACCAATGATGGGACACTATTCCTCCCACTGACACCAATGATGGGACACTATTCCCCCCACTGATACCAATGATGGGACACTATTCCTCCCACTGACACCAATGATGGGGCACTATTCCTCCCACTGACACCAATGATGGGGCACTATTCCTCCCACTGACACCAATGATGGGACACTATTCCTCCCACTGACACCAATGATGGGGCACTATTCCTCCCACTGACACCAATGATGGGACACTTCTCCTCCCACTGACACCAATGATGGGACACTATTCCTCCCACTGACACCAATGATGGGACACTATTCCTCCCACTGACACCAATGATGGGACACTATTCCTCCCACTGACACCAATGATGGGACACTATTCCTCCCACTGACACCAATGATGGGGCACTATTCCTCCCACTGACACCAATGATGGGGCACTATTCCTCTCACTGACACCAATGATGGGGCACTATTCCTCCCACTGACACCAATGATGGGGCACTATTCTTCCCACTGACACCAATGATGGGGCACTATTCCTCCCACTTACACCAATGATGGGGCACTATTCCTCCCACTGACACCAATGATGGGGCACTATTCCTCCCACTGGCACCAATGATGGGGCACTATTCCTTCCACTGCCCAGCATGTCTTGGAAAGTGTTTATTCCCACTGCCACCCCTAAAGTCTGAACCACAGTAAACTGGCCTTTGGAAAGTGTGGAAACCCCTTGTCTAGAAAATTATATATATATATATATTAGAGCTGCACAATTAATCAATAAAAAATTGCGATCTCGATTCAACCCCCCTGAAGATCTCTATTGCAGAGTTTGTTGATTCTTTCATATAACAAGTGGAGAGACTTATCTGCTCACTCACCTGTCAAAAGAAAACATCTGGGCAGTCTGCCAAGTTTAGAATATGAAACATTGTAACTAACGCTTCCTTCTTAGATCAAAGGGATACACTTGTTTGTAAAAAAAAAAGTCCAGGCAGTCTGCCAAGTTTTCAAGTGTAAATGCAGGAAGTTTAACCACTTAAAGTCTAAATCTTTTTCTGACACTTCTTTAACCGCTTCCTGACCGCCTTATGCACATATACGTGTGCAGAATGGCACGGGCAGGCAAAATCCCGTACCTGTACGGGATCCTTTAAATGCCTGCCCGTGGGTCGCGTGCACGCCGCCAGCGGCACGCTCGCGGCCCTTTCGGGAGCTCCGTGACCACGGCCGCGGGACCAGCGGACCCGATCACCGCTGGTGTCCCGCGATCGGGTCACAGAGCTGAAGAAGAATGGGGAGAGGTCTGTGTAAACAAACCTCTCCCCGCGCTTCCTACTCTGCCCGTCATTGATTGGCTGTTCCCGGTCATCGGGAAAGCCGATCAATGACGTCAGACGTCAGCCCCGCCCCCTAATGTAAAAAAAAAAAAAAACACACGCACGTCACAGACCATAACCTCTCCCCTCCCCCTAGTGGTTAACCCCTTCACTACAACTGTCATTTATACAGGAATCAATGCATTTAAATAGCATTGATTGCTGTATAAATGACAATGGTCCCCAAAATGTGTCAAAAATGTCCGATGTGTCCGCCATAATGTCGCAGTCACAAAAAAATCGCTGATCGCCGCCATTACTAGTAAAAAAAAAATATTAATAAAAATGCTATAAAACTATCCCCTATTTTGTAAACGCTATAACTTTTGCGCAAACAAATCAATAATCGCTAATTGCGATTTTTTTTACCAAAAATATGTAGAAGAATACGTATCGGCCTAAACTGAGGAAAAAAAAAAATTTTTTTATATATTTTTGGGGGTATATTTATTATGGCAAAAAGCAAAAAATATTGAATTTTTTTCAAAATTGTCGCTCTATTTTTGTTTATAGCGCAAAAAATAAAAACCGCAGGGGCGATCAAATACCACCAAAAGAAAGCTCTATTTGTGTGAAAAAAAGGACGCCAATTTTGTTTTGGAGCCACGTCGCACGACCGCGCAATTGTCAGTTAAAGCGACGCAGTGCCGAATCGCACACACACACATATATATATATATATATATATATATATATATATACACACACACACACACACACACACACACACATACATACATACATACATACATATATATATATATATATATATATATATATATATATATATATATATATATATATATATATATATATATATATACACACACACACACACACACACACATATATATATATATATATATATATATATATATATACACATACACACACATATATATACACTCACACACACTTTCAGGGCAGAGACAAGGGGCAGCTTTAGGCGACTTCATTTAATCCGATTTTATTTGAAAACGTTTTAAATATTTTTGTGTCTTGAAAAAAAAAAAAACACACACCGCCTCATGCGTAATAAACCGGTAGGGAGTTGGGGGGAGGGGCGCAGTTTGGCATCTTGGCCCTGGGCACCGGGTGACCTCGTCTCCGCACTGGTTTCACCACATTTCTATGACAGTAAAAAATGATCTGTCAAGATATTCTATAGATCTGATCGCAACAACGTATTAAAAAAGATTTCCTTTTGTACGTTTGCCAAAAAATAAAAAAGAAGAAGAAGAATTGCTGAATGTAGATCCCATCCTAAACCGGCTGTCGTTGGTTATGTGCCGCAGAAAGGATTCGGTGAACCATCAGAAATCCCATCACCGAATTCTCTCATTTTCCCCCCCCCACCCCCCCCCCCCCCCCCGCCCCCCCCCCCCCCCCCCCATCTCACACCTTCACATCACAACTTCTACATTCGATTTATTATTAAACCACCAGATGAGAATTAGGAAGTAGATAGCGAATGGCGGCAATGTTGGATGACGGCGAATCTTTATGCCGGTTCCAGAACGCCGGATCACCAAACCGGTTTCATTTTGAGATTGTTTTTTTGTGCGCACAGCTTGCAATCTGCTGCAGACAGCGCCGTCTATTCACAGAGCACAAACCAGACCCGGATGATGGAGGTTTTCATGGGAAGTATTAGAAACACAATAACTCACACAGTGGCTGAGATCCCGGATTAGCCTCCCCGTGACAGAGATTACCGGAAAATCTCACCGACGAGAGCCGATACAATACAGAGCTGGGTCAGGAACACACACCCCCCCCCCCCCATCCTCTCCCACAGATAACACCATTATCTATGGGCAAGATCTCTACACTGCAATATTGGATTTGCATTCACACAGTACCTATTATGAGGGGTTCCCACCATCCCTGTGCTGAGTTCCCGGGTCTGTATACCCGCTGTGCCCATTATGAGGGGTTTCCATCATCCCTGTGCCGAGTTCCCGGGTCTGTACACCCGCTGTGCCCATTATGAGAGGTTTCCATCATCCCTGTGCCGAGTTCCCGGGTCTGTACACCCGCTGTGCCCATTATGAGGGGTTCCCACCATCCCTGTGCTGAGTTCCCGGGTCTGTACACCCGCTGTGCCCATTATGAGGGTTCCCACCATCCCTGTGCTGAGTTCCCGGGTCTGTACACCCGCTGTGCCCATTATGAGGGGTTCCCACCATCCCTGTGCTGAGTTCCCGGGTCTGTACACCCGCTGTGCCCATTATGAGGGGTTTCCATCATCCCTGTGCTGAGTTCCCGGGTCTGTACACCCGCTGTGCCCATTATGAGGGGTTTCCATCATCCCTGTGCCGAGTTCCCGGGTCTGTACACCCGCTGTGCCCATTATAAGGGGTTCCCACCATCCCTGTGCCTAGTTCCCGGGTCTGTACACCCGCTGTGCCCATTATGAGGGGTTCCCACCATCCTTGTGCTGAGTTCCGGGGTCTGTACACCTGCTGTGCCCATTATAAGGGGTTCCCACCATCCCTGTGCTGAGTTCCCGGGTCTGTACACCCGCTGTGCCCATTATGATGGGTTCCCACCATCCTTGTGCTGAGTTCCGGGGTCTGTACACCCGCTGTGCCCATTATGAGGGGTTCCCACCATCCCTGGGCTGAGTTCCCGGGTCTGTACACCCGCTGTGCCCATTATAAGGGGTTCCCACCATCCCTGTGCTGAGCTCCGGGGTCTGTACACCCGCTGTGCCCATTATGAGGGGTTCCCACCATCCTTGTGCTGAGTTCCGGGGTCTGTACTCCCGCTGTGCCCATTATGATGGGTTCCCACCATCCCTGTGCTGAGTTCCCGGTCTAGTAAAATCCATTTATTTATTTAGGCAGAAATGTACAATAAAGCTTTCCTGGGCCCCCCTGTATTGCTGATGGGGCCTTCCCCCCCCGTTTTGCTGATGGGGCCTGCCCCCCCCCCCCGGTTTTGCTGATGGGGCCTGGGCCCCCCCCATTTTGCTGATGGGGCCTAGGCCCCCTCTGTTTTGCTGATGGGGTCTACCCCCCCCTGTTTTGCTGATGGGGTCTACCCCCCCCTGTTTTGCTGATGGGGCCTGGGCTGGACAGGACTGGTTGTACTGCCTTATCAGCAGCTCTGGGTCCTGCGAGATGCTACAAGCCTGCATACTATATCTTTGGCTTTTATAGAACTAGAAGTGCCAGCATGCCCTACAAACCTCTGATGGGGCTAATGGGCCCCCCCCCCGTTTTGCTGATGGGGCCTGGGCCCCCCCCCATTTTGCTGATGGGGCCTGCCCCCCCCCCCCGTTTTCCTGATGGGGACTGGTCCCCCCCCCCCCATTTTGCTGATGGGGCCTGGGCCCCCCATTTTGCTGATGGGGCCTTGCCCCCCCCCCCCCCTCATTTTGCTGATGGGGCCTGGGCCCCCCCCCTCATTTTGCTGATGGGGCCTGGCCCCCCCCCCCATTTTGCTGATGGGGCCTGGGCCCCCCCCCCCCACCCCGTTTTGCTGATAGGGCCTGGGCCCCCCCCTGTTTTGCTGATGGGGCCTGGGCCCCCCCCCCTGTTTTGCTGATGGGGCCTGGGCCCCCCCCTCCCTGTTTTGCTGATGGGGTCTAGCCCCCCCCCCCTGTTTTGCTGATGGGGTCTAGCCCCCCCCCCCCCCGTTTTGCTGATGAGGTCTAGCCCCCCCCCCCCCTGTTTTGGTGATGGGGCCTGCCCCCACCCTGTTTTGCTGATGGGGCCTGGGCCCAGTACAACAGGACTGGTTGTACTGCCTTATCAGCAGCTCTGGGTCCTCTGAGATGCTACAAGCCTGCATACTATATCTTTGGCTTTCATAAAAGTGCCAGCATGCCCTACAAGTCTCTTCACAGCTAGTTTATCAAGCTCCAGGACGTGCTGATACTTGTACTCCCCCTATTTTATTTGCTATACAGTAATATTTTGCACACACACAACATCCTACATGCATTCAGGTCCAATAGAAATCAATGTCCTGCGGGCACAGAGGAGGGAGAGCCGCCGTCCGCTGGCTGGTGCTGCCCCCTTTTGTTACTCCCGTTAACAACAAGGCTGACAATAAAGCATCCACACACAAAGGCAATTACCAACCCCGAGAACACCAGAGCACCATTTCCCCCCGGACACGCTGAGCATTTGCAGCGACAGAATCCCTTTTCTCGGTCGCGCCGTGACACATTGGCCATCCTGCAGGCGCAGGGGACGCCCCATCTGGGCTGCATTGCCCAGAAATGTTCAGTCCTCGCGTTCTGCGTGCCGGATGTCCCAAAAAAAAAGAAAAAAAAAGGAAAAAAAGCCATTGAGACACACGTGCGGCGCAGAGCTGAGTGACAACCCACTCCCAGGTGGGCACAGCTGGTCCTTTGTTCTGTTGGCGGATTGTACGGATGAAGCGAAGGGACCACCTTGATGCTGGAGAAGGAATAGTCATGCAGTACCCCCCAACCCCCATCTTTGGAGTGTGACAGAGGGCCTCCTAGGTCACGGCTGTCAACTGCCAACCACATACAAAGGACTGACCTACCTGCGATTAGGGGTCAGGGTCAGTCACTCTCCCACCCCCCCCCCTCCCCCCTCTGCCCCCACCGCAGACCTTTAAATCCCAGCCTACAGCAAGACACGACCCCCCCCAATGTACACTGCATTATTTCTGCAACAAAAGCTGAAAACTCAGATTGCTTTTTTTTTCTGCAGGTGAGAATCTTGAAAAACAGGAACCGCCGAGGCACTACAAGTCCCAGCATGCACCGGACGTGGGGCAAGCCGCGACTTGTAGTTCCTCCACAGCCCAGAGGCTGCAAATTCCTGCATTGTCTTTTATCAGCGGCGAGAAGATTGAAAAGCACGATCTGATTGGAGCCCGGCTCCGGGATTTATTTCCTGGGATGAAAATCTGATATAAAACCACATGCAGCGTTTGTATATCCGAGAGCAGGGCCGTCTTAGTAGCATCGTGGGGCCCTGGGCAAAGTAATGCCCTGGGGGCCCCTACCAGCCTGCCCCAATTTACACACCTACTTTCAAGAAATAAAAGTATAAATAGTTGATAGAATTAAACAGATTCATTAGTAAAATTAATTTTGCAAAAAGAAAATATTCAATAAATCAAAAGACTAAACACAAAGGGCACAGTACAGGAGGGGTCAGGAGGACACAATACTGGGATCAGGAGGGTACAGTACAGGAGGGGTCAGGAGGGCACAATACTGGGATCAGGAGGGCACAATACAGGAGGGGTCAGGAGGGCACAATACAGGAGGGGTCAGGAGGGCACAATACAGGAGGGGTCAGGAGGGCACAATACTGGGATCAGGAGGGCACAATACTGGGATCAGGAGGGCACAATACTGGGATCAGGAGGGCACAATACTGGGATCAGGAGGGCACAGTACAGGAGGGATCAGGAGGGCACAGTACAGGAGGGGTCCGGAGGGCACAGTACAGGAGGGATCAGGAGGGCACAATACAGGAGGGGTCAGGAGGGCACAATACAGGAGGGGTCAGGAGGGCACAATACAGGAGGGGTCAGGAGGGCACAATACTGGGATCAGGAGGGCACAATACAGGAGGGGTCAGAAGGGCACAATACAGGAGGGGTCAGAAGGGCACAGTACAGGAGGGGTCCGGAGGGCACAATACAGGAGGGGTCCGGAGGGCACAGTACAGGAGGGGTCCGGAGGGCACAGTACAGGAGGGGTCCGGAGGGCACAGTACAGGAGGGGTCCGGAGGGCACAGTACAGAGGGGTCCGGAGGGCACAATACTGGGATCAGGAGGGCACAATACAGGAGGGGTCAGGAGGGCACAATACAGGAGGGCACAGTACAGGAGGGGTCAGGAGGGCACAGTACAGGATGGGTCTGGAGGGCACAATACAGGAGGGCACAGTACAGGAGGGGTCAGGAGGGCACAGTACAGGAGGGGTCAGAAGGGCACAGTACAGGAGGGGTCAATAGGGCACAGTACAGGAGGGGTCAGGAGGGCACAGTACTGGGATCAGGAGGGCACAGTACAGGAGGGGTCAGGAGGGCACAATACTGGGATCAGGAGGGCACAGTACAGGAGGGGTCAGGAGGGCACAGTACAGGAGGGGTCAGGAGGGCACAGTACAGGAGGGGTCAGGAGGGCACAATACTGGGATCAGGAGGGCACAGTACAGGAGAGGTCAGTGCCAATGTAACAATTCTACATCTCCAATGTTATTTGCACTTATATGGAGGGATCGAAGAGGAGAACAGGTTACATTTCGAGTTCACTTGCACCTGTGTGTCAGAAAATGCGATATGCATTTTCGTGAAACTGCATGTTGCGTCTTTATCATGCTTTTTAGCCAAAGTTCACACTGAATTCGCACGATTTTTAACCGACAATGCAGTCCGACTTCGGGGGGGGGGCGATGTTTACAGACAGGAACTACTTTTGGGAATCTGTGCGACGCCGATAAGTCGCAGTCCCACCGATTCAGACAGTGCCATTGCCAGCAATAGGCGCAGATTTGGCCTGCAATTTGACAAATCGGCCCAATGTGAACGTGGGCTTGGGGCCAGTTCACACCATAGAAACGCAGTCCTAACGCATTCCAGATGCTTTTTTGCATGCGCCTTTTTAACACGTTTTTGATGCGTTGCGGTGCATTCCCCCCCCCCCTTTTTCATCACCTTAAGGGCCAGTTCACACAATAGAAACACTTTTCGGATGCGTTCCAGATGTTTTGAATGCGCATTTTTGATGTGTTTTTGAAGCAGTCCAGTGCATTTTTTCTTAACCTTAAAAACATGTGTTCCAGTGCGTTCCGGTGCCTTTATTGATGCGTTTTACAGTGTTCCAGTACAGTCCAGTGCCGGAAAAATGCAGCACGTTTAGCTTGTTCAAATATAAAGGCTCCATTCCCACTTTGCGATTTGGAATCGTGGGCAGAAGTGCATGGCAATCGCTGCACAATGCGCAACGCAGGTTTGGGCACCATTATCCCTTAATGGCACCCCAAATGCAATGCGATTATGCCACAAATGTCTAGCGGCAAACTGCGCCTTTAAAAAAAAACACGCATGAAGCTTGTCACCGGAAAAGGAGCGAGAGCTTCTTTTCGGGCGAAAAACGCACATAGGGCAGCCCATTCATGTGCCATACATTCAAATCGCTCAGCCTGGGTTCACATTTGTGCATTGCCGGACAGCACATGCGATTCGGACAGAAATTGCACTACAGATCTAATCAAATCACATGCAATTCTTTGTAGTGCGATTTGAGCGATTTGTGTGGGCTCAATTTGCACCGCACGAAAAAAAAAGGTGCAGCCATCCTTTTTTTTTTTTGCTGCACCGAATCACACCCATGCTTTCTGATTCTTGCAATCGCACTGCGTTTTACGACCTGTTTTGGAGGTGTCAATCATTTAACATTAACACCGGTGGCAGTTTGCATAAACGGAGTGAGATTTCAGTGCGTTGCGGAAAATGCTCAGGATTTGTGGCGTTTCCCGAAACCGCATATATGTGAGCCGGGGTGTAATTAAAATCACTTATGCGATTGCGAATGCAGCCCTTCATTCACACCGGGCAGAGTTGACATGTCAAATCGCATGCCAAATTGGAGCCTATTGGCGGAAATGGCAACTGTCCGAATCGCTGTGGCGACAACTTTGTGGCGCTGCAGCGATTCCCAGTTGACTTTTGGCAAATTCAGGTGGCGATTTTAATAGACATCTGTGCATGGACCCGCCACAGATGTCTCTCAAATTGCCTACCCCTGAAGTCGGACTGAAAAGCACCCCCCAGTACTCCCTCACTAAGGCACCCCACCCGGTACTCCCTCGCAAAGGCACCCCCCCGGTACTCCCTCACTAAGGCACCCCACCCGGTACTCCCTCGCTAAGGCACCCCACCCGGTACTCCCTCGCTAAGGCACCCCACCCGGTACTCCCTCGCTAAGGCACCCCCCCGGTACTCCCTCGCTAAGGCACCCCCCCGGTACTCCCTCGCTAAGGCACCCCCCCGGTACTCCCTCGCTAAGGCACCCCCCCCCCCGGTACTCCCTCGCTAAGGCACCCCCCCGGTACTCCCTCGCTAAGGCACCCCTCCCCCGGTACTCCCTCGCTAAGGCACCCCTCCCCCGGTACTCCCTCGCTAAGGCACCCCTCCCCCGGTACTCCCTCGCTAAGGCACCCCTCCCCGGTACTCCCTCGCTAAGGCACCCCCCGGTACTCCCTCGCTAAGGCACTCCCCCGGTACTCCCTCGCTAAGGCACCCCTTCCCCGGTACTCCCTCGCTAAGGCACCCCCCCGGTACTCCCTCGCTAAGGCACCCCTTCCCCGGTACTCCCTCGCTAAGGCACCCCCCGGTACTCCCTCACTAAGGCCCCCCCCCGGTACTCCCTCGCTAAGGCACCCCCCGTACTCCCTCGCTAAGGCACCCCCCTGCCCCTGGTACTCCCTCGCTAAGGCACCCCCCACCCCCAGTACTCCCTCGCTAAGGCACCCCCCTGCCCCCGGTACTCCCTCGCTAAAGCACTCCCTACCCCCGGGACTCCCTCGCTAAGGCACCCCCCTGCCCTTTGCTAGGGTACCCCCCCCCCCCCCCCCCGGTACTCTGTTCCTCCCTCGCTACACAATCACGTTGTTTCTTTGCGCAGAAACGCTTTCTTAAACAGCCCCGTCTGCCCGGCACTGTTTTTCCATTTCCAGGAAGGCACAAATAAGAAAAAAATAAAAATGACAATGTTAGACAGAAGAGCTGACAATCTATTGATGGTTCTGTGCTCCCCGGCCGTGCATCCCGTGGAGAACCTATGGTCTCCTTCGCCATTAAGCCTACAAAAGGAGTTTGTTCAGGAAGAATCCGTTCTTTCAATCTGGGGGAAATCGGCTTCAATTTCATCCCAAGTGAAAAGATAATTTGTGCCGAAACAAAGAGTCAAAAAAGTATCAAAGTCAGACCTGATGGGACGCCGTTCCCCACCGGAAGGTGCCAGGCTGCCAGGCTGGGGGGGTGAATTCGGCACTCATCTCTGGCACTTCGCGAGGGGTTTGGGCGGTTGGCAGAGAGCCCTGAGAACTGAAGATCCATATTTGTTTAGGGTGTAAGCGGTGGCAAAGGGGGGGGTCGAAGGGCCCGCATAGCCCAGCGGCATCAGCGAGCCAATTAACCCCGTCGCCGCCACAACACAGCTCAACCGCCGGCACAAGAGAATTAATGGCTGAGCCGATGCCAGGAGGCAAACACTTGCTGACACTGAGTGCAATTCTGGATTATTGTGTGTGACAACAAATTAATTTTATTGACTATTCCGGAATCCAGCAGACTAGGAACCGCCGGGACGATGGGAACTGGCAGAACTATGCCCGCCAGAGAGAAACCACAGGCCTGCCACCAGCACTCGACCCCGAGCGCCAGCTCTTCAGACCAACGTAACTCCACCAGTTATTGGATTGGTTGATCGGCAACAATTATTTCAAAGTTCAACAAAATGAAAATAATATTTTTTTTTTTTTAAGTTGAACTTTGTTCTTAAATTTCCTCTGGAGCCGAAAGCGCTTGTGCGCGAGATTCCCGAGGGGGCGAGCGAGGGGCCTGTTTGTTTTTTTTTGTTTTTTTGTCCCGTCTCTACCGTTTTCTCCCTTTTTGATGTTCAGAGAGACGTGATGTGAAGGTTAATCATGTAACCCCCAACCACAAAGACATCAATTAACATTTGAAAAAAAAATAAAAAATCATTACATTCTAAGCTGGGACGCAGCGCAACGACTACTTACCAAGTTACCTACCCATCAATCAGCCCGGGGGGCACTTACCTACCAAGCTAAGCATTGATTACCCATTGGTCATCCCCCAGCCAAGAGCAGTAAATAAAAAAAAATCTCTAGCAGAAGATCATCGATTGACTAAGAGAATAAGTTATCTGCCCATCAATCAGCCCAGAGGCACTTACCTACTAAGCTAAGCATTGATTATCCATTGGTCAACCCCCAGCCAAGAGCAGTGGATTAAAAAAAAAAACTCAAGCAGATGATCAACTATTGACCAAGAGAACAAGTTACCTACCCATCAATCAGCCCAGACCCACTTACCTACCCAGCTAAGTATCAATTACCCATTGGGCAACCCCCAGCCAAGAGCAGTAGATCATCCATTGGCCAAGAGAACAAGTTACCTACCCATCAATCAGCCCAGACACACTTACCTACCCAGCTAAGTATCAATTACCCATTGGGCAACCCCCAGCCAAGAGCAGTAGATCATCCATTGACCAGGAGAACAAGTTACCTACCCATCAATCAGCCAAGACACACTTACCTAACCAGCTAAGTATCAATTACCTATTAGGCAACCCCCAGCCAAGAGCAGTAGATCATCCATTGACCAAGAGAACAGGTTACCTACCCATCAATCAGCCCAGACATACTTACCTACCCAGCTAAGTATCAATTACCCATTGGGCAACCCCCAGCCAAGAGCAGTAGATCATCAATTGACCAAGAGAACAAGTTACCTACCCATCAATCAGCCCAGACACACTTACCTACCCAGCTAAGTATCAATTACCCATTGGGAAACCCCCAGCCAAGAGCAGTAGATCATCCATTGACCAAGAGAACAAGTTACCTACCCATCAATCAGCCCAGACACACTTACCTACCCAGCTAAGTATCAATTACCCATTGGGCAATCCCCAGCCAAGAGCAGTAGATCATCCATTGACAAAGAGAACAAGTTACCTACCCATCAATCAGCCAAGACACACTTACCTACCCAGCTAAGTATCAATTGCCCATTGGGCAACCCCCAGCCAAGAGCAGTAGATCATCCATTGGCCAAGAGAACAAGTTACCTACCCATCAATCAGCCCAGACACACTTACCTACCCAGCTAAGTATCAATTACCCATTGGAAAACCCCCAGCCAAGAGCAGTAGATCATCAATTGACCAGGAGAACAAGTTACCTACCCATCAATCAGCCCAGACACACTTACCTACCCAGCTAAGTATCAATTACCCATTGGGAAACCCCCAGCCAAGAGCAGTAGATCATCCATTGACCAAGAGAACAAGTTACCTACCCATCAATCAGCCCAGACACACTTACCTACCCAGCTATGTATCAATTACCCATTGGGTAACCCCCAGCCAAGAGCAGTAGATCATCCATTGACCAGGAGAACAAGTTACCTACCCATCAATCAGCCCAGATACACTTACCTACCCAGCTAAGTATCAATTACCCATTGGAAAGCCCCCAGCCAAGAGCAATAGATCATCCATTGGCCAAGAGAACAAGTTACCTACCCATCAATCAGCCAAGACACACTTACCTACCCAGCTAAGTATCAATTACCCATTGGGCAACCCCCAGCCAAGAGCAGTAGATCATCCATTGACCAAGAGAACAAGTTACCTACCCATCAATCAGCCCAGACACACTTACCTACCCAGCTAAGTATCAATTACCCATTGGGCAACCCCCAGCCAAGAGCAGTAGATCATCCATTGACCAAGAGAACAAGTTACCTACCCATCAATCAGTCCACAGGCACTTACCTACCCACCTAAGCAATGATTATCCATTGGTCACCCCATTTGGCTAACAGCAGTAGATTAAAAAAAAAAAGAAAATATAAGCAGAAGATCAACTATTGACCAAGAAAACTAGTCACCTACCCATCCATGAACCCAGAGGCATTACCTACCCAGTTAAGCATTGACTACCAATCAGTAAGCCCCTGGTATAGCAGTAGATCAAAAAAACCTCAAGCAGAAGATTGTTTATCGACCGTAAGCACAAGTCACCTACCCATCAATCACACCAGGGACACCTACCAAGCTAAGCATCGACCACTCATTGGTCACCTCTTCCCCAGCCAAGAGCAGTAGATCAAAAAATTCAAGAAGAAGACTGGCCATTGGCCAGGAGAACATGTTTCCTACCCATCAATCAGCCCAGAGGAACTTACCTACCCCAGCTAAGCATTGATTACCATTTGATCACCCCCTCCCCAGCAAAGTGCAGCGGATTCAAAAACCTTAAGAACATCCTTGATTACCAGGAGAACAAATCACCTACCCGTCAATCAGCAAAAAAACACTTACCTGCTAAGCATTGATTACCCCCCATTTACCCAGCTACCCATACACCAGCCAAGCATGGTAGATTAAAAAAGCTCAAAAAAATTGTTGTTGACTAAGAGAACAAGTCACCTACCCATAAATCACATCAGAGACACTTTGCCTTCTCAGCTAAGCAACAATTACCATTTGGTCAACTCCCCCCCCCCCCCCCATTCAAGAGAGGTAGGTTAAAAAAAGCTCAAGCAGAAGATTGTTTATTGACCAGGAGAACAAATTATCAAACCCATCAATTTCCCCAGAGGCACTTACCTACCCAGCTCAGCATTAATTACTGCCTCAGACATCGGTCACCCACCTCTCTTCCCTGGCCAAGAGTGGTAGGTTAAAACAACCCCACAAAATAGATTGTTAATTGACCAGGAGAACAAATTGCCTACCCATCAATTTCCCCAGAGACACTTACCAACCCAACTCGACATCAATTACCCCGTGGTCACATTCCCCAGGCAAGCAACATTGACCTACCAATCAAAGACTTGCCTAATAACCTCAGCATTGATTACCCCTTGGTCATCAACCTCTCAAACCCCGGCCAAGTGCAGTACAACAAGTTACTTACCCATCAATCAGCCACAAATCACTTACCTACCTCACTAAGCATTCATTGCCCCTTCAGACACCCCCTGGCTAAGCATTGTACATGAAAAAACATCAAAAAGAAGAATGTTTATTGACCAAGAGAATAGGTCACCTACCCCTCAATTACCCCAGAGACACTTATCTACCCCGCTAAGCATTCATTACCCCCCTGGTCAACAACCAGGGGTTTTCATCAAGTATAAGATTGTGTATTGCTTAAAAAAACAGGTCACCTACCCATCAATCACCCCAGAGACACCCAGCTAAGTATGGGTTACACTCACTAATGCCAACAATCCAACTAACGCCAACTATCCATCATCCAACCTGCAGATCATTGATAGTGACTGACACCTACCTGTCAGTGCCACCAAAACACAACCAGCTGTGCAGAACATCAAAATGTATCCAAATTGTATCCAGGAGGAACTTGGCGAAGATTCTGCCAGAAGATACTTTGTATCAGTCGCACACACAGGGCTCACCTCCACCGATCGCACATACATGGCACTTACCTCCACCGATCGATCACACATACATGGCACTCAACTCCACCGATCGATCACACATACATGGCACTCAACTCCACCGATCACACATACATGGCACTTACCTCCACCGATCGATCACACATACATGGCACTCAACTCCACCGATCACACATACATGGCACTTACCTCCACCGATCGATCACACATACATGGCACTCACCTCCACCGATCGCACATACATGGCACTCACCTCCACAGATCGCACATACATGGCACTCACCTCCACCGATCGCACATACATGGCACTCACCTCCACCGATCACACATACATGGCACTCACCTCAAATAATCGTGTATACATGGCACTCACCTCCATCGATCGCACATACATGGCACTCACCTCCACCGATCGCACACACAGGGCTCACCTCCACTTATCACACATACATGGCACTCACCCCCACCGATCCCACATACATGGCACTCACCTCCACCGATCGCGCCCACAAACATATAGGACTCACCTGCAATAATCGCACACACAGGGCTCACCTCCACCGATCGCACACACAGGGCACTCATCTCCACCGATCGCACACACATGGCACTCATCTCCACCGATCGCACATACATGGCACTCACCTCCATTAATCGCACACACAGGGCTCACCTCCAATAATCGCACATACATGGCACTCACCTCCAATAATCGCACATACATGGCACTCACCTCCAATAATCGCACATACATGGCACTCACCTCCAATAATCGCACATACATGGCACTCACCTCCAATAATTGCACACACAGGGCTCACCTCCAATAATCGCACATACATGGCACTCACCTCTTCCGATCGCACATACATGACACTTACCTCCAATAATCGCGCATATATGGCACCCACCTCCACCGATCGCACCCACAAAACACATAGGACTCACCTCCAATAATCGCACACACAGGGCTCACCTCCACCGATCGCTTCCCGCAGGCAGACGGGATTACTCGCCTCTCTCACAATGACAAAGGAAATGAAAGCCAGTCCTGAGATCTGCATCCCATGTCACATCACAACATGTTTCACTCCTTACTACATTCCAAGACAAAAGGCTGCTCTGAAAACATCGCCGGTCACAGCGACACGGCGCAACTTTACGTCTTCATCACCAACGCATAAAAAAACTCAGCGAAGCCGATAACGCCAACCAGCATGCGATTCCTCCATGCAAATCCTCACATGTCAGCATGTTTCCAGTGAAATAATAGCAGAAATAAACCCATCGCAGGAATACGGACCCCTCCAGAGCAATACGGACCCCTCCAGAGCAATACGGACCCCTCCAGAAGAATACGGACCCCTCCAGAAGAATACGGACCCCTCCAGAAGAATACGGACCCCTCCAGAAGAATATGGACCAATACGGACCCCTCCGGAGGAATACGGACCCCCCGGAAGAATACGGACCCCTCCAGAAGAAAACAGACCCCTCCAGAAGAATATGGACCAATACGGACCCCTTCAGAAGAATACGGACCCCTCCGGAGGAATACGGACCCCCTGGAAGAATACGGACCCCTCCAGAAAACCCCTCCAGAAGAAAAACGGCCCCCTCCAGAAGAATACGGACCCCTCCAGAGGAATACGGACCCCTCCAGAGGAATACGGACCCCTCGGCATCTCACCCCTGTGTCCAGCCAGGCGCTTTGTTCTCTGTGACCCCAGACATGGCACAATGCAGAACTTCCCAAGTGATAACAAAGGATGGGATGAGGTGCAGGAATTCGGGGTGGGGGTCCTAATTGGGGTGCCAGTTAGAGGATATGGGCAGGGGTGGCAGAGGGATGAGATGAGGAGGATAGATAGGAATGGGTGGGGCAGATGAAGGGGCAATAATATGGGCAACCCTGGAAGGGGCACCCAGTTATGGGGGGGCAGAAACTCCAGAGAGCTGCTGGCAGAGGAAGGAGAGGAGTTTGGGATGTGATCCTGCCCCCCTCCCTCCCCCTCCCCACATACCAGGGCCCCCCATATACCGGGGACCCCCCTCACCCCCACATACAGGCACTCACCGGGGGGATCCGGGCGCTGCGGCTGGCATCAGTCAGGGACCCCTTAGAGCGGGCACAGGGCGCAGAGTCCGCTCACCATGGAGAACTCCGAGCTTGTGTCTGGGGGGGGGGGGAGGAGCGGGAGAGGAGCTGATGTCATGTAATGTATGCGGGGCAGAGCCACAGCCAACCAGCAACCTCTCCGCCTGGGGGCGCTGTGTCCGAGCTGGGGGCACATCAGGGGCAGGCAGGGGGCTCTGCACACTGTGTGCTCTGCAAAGGCCAAATGTGCTGCAGAATCCGTGCTCTGCAGATCATCCATGTCCTGCAACTTCTGGGCTCTGCGAATACCCAATGCTCTGCACACTGTGTGCTCTGCGAATGATGGATGTGCTGCAGACCCTGGAATCAGCAAAATGTTCAGCAGATTCTGTGCTCTGCAGTCTGCAAATCGTTCTGCAACTTCTAGTGCTCTGCAAATACTGAATGTGCTGCACACTGTGTGCTCTGCGAATACTGAATGTGCTGCACACTGTGTGCTCTGCGAATACTGAATGTGCTGCACACTGTGTGCTCTGCGAAGGCTGAATGTGCTGCACACTGTGTGCTCTGCGAAGGCTGGATGTGCTGCACACTGTGTGCTCTGCGAATACTGAATGTGCTGCACACTGTGTGCTCTGCGAAGGCTGAATGTGCTGCACACTGTGTGCTCTGCGAATACTGAATGTGCTGCACACTGTGTGCTCTGTGAAGGCTGGATGTGCTGCACACTGTGTGCTCTGCGAAGGCTGGATGTGCTGCACACTGTGTGCTCTGCGAAGGCTGGATGTGCTGCACACTGTGTGCTCTGCGAAGGCTGAATGTGCTGCAGATCCTGTGCTCGGCTATATGCTCTGCAACTCATTCCTGTTCTGCAACTTCTGGGCGCTGCAAATACTGAATGCTCTGCAAATGATGTATGTACTGCAAATCATGAGCAAACTGAACCATGTTCTGTGACCAGCAAAATGCTCTGCAGATTCTGTGCTCTGCAAATCCCTCATGCTCTGCAAACTTCTGGGCTCTGCGAATACTGAATGCTCTGCACACTGTGTGCTCTGCGAAGACTGAATGTGCTGCAGACCCTGTGCTCCGCTATATGCTTTGCGGACTATAGTGCTCTGAAAATCATTCATGTTCTGCGACGTCTTGGCTCTGAAAAATACTGAATGCTCTGCACACTGTGTGCTTTGCTAGGGCTGGATGTTCTGCACAATGTGTGCTCTGCAAATGATGGATGCACTGTCGAGTCTGTGATGAGCAAGCTGAACTATGTTCTGTGACCATCAAAATGCTCTGCAGCTTCTGTGCTCTGCATATCCCTCATGCTCTGCAACTTCTAGTACTCTTCTGCACAATGTGTGCTCTGCAAATGATGGATGTACTGCAGACTCAGCGATCAGCAAAATGCTCTGCAGATTCTGTGCTCTGCAAATCATTCATGTTCTGGAACTCCTGGGCTCTGCAAAATGCTCTAAAGCCCATGTGCTCTGCAAATGATGAACGTGCTGCAACGTGTGTGAGCTGCAAATGCTGAATGTTTTCAAATTGTATGTCCAGCAATATGCTCTGCAAGCTCTGTGCGCTGCAAATCGTTGATGTTCTGGAATTCCTGTGCTCTGCAAATACTGGCTGCATTTTCTTCACAATGTGTGCTCTGCAAATGATGAATGTGCTGCAGGTCCTGTGCTTAGCAATATTCTTTGTAAATCACCTGTGTTCTGCAACTTCTGAGCTCTGCAAATACTGAATGTTCTGCACACTGTGTTTTGATGAATGTGCTGCAGATCCTGTGCTCTACAAATGATTCATATGCTGAAACTCCTGGGATCTGCATAGGCTACAATGTTCTGCAAACTGCCTTGCAAAGGGTTAATGTTCTGCACATTGTATTCTGTCCATTGTGAATGGACTGCAGATTCAGCGGTGCTCTGCAAATGACTTATGTTCTGTAACTCTGGGCTCATTCCCTCATTTTTCTAATTCAGTCTTATGTGGATTGGATGGGTGAAAGTTGGGTGAATCCTGACTGAAAACAATAGACCCCTAATTGTTCTGCAACTTCTGTGCTCTGAAAATGTTCTGCACGTTGTGTGCTCCACAAAATGATCCTGTGCTCTGCAAAGGCTTACAGTTCTGCAACTTCTGTGCTCGGCAAACAATTCATATTCTGTAACTCTTAAGCTCTGCTCCACAATATGCTCTGCAGCCCCTGTTTTCTGCAAAAAATGTATGTTCTGAAACTCCTGGGCTCTGAAAAATGCTCTGCAGCGCATGTGCTCTGCAAATTATTTATGTTCAGGGCTCATTCACTCATTTTTATAATTGAAACTTTTATGGAAAAATTAGTGAATCTTGGTGTAAAAGTTGGGTGAATCTCAACTGAAAAAATGTATAAGTAGACCCCTAAGTCTACTGCATGTTGTGTGCTCTGCAAAGGCTGAATGCTCTGCAACTTCTGTGCTCTGCAAATGATTCATATTCTGGAACTCCTTGTGTTCTGCAAACGCGGAATGTTCCTCACTTGTGTGCTTTAGAACTATAAAATATACTGCAGAACCTGTACACGGCTAATGAAGTGCTGTGCAGCTCCTGGGCTCTGCTAAATGCTCTGCTAAACATTCTGCTGCTCCTGTGCCCTGATAGTTGGGAATGTTTTGCATCTTGTGTTTTCTCAAATGTGAAATGTTCTGCAGATTCTCTACAGATTGCAGATGTGGAAACGCTGAATGTTCTGCACTGGGTTGAGCTCTGAACAGGTTAACCTGTCTGGCTTGTGAAGGCCCTTCAGCCTGAGTAGCTTATGTTCTGCAATACTCTGCTGTCTGTTTGGTTTATGTTCTGAAATACTCTGCTGTCTCTTTGGTTTATGTTCTGCAGTCACATCCAGAGTGCAACTTGTAACTTGCCCAGCACTCAGAATGAAGACCGCAGCAGAGTCTGGAATTCCTGGGACATGGAATGTTCTGCGCTCTGCAGATCTCAGAGGCCTGGAGAGGCCTCCCATTCACCAGCAGGTTCTCGTGTTCTGCAGTGTAGGTGTTGTATACTCTGCTGTGAGAAGTGGGGTGGGGGTGCAGCTCTGCACATGAAATGCTCTGCAACCTCCAGTCTTATGTTGCACACAGGTGTCTCTGGGGTTGGGCAGTACAGGCAGTGGACTGGAGCGCAACAAATAACAAGGGGCACCATGTCTTATTTATGAGGAAGGCCTGCCTGCCTTTGACTTTAAAACTGGCAAAGGTGAAGCTGTAAGATCGGGCCTCTGACAGCCGACAAGCATTGGAGTCATCTTCATTGATCCTCTCATCTCCACAATGGCTCAAGCATGTCTGAGTCAGAATCTCCACCCTGGGGCCAGAATTTCCACCCTACGCCCAAAAATCCCACCCCAGGGCCAGAATTCCTACCTCTGGCCCGGAACTTCCACTTCAGGGCCAGAACTCCCACCTTGGGGTTGGAAATCTCACTTCAAGGCCAGAATTCCCATCCCAAGGACAAAACTCCCACTTCAGGGCTAGAATTTCCACCCCAGGGGCCAGAACTCCCACTTTGGGACCAGAGTTCCCATATTGGGGCTGGAATTCTCACCTTAGAGCCAGAATTTTCATCCCCAGGATAGAACTCCCACTTCAGGGCTAGAATTCCCTCCATGGGGCCAGAACTACAACTTCGGGGACAGAGTTCCCATATCGGGGCTGGAACTTTCACCTTGGGGCCAGAATTCCCATCCCAAGACCAGAACTCTCACTTCGGGACCAGAGTTCCTACCTCAGTGCTTGAAACCTCACTTTGAGGCCAGAATTCCCACCAAGGGGCCAGAACTCCCACTTTGGGACCAGAGTTTCTACATCGGGGCTGGAACTCTCACCTTGGGACCAGAATTCCCATTCCAAAGACAGAACTTCCACTTCAGGGCCAGAATTCCCACTGTGGGGCCAGAATTCCCATTCCAAGGACAGAACTCCCACTTCTGTGGGGCCAGAATTCCCATGTCGGGCTCGAACTCTCACCTTGGGGTCAGAATTTCAATCCCAAGACCAGAACTTCCACTTCAGGGGCCAGAACTTCCACTTCAGGGGCCAGAATTCTCACCTAGGGACCAGAACTCCCACTTTGGAACCAGCGTTCCCATCTGGGGGCTGTAAAACTCACCTTGGGGCCAGAATTCCTATCCCAAGGCCAGAACTCCCACTTCAGAGCCAGAACTCCCACTTCAGAGCCAGAACTCCCACTTCAGAGCCAGAATTCCCACCTCGGGGCCTGAACTCCCACTTTTGGACCAGAGTTCCCATCCCAAGGCCAGAACTCCCACTTCAGGGCCTAAATTGCTGCCTCAGGGCCAGAACTCCCACTTCTGGGCCAGAATTTCCACCCCGGGGCCAGAACCTACACCACGGGGCCAGAGTACCCGCCTGGGGGTTGGAACTCTCACCTTGGGGACAAAATTCTCATCCCGACGTCAGAACTCCCACTTCAGATGCAGAATTCCTCCCTCGGGGCCAGAACACCCACTACGGGGCCAGCGTACCCACCTTGGGACCTGGCACTCTCCCTTCAGGGCCAGAATTCCCATCTTGGATCACTCTCTGCTCGGGCCACTTGGAACTTTCATATACAGTTTGCACCAGAAAAAGCACCAAACTAGCCACCCAAAAATAATTTATTAGTTTGGTAAGTGACCACAGAAAAAAATAACAGATCTTTGGGTCCCTGAAATGCGTTGGCTGTCTGTTGTCCTTTCTGTGGTCACTTACAGAACTCTTTGATGGTTGGTTTGGTATTTTTTCTGGGGAAACTGTATGTAGAGTACTCAGTTTGGGTTTGGGTTATTTTTGAGGGACCCCACTTTGTGGAAAGCTACCAATCCCAAGCCATATGACCCCACTAAGGACTTACTTCTACTGGTAGAGGAGTCACAACCAGCATTTGGCCCAACTTCATCTTGAGCTTGGATCTTCCAGGCTGTCTTTGGAGAACATAAGTCTTGCCTGTGCAGCCTGGGTCCTTTGGGGTCTCCTTGTTTGACCTGAGTTCTGAAACCCCCTGATAATTGGGGCCTGGGGTCCATGGCAGGGCTGGACACTCTGGTGGGCTTCTTCATGACTTGAGACTTTCCTCCTCCAGATATCCATATCTGCTACAAAATTCTGTTGCCTGAGTAGTCCACCAAGGTTTCCAAAACTCCAAACCCAGCCAGGAAGAGCCGGATTTGTGGACCCTTCACCTAAATGTTACATTTTATGAATTCTGAGATGAAACAGTTACATTGTATAAACATTTCTACTTCTATATTTCCACGTTCAACCATTCGCAGCATCAGCCTGGAGAGTGTCAGCCTCAGCCAGACCCCCTTCCTCGGGACGCATTGCCCCCTCTGCACGAGCCACAGGATCATCCATCAAAGTCACCAAGAAATCTCCACTTCATCAATAGGGATCACTTCCACTGAAAGGAGCCATCACCATGAGGCCTCTGTATGCTGACAATCCCTGCGTCCTTCTCAACCCTGCCTGGGGCTGTATGCAAAGGCTACTACAAACATTTATATATCGCCGACATATTCCACAGTGTGGTACAAAGCCTCTGTACCAGAGGAGCTTGCACTCTAATGCCCCCCCACAGTCACACACTATTAATATACATTTATATAGCTCTGACATATACCGCAGTGCTGTACAGAGATCACTGAGCCAGTCACATCAGTCTCTGTACCAGAAGAGCTTACACTCTAAGGCCCCCCCCCCCCCCAGAGTCACACACTATTATTATTATACATTTATATAGCTCTGACATATTCCGCAGTTCTGTACAGAGGTCACTGAGACAATCACATCAGTCTCTGTACAGAGGAGCTTACACTCTAATATCCCCCCCCCCACCGTCACATCAGTCTCTACACCAGAGGAGCTTACACTCTAATACCCCCCCCCCCCCCCACAGTCACATCAGTCTCTGTACAGAGGGGCTTACACTCTAATGTACCCTCCCCACAGTCACACACTATTATATATTTATATAGCTCTGACATATACCGCAGTGCTGTACAGAGAACGTTGAGCCAGTCACATCAGTCTCTGTACCAGAGGAGCTTACACTCTAATGTCCCCCCCCCCCAGTCACATCAGTCTCTGTACCAGAGGAGCTTACACTCTAATGCCCCCCCCCCCCCACAGTCACATCAGTCTCTGTACCAGAGGAGCTTACACTCTAATGCCCCCCCACAGTCACATCAGTCTCTGTACCAGAGGAGCTTACACTCTAATGCCCCCCCCACAGTCACATCAGTCTCTGTACCAGAGGAGCTTACACTCTAATGCCCCCCCCCCACAGTCACATCAGTCTCTGTACCAGAGGAGCTTACACCCTAATGTCCCTCCCCCACAGTCACATCACTCTCTGTACAGAGGAACTTACACTCTAATGCCCCCTCCCCCACAGTCACATCAGTCTCTGTACCAGAGGAGCTTACACTCTAATGTGCCCTCCCCACAGTCACACACTATTATTATTATATATTTATATAGCTCTGACATATACCGCAGTGCTGTACAGAGAACACTGAGCCCATCACATCAGTCTCTGTACCGAGGAGCTTACACTCTAATTTCACCTCCCCCACAGTCACACACTATTATTATATTATTATTATACATTTATATAGCTCTGACATATACCACAGTGCTGTACAGAGATCACTGAGCCAGTTACATCAGTCCCTGTACCAGAGGAGCTTACACTCTAATGTCCCCCCCCCCCATAGTCACACACTATTATTATTATACATTTATATATCTCTGACATATACCGCAGTGCTGTACAGAGAACGTTGAGCCAGTCACATCAGTCTCTGTACCAGAGGAGCTTACACTCTAATGTCCCCCCCCCCACAGTCACATCAGTCTCTGTACCAGAGGAGCTTACACTCTAATGTCCCCTCCCCCCACAGTCACATCAGTCTCTGTACCAGAGGAGCTTACACTCTAATGTCCCCTCCCCCACAGTCACATCAGTCTCTGTACAGAGGAGCTTACACTCTAATGTCCCCTCCCCCACAGTCACATCAGTCTCTGTACCAGAGGAGCTTACACTCTAATGCCCCCCCCCCTGCAGTCACATCAGTCTCTGTACCAGAGGAGCTTACACTCTAATGTCCCCTCCCCCACAGTCACACACTATTATTATTATTACATGTTTATATAGCTCTGACATATACCGCAGTGCTGTACAGAGCAGAGTCCTGGCCTCTGCGTTGGACTTCGGACAGATCTGGGGACCGGCCTCCTGATAATATCTGTTTACTTACAGACAACCTCCCTGCCGGCGCTCTGCCTGTTTATCCACATTGACCCCCCACTAATGGAAATGAGAGCTTTAATTAATGGAAAGCACTAATTGCACGCGGATGCTAATTGTGCAGGAAATGCCATTGACGGTTTCCAGCGCTTTGCTAAAGTGCTCAGAATTGACAGGGGTCGGTCCCCGGGCTCGCCGTCTGCGGAGAAATGCGGACACGGTGTGGGGACACCAAGGTGTTCCCACCATTAGAGAGTATTGAGGACTTGTTACTGTACAATCACCGTCTACAACCGCGGTGGGCGGGGCCTGCCAATCCACCAATCTACGAAGGCCGACATATCATCCACATTTCCGGATATCACACTCAATTACAATTCAATTTCTCTGCCTGTAAGAAACATTTGGCCTCTTTTCCCCATAAAATACTTCTTAAACTTTTTTTTATTCTTATGTTTATTCTTTATTTCATGTAAAACAGATTTTTGGATAACTGACAACAGGGCCGAAGATTTTTTTTTTCTTGGGGGGGGGGTTCAGTCTAGGGGACCCAAAGGAAGAAAAATAGGCTGCGGCCCCCCACTCCACCCCAGTACAGCTCCAACCTTCCAGTACAACTGCTCCCCAAACCAATGCAGCTACCCCAGTACAGATCTTTCCCCTCAGTAGAGCTCCTACCCCAGTACAGCTCTGCCACCTCAGTACAGTTCCCCCCCAGTAAAGATTTTTCTATTCAGTACAGCTCCCCCAAAGCAGTACAGTCCCCCCTCATGTACAGCTCTGCCTCCTCAGTACACCCCCCTTTTTACAGTCCCCCCAGTACAGCTCTGCCCCCTCTGTACTTTTTTCCTACCCAGTACAGCTCAGCTATGGCCCCTCATTACAGCCCCCCTCCAGTACAGCTCTGCCCCTTCATTACAGTTTCCCCTCCAGTACAGCTCTTCCCCCTCATTACAGTTCCCCCTCCAGTACAGCTCTGCCCCCTCATTACAGTTCCCCCTCCAGTACAGCTCTGCCCCCTCATTACAGTTTCCCCTCCAGTACAGCTCCGCCTCCTCATTACAGTTCCCCCTCCAGTACAGCTCCGCCTCCTCATTACAGTTCCCCCTCCAGTACAGCTCTGCCCTCTCATTACAGTTCCCCCTCCAGTACAGCTCTGCCCCCTCATTACAGTTCCCCCTCCGGTACAGCTCTGCCCCTTCATTACAGTTCCCCCTCCAGTACAGCTCTGCCCCTTTATTACAGTTCCCCCTCCAGTACAGCTCTGCCTCCTCATTACAGGCCCCCCTCCAGTACAGCTCTGCCCCCTCATTACAGTTCCCCCTCCAGTACAGCTCTGCCCCCTCATTACAGTTCCCCCTCCAGTACAGCTCTGCCCCCTCATTACAGTTCCCCCTCCAGTACAGCTCTGCCCCCTCATTACAGTTCCCCCTCCAGTACAGCTCTGCCCCCTCATTACAGTTCCCCCTCCAGTACAGCTCTGCCCCCTCATTACAGTTCCCCCTCCAGTACAGCTCTGCCCCCTCATTACAGTTCCCCCTCCGGTACAGCTCTGCCCCCTCATTACAGTTCCCCCTCCGGTACAGCTCTGCCCCCTCATTACAGTTCCCCCTCCAATACAGCTCTGCTCCCTGATTACAGCTCCCCCTCCAGTACAGCTCTGCCCCCTTATTACAGTTCCCCCTCCAGTACAGCTCTGCCCCCTCATTACAGTTCCCCCTCCAGTACAGCTCTGCCCCCTCATTAGAGTTTCCCCTCCGGTGCAGCTCTGCCCCTTCATTACAGTTCCCCCTCCAGTACAGCTCTGCCCCTTTATTAAAGTTCCCCCTCCGGTAAAGCTCTGCCCCTTTATTACAGTTCCCCCTCCAGTACAGCTCTGCCTCCTCATTACAGGCCCCCCTCCAGTACAGCTCTGCCCCCTCATTACAGTTCCCCCTCCAGTACAGCTCTGCCCCCTCATTACAGTTCCCCCTCCAGTACAGCTCTGCCCCTTCATTACAGTTCCCCCTCCAGTACAGCTCTGCTCCCTGATTACAGCTCCCCCTCCAGTACAGCTCTGCACCCTCATTACAGTTCCCCCTCCAGTACAGCTCTGCCCCTTCATTACAGTTCCCCCTCCAGTACAGCTCTGCTCCCTCATTACAGTTCCCCCTCCGGTACAGCTCTGCTCCCTGATTACAGCTCCCCCTCCAGTACAGCTCTGCCCCCTCATTACAGTTCCCCCTCCAGTACAGCTCTGCCCCCTCATTACAGTTCCCCCTCCAGTACAGCTCTTCCCCCTCATTACAGTTCCCCTATCCCCCTAATATCTACGCCCCATCTGACAACTTTGTGTAGCTGTTGCCATTTTTCAGTTTTTTTTAGAAGCGGCTTGGCTTTGTGTATGGGTGCTTTATGTATAGAGTGCCCAGAGTGGCTATCAGAACTAGCTGCAAGCTCAGACCCCCCTATCCCCCCCTTATATCTACGCCCCTGTCTCACAACTTTGTGTAGCTGTTGCCATTATTCAATGTTTGGCAGCGGCTTGGCCTTGTGTATGGGCGCTTTATGTATAGCTGCCTCTGTCTCACAACTTTGTGTAGCTGTTGGCATTTTGTAGTGTTTTTCGGCAGCTGCTTTGCTTTTTGTATTTTTAAAAACAAATACAATACAATGTATGATGTTATAAAGATTGACTTGAGAAGCACAGAAGGGAAATACAAGCCCTGACTGAATTTAGGCTTCTCTGTGTAAAATTGGCCTTTTTTTCTTCCCTATAAAATACTTTGAACATCTCAGTGCTGCTGATCTTCTGCAGCCTCTTTGCAGCCAATTATTGTCTCCATGTGTCCCAGGAATGGCTGCATGACATTTCTCTGGGCTGGTTTCCTGATGGTGACAACAGCAGACCTCACCTGTCTAATGTGTGCTGAAACCTCCACTTGTAGCCCATGTAACAGGGTGACAACCCAGGAACGCAATTGGGAAAACAGGAACAGAGCGCAGTCACCATATAACAGGAAGTTCCAGAAGGGGGGGGGGGGGGCCTTCATGGCAGGATCACCGTCCATTTTTTTTTTTTTTAATGACAGCTGCAGATTTTTAAAAGATTGAAAATTACTTTTTGAAATTACATTAATGGTAAAAGCTTATAAAAGAATTCAGCGATCGGGTTTTCATCTACTTTATTCACCTAAACAAATATAACAGGTGCGACGCTGAATGCATTCCCCAACGTAGATATACCGGTGAGCACATCTGTTCCTTTCTTTACCAAAAAAAAAAAAAAAAAAAGGAATATTTAATAAGAATGTAACTATTCTTCATTTACGCTTTAATTCCAAAGAAACATTTGCAGTGATGGTTATAAATCTGATCACATTTTAGTTGAATGTGAAATTTTTTTTCATAAAAAAAAATAAAAAAAAATAAATGTATTGAAACAGTTTCATTCTTAGAGATAGCCGGCCTTGTATGGATTTGTTGAATGACTGGAGCAGCCTGTGGGCAAGGGCGCCACCTAGTGGGAGTAACAATGTCATCTTGTGTTTTGTTCTGTATATTGGGGGGTAATTGCTCAGATTGGGAGTAATTTATGTAGGGTGGTCGGGTCACTTTAAAAGAACAAAATAGAAAATGTAAATATAATACCGCGCTGCACCCTGGGAAAAAGCAGCTAACACAGCAAGGAGACAATTGCAATACTAGTAATAAATGGAAAGTGCAGCGCTAAACTTTAAAACTTTAAAGCTTTAAAACTTTAAAGCACTTTAAAAGAACATGGAAAACTAGGGGGGGGGGGGGTCGGTCCCCAGCCGATCCCCCAAAGAGCAGAAAAATGGACTATCACGGTACTGGTTTGACTGGTATGAATTCAAATGATATAGTAAATAAGTGAATAATTTTATTAGTACATAATTAATATAAAATACAACAATACGTGATCAAAAACACAGTAAAATGCATGATAAACAATCCATATATATCACCAGCATAAAGATCCCCAAAGGGGAAAGATCACATTGGGATAATTGTTCATGGAAAGCATATCCCAACTAGTTTCACGGCCTTAGAGCAGCTTCCTCGGGAGAGTATCCGTGACCCAGGTCCACGCAGAGCAAGAGTGCCACCAGAGGTTCCCCCCGCCGTG
Organism: Lithobates sylvaticus; assembly: GCA_028564925.1. NCBI lineage: Eukaryota > Metazoa > Chordata > Amphibia > Anura > Ranidae > Lithobates > Lithobates sylvaticus. The sequence continues at coordinate 7,396,050 of CM053031.1, read as the reverse complement.
GCTAGGGGGGGATGTGCAAACAATGGACTTATATCTTAAATAGAATAAACAGTACTAGGGTCCGGGGAAGAAGGAAAAGGATTTCAGAGAGCCAAATCCAAGGTATAAGTGCCGAGGCACTACGGTGAAGTTGTCAGCGGTGGTGGACAATCCAGAAAAGCCACGCAAGGAGACCCCGACTGGTATAACTTGTAAAAAGGCAGCACAGCGCATACCCTGGACCCCACGTCCACCCATATGGGGTATGCGCTGTGCTGCCATTGTACAAGGTATATAAGTCAGTTTCTCCTTGTGTGGCTCTTCTGGATTGTCCACCACCTCTGACATCTCCCCGCAGTCCCTAAACGTCGCTGGTTTAGAAGATATTCACCGAACCGACAGGTGAGACTTACCTGTAAGCTTAGCTGTAGGTACAAATTATAAATCGGAGTTCACTACCACTATGAAATATAAACTGCCGAAATGTTGACTGTGGGCATGATACAAGAGATGGTCAGAGAATGCAGACTTAGTACAGGAGATGGTCAGAGACTGCAGACATACTGCAGGAGATGGTCAGAGACTGCAGACATACTGCAGGAGATGGCCAGAGACTGCAGACATAGTACAGGAGATGGTCAGAGACTGCAGATATGATACAAGAGATGGTCAGAGACTGCAGATATGATACAAGAGATGGTCAGAGACTGCAGACATGATACAATATACCATTGAATGCATTTAGTTCTTTCTGTTCATTGATTGCAAATTTAAAAAAAAAACAGTTGATCCTACCAGAAATCCAATGCACTTGTATATTCCTATGAAGTCTGCCTGTGCTGCACTGAGATCTCAATATTACCAAGCCCTGCCCCGCCCAGTCTCTCAGGACGGACTACAGAACACCTCCTGTGTTACAGAGAGGAGAAGAGGGGGGGTTATTCTGTTATTCTTTAGTCCTGTCCTAGAGCGACAAACCTTTTCCTTCTTATAGTGAGTGTTGTCACCATAGCACAGGAATATAACATAAAAAAATATATATATATAACATAAATAAAAAATAAATAAAAATTAATGCAGCAAATCTAAGGATTGCTAAACTCTATATATACAGTGTATATATATATATTGGGGTTTTGTTCTTAGAAATTCTGGGTTGGATTAAGTTATGATAATTTAATCTGAAACTTTGTATTAAAAATAGGATGAGACCTCCCACAAAGTGTTTCTAGTTCCTCCTATGATGTATTTATATATAAAGTACCCATTGTTTAAACATCGTTTATACATCATTTATACATCGTTTATAGATTGTTTATACATTGTTTATACATTGTTTATACATTGCTCTGGGTAAAATGAGTACAACTGCTTCTACAAAGTGTACAGTCTATTCGCCTTTAGTAAATCCCCCGTTGTGTTCACGCACACATACATGTTTACAGGCCTATAAAGCAATAGTGGCCCCAACCATCATCAAAGAGCCACACAGAAAATTAAAAGCAGAGTTCCACCCAAAAGTGGAAGTTCTGCTTTAAAGACTCCTCACCCCCTTACATGTCACATTTCGCATGCCATTTTTTTTGTTAGGGGGGGGGGGGTACCTAGTTTTGATAGGTACCCAGCTCCCACTTGCACTCAGGCCTTCGAGTCCCCCTAGGAGACTCGAGCGGAAGTTCTCCTCTCCCCTCCCTTCCTGCAATCTTCTGGGACACGTCACAGGTCCCAGAAGATTGCCCTGACATTGAGGCGGCGCAGCGCGTCTCGCGCATGCGCAGTGGGCACCCGGCTATGAAGCCCCAAGCTGTCACAGCCGGGTGCCCACACTTGTGATGCCAGTGCCAGGGAGAGGCGAGGGAGAGAACCAGGGGTTCGGGCGGCCGCATCGCTGGATCGTGGGACAGGTGAGGGTGTGTTTTTGTAGCTGCTGACTTTTCATAAACACAAAAACAACTGCAACGCCACTTTAAGTCCCCTTTCACACCACACCGCCCATAGCGTATTTTTAGCGGCGTTTTACCGTCAGATTTGCGGCACATTTCAGCCGCTAGCTGGGCGCTTTTACCCCCCACTGGCGGCCGAGAAAGGGTTAAAACCCCCGGCAAAACACAGCAATAGCGTCGTTTTGCCGGCGGTATCACAGCGCTGCCCCATTGATTTCAATGAGGAGCAGCGCTGGAGAAACGGTGGAGGAGCGGTGAGTTCACTGCTCCTTCACTGCTCCAAAGAAGCTGCTGGGAGGACTTTTTGTGATGCCCTGCCAGCGCATCGCTGCATTGGCTCAAACTGCAGACAATGGAGCAGCAGTTTGAGGGCGGATTGCAGGCGCTATTTCTAACGCTATAGCACCTGCAAAACGCCCTCGTGTGAAAGGGGTCTAAGTAAATATTCAATGTCAGAGACAGTAGACACACAACAGGATATAGTCATAGACTGTGGGCATGATACAAGAAATGGTCAGAGACTGCAGACATGATACACGAGATGGTCAGAGACTGCAGACGTGATACACAAGATGGTCAGAGACTGCAGACATGATACAGGAGATGGTCAGAGACTTTGGACATGATACAAGAGATGGTCAGAGACTGCAGACATAATAAAGGAGATAGTCAGAGACTGCAGACTTCTACAAGGGATGGTCAGAGACTGCAGACATAATAAAGGAGATGGTCAGAGACTGCAAACATGATACAAGAGATGGTCAGAGACTGCAGACATGATACAAGAGATGGTCAGAGACTGCAGACATGATACAGGAGATGGTCAGAGACTGCAGATACAAGGGATGGTCAGAGACTGCAGATACAAGGGATGGTTAGAGACTGTGGACATGCTGGAGTAGACTGTCAGAGACTGTGAATAAGATATAGAAGTTGTCATATACTGGAGAAACATTATACAAGACTGCTAGAGATCACTGCAATGAAACCACAATAGGGAAACACAGATTGGTGTCTGCAGGGGCCCGGGGGGGGGGGGGGACAAAAAGTGCCAAAGGGCTGCAGTTGGGCACCTGGTGTTTAGCGGCAGAAAAAAAAATCACTTGTGCATTCAGAAGTAAAGCGTTTGGTCATAAAAAAAATGCCACACATTCACACGCATTAATGGTGGATGTGTTTAGGCGCGTGCTGATGCATCCTGATGGCCAGAATAAATTATAGAATAGAATAAATGAATGCCAATTCCACATACATGCGCGTGCAAAACACGGCTTTAAGCGCGTTTTTTATGCTGCGTTTTCCTCCCGTGGAGCAAATGAAAAAAAAAAAAACCCATCCTGTGTGCATGAGGCCTGCAACACAAATCAGAATAAACTTGTCAAGAAATGAAAATCCAGGCAGCGGATACAAACTTTCATAAACTTAAATATTTCTTTAGTATCGGACATGTTGCGCAGTGGGAGGGGGTCACCAATCTCCTTCCCTACCATGGGACCCCCATAACCACTAGCCCCCTCCCCCCCCCCCAATAAAATTGCTGTTGTTCTTGTGAAATGACATTGCGGTTGCGTTATGAGGTCGGTGTAGATGAAAATGGTGATTTCTCTTTGCATGTACGGTTGGATCAATTACCCGCACCTCCATAAAGCTGTCTGCCGTCCCTCCAGGCCATAAATCCTTATTTTTGAACGCCGTAGATCACATTTTCGGCGTGCCGCTGGTGCTTCGGATACTGTCAGAACAAGATGTACATTTAACAAAGTGACCACAATTGGCTTGTATATCGCCGAGCGCTGCAAACTTTTCCCAACAAGAAACTGAATAATTTTCTCCAAAGTACCAAAGTGGGGGAAATCAACTCCCGCCAAAGTCCGGCCACCCGAGGAGGTAAGTGCACCCCGTGGAAATTCTGACTTTCAAAATACTGGAACAACGCTAGATCTTCCGTCAGATGGAGGGGGATATATCAAATGACACGTACAATGCAATCCGGTGCAGCTCTGCATGGGAGCCAATCAGCTTCTAACTTCAGCTTGTTCGATTAAAGTGGTTGTAAAGGCAGAAGGTAAAAAAAATAAAAATAATCCACGAGCGGCAATGCGAGTTTCTGCTACGCTCAGATATGAACGGAGCCTTGACCACTTGCCGACCGCTGCGCAACGATATACATCGGCACAATGGCAGCGGTGGGCAAATGGGCGTACCTGTACGTCCCCTTTAATTGGCGGGGTTAGCGGGCGCGCGTGCCCGCCGCGTACAGCGTGACCGCGCCCACGGGACCCACAGACTCGATGTCTGCCAGTCTCCCGCCGATCGTGTCACGGAGCCGCAGAACGGGGCGATGTCTATGTAAACAAGGCATTTCCCCGTTCTGCCTTGTGACATGACAGAGATCACTGCTCCCTGTGATCGGGAGCAGTGATCGCTGTCATGTTGTAGTAAGCCCCTCCCCCCCACAGTTAGAATCACTCCCTAGGACACACTTAACCCCTTGATCGCCCCCTAGTGTTTAACCCGTTCCCTGCCAGTGTCATATATACAGTAATCAGTGCATTTTTATAGCACTGATCGCTGTATAAATAACAATGGTCCCAAAATAGTGTCAAAAATGTCTGATGTGTCCGCCATAATGTCGCAGTGACAATAAAAATCGCAGATCGCCGCCATAACTAATAAAAAAAAAAATAATAATAATAAAAATGCCATAAAACGTTCCCCTATTTTGTAGAAGCTATAACTTTTGCGCAAACCAATCAATAAATGCTTATTGTGATTTTTTTTTACCAAAAATATGTAGAAGAATATGTATCGGCCTAAACTGAGGAAAAAAAATAGTTTTTTATATAATTTTGGGGGATATTTATTATAGCAAAAAAGTAAAAAATATAGCTTTTTTTTTTTCAAAATTGTCGCCCTTTTTTTTGTTTATAGCGCAAAAAATAAAACCGCAGAGGTGATCAAATAACACCAAAAGAAAGCTCTATTTGTGGGGAAAAAGGACGTCAATTTTGTTTGGGTACAACTAAGCACGACCGCGCAATTGTCAAAGCGACGCAGTGCCGAATCGCAAAAAGTGCTCTGGTCAGGAAGGGGGTAAATTCTTTCGGGCTGAAGTGGTTAAAGTGGTTGCAAAGGCAGAAGGTGCATTCTATGCATTAAGGTAAAAAGCCTTCTGTGTGCACTAGCCCCCTCCCCCTCCTAATACTTACCTGAAACCCATCTCTGTCCAGCGATGTCCACGAGTGCCTCGGCTGTCCGGGACTCTCCCTCCTAATTGGCTGAGACACAGAAGTGTCCCGCTGCTGTCAATCAAAGTCAGTTAGCCAATCAGGAGAGAGATTGGGCAGGGCTGAACCTGGGCTCCATGTCTGAACGGACGCACGGAGATGCAGCTCAGGGTGGGTGCCCCCTCAAGCTGCTTACCCTTGAGGCAGGAGCCAGGAGTGCCGAAGAGGGACCCGAGAAGAGGAGGATCGGGGGCCGCTCTGTGCAAATCCACTGCAGCAGAGGAGGTAAGTATCACATGTTTGTTATTTTTCAAATTAAAAAAAGAGACTTTAGTATCACTTTAGCCAGTTGTACACTGCCCACCGTAGATTTACTGCGGCAGGGCGGCCACTCTGCGCCAGATCACGTACCTGGTATGTGATTTGGCACTCCTGGGTCTGGGGCACGCACGCGCCACGCCCACGGCACGCCTGCGACACAATCTCGCTGTGATTGGACAACACCGGGACCCTGTTGATCGTTCAGGAGAAAGGCAGAACGGCGGTCTGCCTATGTAAACAAGACAGGAACACGGATCTTTACATTTCCCCAATCAAAGCACCTCCCCCACACTGTTAGTAATCACTACTAGGGAACACATTTAACCCTTTGATCACCCCTGGTGTTAAAGAGGGACTAAACCAGTGGCAGCTGGTGCTCCAAATTATTTTGGGGGGGGCACAAACAAACTGAAAAAATAAAAACATTAAATACAGCCACTGTGCCCATCAAATGCTGCCACTGTGCCCATCAAATGCAGCCACTGTGCCCATCAAGTGCTGCCACTGTGCCCATCAAGTGCTGCCAATGTGCCCATCAATTGCAGCCACTGTGCCCATCAAATGCTGCCACTGTGCCCATCAAATGCTGCCACTGTGCCCATCAAATGCTGCCACTGTGCCATCAAGTGCTGCCACTGTGCCCATCAAGTGCTGCCACTGTGCCATAAAATGCTGCCACTGTGCCCATAAAGTGCTGCCACTGTGCCCATCAATTGCAGCCACTGTGCCCATCAAATGCTGCCACTGTGCCCATCAAACGCTGCCACTGTGCCCATCAAACGCAGCCACTGTGCCCATCAAGTGCTGCCACTGTGCCCATCAAGTGCTGCCACTGTGCCAATCAAATGCTGCCACTGTGCCCATCAAATGCTGCCACTGTGCCATCAAGTGCAGCCACTGTGCCCATCAATTGCTGCCACTGTGCCCATCAAATGCTGCCACTGTGCCCATCAAATGCTGCCACTGTGCCATCAAATGCTGCTACTGTGCCCATCAAGTGCTGCCACTGTGCCCATCAAATGCTGCTACTGTGCCCATCAAGTGCTGCCACTGTGCCCATCAAGTGCTGCCGCTGTGCCCATCAAGTGCTGCCACTGTGCCCATCAAGTGCTACCACTCTGCCCATCAAATGCTGCCACTGTTCGATTGAACGCCGCCACTGTGACCCCCCCCCCCACCCACTTGCCATCTGCCTGGCACTTACCCCGTCTCGGTGGGGCAGCGGGTGACGGCATGCGCAGTCCTCCATGCGTTTCCTTCCGTCCTCTCCTCCCGTCAGGCGTCCAATCACATCGCCTTTCCGCCATTCAGGAGAGACGGGTAACAGAACCGAGCACCTGATTGGCGGAGAGGCGGTTCAGTGTTAGGAAAGAGAATATTAAATCGCTGTTCTAACACACCTGGGTGGACTGGGAGCGCCAAGCATGGCACTCGCAGGTCACCTTTTTTGATGCCTATTAGAGCCATGGCTCTAATCAGGTGCTTCAAAAACACCCCCCCCCCCCCCGCCGCTGTAATTCAGGCGCCCGGCCCCTTTTCAGGGGGTGGCAGCAGCGTCCACCATAGATAGATTCATACTATGCATGAAACTATCCATTGGTCATAGAGGGGGCGGCTGGAGAGAGGTGGGCGGCGCCCGTGCGCCCTTATGGACGCACCGCCACTGGAGTAAGCCCTGATGGGTTTTACTTCCTCTTTATTCCCCTGCAAAGTAAAAGCCTTGCATCGCATACCAGCCCATTATGTGCCACCTACCTGCAAAAACGAAGCCCGCGATGTCCCCGCCGGTGGAAGCGTCCGTCTTCACCCCTCTTCCTTCCGGGGCCATGGATTCCGGCTCTGTGACTGGCCAGAGCCGACTGACGTCACTTCCATGCATCCCTGCGGGAGCCACCAGTCACGGCACGCGCTGGGGACGAAACAGCACAGGGAGGCGATTCTTCACTGCGCATGCGCCGATGACATCATCGGCGCAGTGTACATGAAATGTCTCCGGGACGGCGAGCGTTCAGGAGATATTTTCAGTACATATAGGTCAGTCTTATTATAAGCTTACCTGTATGTAAATATCTCTCAGGTCTGGCGGCTGTGAAATTGACTGGCGGGGGGTTTTGGACCCCCCTAGCCCCCTCCTTATCTACGTCCCTGCTCAGGTGGGTTTACAACCACTTTAACCCCTTCCCTGCCAGTGTCTTTAGTACAGTTACAGTGAATATTCTTTAGCACTGATCACTGTATTGGTGTCACTGGTCCCCATAAAGTGTGCAAAGTGTCAGTTAGTGTGCGATTTGTCTGCTGCAATAATCGCAGTCCCGCTATAAGTTGCTTATCGCCGGCATTACTAGTAAAAAAAAATTTTTTTAAATTAATAAAAATATCTCATAGTTTGTAGACGGTATAAATTTTGCACAAACCAATCAATAAACACCTATTTGGATTTTTTTTTTTTTTTATACCAAAAACATGTAGCAGAATACAGATTGGCCTAAACTGATGAAGAAATTCGATTTTTTTTTTTTACTGGGAATGTTTATAGCAGAAAGTAAAATATATTTGTTTTTTTTTTTTTTTCAAAATTGTTGAACTTTTTTTGTAAATAGCGCAAAAAATAAAACCGCAGAGGTGATCAAATGCCACCTAAAGAAAGCTCTATTTGTGGGGGAAAAAAAGTACACAAATTTTATGTGGGTACAGCGTCGCGCGACCGCGCAATTGTCAGTTAAAGTAACGCAGTGCCGTAGCGCAAAAAAAAAATGGCCTGGTCATTAAGGGGGGTAAACCTTCTGGAGCTGAAGTGGTTGAGGACATCACAGAGGACAAGGGGGCGCTCTTTACGTCTGGAGGAAAAGAGATTTCATCTCCAAATAAGGAAAGGTTTCTTCACAGTAAGAGCTGTGAAAATGTGGAAGAGACTCCCTGCAGAGGTGGTTCTGGCCAGATCAGTAGATTGCTTTAAGAAAGTCCTGGATTATTTCCAAATTTACAGAATATAACTGGGTACTGACATTTATAGATAACGTTGATCCGGGGAAAATCCGATTGCCTCTCGGGGGGCTCAGGAAGGAATTTTCTCCTCTTCTGGAGCAAATTGGATCATGGCTCTGCTGGGTTTTTTTGCCTTCCTCTGGATCAACTGTGTATATGGGATTGTATGATTCCCCCCCCCCCCCCTCTTTTATTGGTTGAACGAGATGGAGTTTTTTAACCTGACTAACTATGTAATTCCTCCCACTGACACCAATGACGGGGCACTATTCTTCCCACTGTCACCAATGTTGGGACACTATTCCTTCCACTGACACCAATGATGGGACACTATTCCTCCCATTGACACCAATGATGGGGCACTATTCCTTCCACTGACACCAATGATGGGGCACTATTCCTTCCACTGACACCAATGTTGGGACACTATTCCTTCCACTGACACCAATGATGGGGCACTATTCCTCCCACTGTCACCAATGATGGGGCGCTATTCTTCCCACTGACACCAATGTTGGGACACTATTCCTTCCACTGACACCAATGATGGGGCACTATTCCTTCCACTGACACCAATGATGGGACACTATTCTTCCCACTGACACCAATGATGGGACACTTTTCCTCCCACTGACACCAATGATGGGGCACTATTCCTCCCATTGACACCAATGATGGGGCACTATTCCTTCCACTGACACCAATGATGGGGCACTATTCCTCCCACTGACACCAATGATGCGGCACTATTCCTCCCACTGACACCAATGATGGGGCACTATTCCTCCCACTGACACCAATGATGGGGCACTATTCCTCCCACTGACACCAATGATGGGCATTATTCCTCCCACTGACACCAATGATGGGACACTATTCCTCCCACTGACACCAATGATGGGGCACTATTCCTCCCACTGACACCAATGATGGGGCACTATTCCTCCCACTGACACCAATGATGGGACACTATTCCCCCCACTGACACCAATGATGGGACACTATTCCTCCCACTGACACCAATGATGGGGCACTATTCCTCCCACTGACACCAATGATGGGGCACTATTCCTCCCACTGACACCAATGATGGGGCACTATTCCTCCCACTGACACCAATGATGGGCCACTATTCCTCCCACTGACACCAATGATGGGGCACTATTCCTCCCACTGAAACAAACAATAGGGCATTATTTTTTCCCCTCTGACATTGGGACCTTTTCTATGCCCAGTGGTCTCAGTCCGGCCCCCCTAAAGTCTAAAGAAGAGTAAACTTGCCCTTTGTTTAGAAAGTTTGGATACCTCTTCTCTACATGAAAATGCAGACTGCTCAATAGGCAATAGGATGTGATTTGTCATGTGATTTGACCTGTCAAATCACATGACAAGTCGCTCCAATGTGAACGAGGGCTGAGTGCTAAAAAAAGGAACCTCCTTAGGGAGTATGCAGGGGGACCTCGTCTTATTTGTACCTCAGATATCCAGAGTCTGGTGTTTTCCATTGACTTCTGTGGTGTCGTTATGCCAAGATCCATAGAGATCTCCGAGTCCCTCAGAAAGAAAGCTGTTGATTCCTATGAGTCTGGCAAGGGATTTAAAAAAATCACCCAAAATTGTGAAAGAAAAGCAATAAGGGGCATAGATATGTAGCCGGGTCCCGGGCCTCCTTCGGTCTGTTGAGGACCTCCAGTGCCAGCGATAGCCGACATCCTTCTAAATATGGTGGGTTGTGAGGCATAGTGGGTGCAAGATAGGCAAAGTTATTGGGCGCCGGGCACTTCTTGAATGTAAAAGAGATTTTATTTCTCTTAAACAGAACTTTGGGGGTGAGAGGGTCAGGGCCAGGACACCCTTAGGTAGTTACAAGTGCAATTGGCAGACTTCGAGACTTCTACAGGAGGACAGCTGTGCAGGGAAAGGTATCAAGCAAGACACCACATCTGAATGTGTAAAAATGCTGTCTCCTATGGCAACAGTCTTTAACAGTTCTTAACACAAAGCGTAAAAGTTCTTTCATTTCCACTACAATCACTTCTTGTAGTTCTTCAGCCCACTGATTATCTGCACTGAATCCCTTGAGCTCCTCCAATCTTCCCAGTGGTATCTTCCTCAAGCTTCACTCCCGCTTCCCTGCTGGGTCCCCAGCGTGGCACTCCAGATACTTCTAAACCTTCACCCCACTGGCCTGCTCGGTCTCTGGCCAAACACACAAGGCCAGGGCCGGTGCTACCACTAGGCAAACTAGGCAGCCGCCTAGGGCGCCATGATGCCTTGGGGGTGCCCAGCCACTGGTTTTTCTACTCTCTTCTCTCTGCAGCAAGCAACTAAGTCTCAGCATCTGCAGGCAGCCGCCGCTCCGTTCACAGATAGTGTCAGAGGTGCAGCGGCAGTGAAGGACTGTGTCTGTGTCCCGACTCCTGAATGAATGGAAGCAAGCAAACATTCATTGATGGGCACTAGTATGCTGCATTTGATGGGTCCTGGTGAGGCTAAATGTGATGGGCGCTGGTGAGGCTGCATTGATGTGTGCTAGTGAGGCTGCATTGATGGGCGCTGGTGAGGCTGCATTGATGGGCAATGGTGAGGCTGCATTTGATGGGCGCTGGTAGGCTGCATTTGATGGGCGCTGGTAGGCTGCATTTGATGGGCGCTGGTAGGCTGCATTTGATGGGCGCTGGTAGGCTGCATTGATGGGCGCTGGTAGGCTGCATTGATGGGCGCTGGTAGGCTGCATTTGATGGGTGCTGGTAGGCTGCATTGATGGGCGCTGGTAGGCTGCATTGATGGGCGCTGGTAGGCTGCATTTGATGGGCGCTGGTAGGCTGCATTTGATGGGCGCTGGTAGGCTGCATTGATGGGCGCTGGTAGGCTGCATTGATGGGCGCTGGTAGGCTGCATTTGATGGGCGCTGGTAGGCTGCATTTGATGGGCGATGGTGGGCTGCATTTGATGGGCGCTGGTAGGCTGCATTTGATGGGCGCTGGTAGGCTGCATTTGATGGGCGCTGGTAGGCTGCATTGATGGGCGCTGGTAGGCTGCATTGATGGGCGCTGGTAGGCTGCATTTGATGGGCGCTGGTAGGCTGCATTTGATGGGCGCTGGTAGGCTGCATTGATGGGCGCTGGTAGGCTGCATTTGATGGGTGCTGGTAGGCTGCATTGATGGGCGCTGGTAGGCTGCATTTGATGGGTGCTGGTAGGTTGCATTGATGGGCGATGGTGGGCTGCATTTTATGGGCGCTTCGTTAAAAAGGTGGGGTTTACATGGGCACGGAAAAGGGGGTGGGGTCAGGGGTGGAGTGAAGGGGGGCGGCAAAATTAGGTTTTGCCTAGGGTGTCAAAAATCCTTGCAACAGCCCTGCACAAGGCTGCTCTGCAAGTGTCACCTCCTCTGGTTGTGTCCCTGGCTTGACACCTGCTGAAGTTTCCCAATTCTTTACTGTCCCGGGTTTATGAGAATGCTGCTCTGTTACTTGCTTCAGTTACTCACTGTGGTCCCCGGTAATAAGGCGATTGGTCCCTTAATGGTGACAGCTTCCCCTCTACCTCCGACTAGACATGTTCACTGCCAAAATATGTGTTCGTTTTCGTTTTTGGTTCATTCATTTTTTTTTTAATTTTGTTTTTCGAGTCATTCGTTATGATCGCAGTTTGTAAATTCGTAAATTAGAAAATTCGGAAATTTGAAATTCAGAAATCTGAAAACCCGAAAATTCTAAAATCTGAAATTATAACTAACTATTAAATTATAGGTATTGTAATTTCCTTTCAAATTTGGCTGTTAGGGAACGTAACGAATACGAATTTATCGGAAGTTACGAATTATCTGAAATAACGAATGCCGCATCTAAACGAATAGAACGGAACAAATTAATAGTAAATAATAATAATAAAACGTTTTTATTATTATTATTGTTATTTATTATTATTAATTCCTTCGTTTTGGATGTGGCATTCATTATTTTGGTTAAAGTGGTGTTTCCCCCAAAAAATAAAAAATAGCTGAAAATTCCTAAAAATATAAAAAAAAAAAATAATTGGAATTTTTTTTTTTTTTTTAACTTACCTCTAAATGCCTGTTGCTAGGGGGTCCCTCGTAGTCTGCCTCCTACAGTGCCCGGGCTGGTGACATCACTTCCCCTCGGCACAGTCAGTCATCTGGGACATGTGACAGGTCCCAGATGACTGCGCGGTGTATCACGGAGCGCGGCGCCGCTCGCGCATGCGCAGTGGGTGCCCAGCTGTGAAGCCACAGCCGGGTGCCCACAGTTAGTATGCCGGCGCCACGAGCAGAGCGGGCAACGAGGGCGGGCTTCGTTCCCCCCGCATCGCTGGACCCTGAGACAGGTAAGTGTCCGATTATTAAAAGTCAGGAGCTGCAGTATTTGTAGCTGCTGACTTTTATTTTTTTTTTTTTTTTTAAGGGACCCCCCACTTTAATTCGTAACTTCGGATAAATTAGCTAACAGCCAAATTTGAAAGGAAATTACAATACCCATAATTTAATAGTTAGTTATTATTAGTTATTTTATAATTATTATTTCAGATTTGTGAATTTACGAATTTATGAATTTACGAATGTGCGAATGTATGAATTTACAGATTTTTGAATATTAGAATTTATGAATATTCTGAGAAATTCGTTAAACGGGTTTTTGTTAATCTGGATTTTTCTGAATTAACGAATTTGTCGAAATTCGTTAAAAAACGAATTCAGAACGAAACGAATTGCAGATGTCTGCCTCCGACCATGACAGGTTCTCCGGCTGACAAAACCGTCACTTCTGGTTGGACTGCAAGCCGCAATCCCAACCCTGCGCTGCCCTCTTGCTTCTGGATAGGCCCTCAGACAGCCTGGCAGCCTGACGTGCCCGGGATAGGCACAATCTCTGGCCTAGCAGCCCGAGGCGATACAGCACACGTCCACCCAAACAGCCGTCCAGGTGGCACATACCCCAGATCTCCTGACTCCACCCAATATAGGTTCTCCCAGCAGGCCAAGGGATTCAAGAAAACCCCTGTCCATTGGCTGAGATACCCCATATACTCCTAATCTGTTCTTGCAATGCCCTTATCTTATCTACTGCCATCAGGTACCCGGCCACCTAGTGGTAGAAGAGAGAAGTGCAGCAATTCCATCTCACAACACACTCCAAGTCAGTTCCTGGCAACCAGCAGGCCGCGGCTTGATGCTTCACACTCTGCCTGTGTAACTTCCCTCTAGCTGCTAGATAGCAAGAGATTGGCTGCACACGTGCAGTGCACACTACATGCCAACCATGGGCGGCTTGAGCAATGGGGCAGACAATGGGCACATAGGGGTAAACCCATTCTACGTCATACATGAACAGTGGGGGAGGCACAGTTTTGCATCCTCTGTCCAAATATGTTGGAAAAGTCAACAATTTCCACGGGGTGTACTTACTTTTTCACATGACTGTATAACTGCTATATGTGTATTGTGAATTTGGATGGCAGGTTCAAAAAACAAAAAAGAAAAAACAAAGGAAAGACATTTTTGGAAAACATTTTTGGAAATTTTCAAACATTGAAGTTTTCTATCCGCCAGTGACAATTGTGACCACAGCAGACCACAATTAAGTGTCCAAATCTACGGATCAATGGTCAGGCAGCTGACTCCAGACAAGGAGATCCTTTACGTATCAAGAATAAAAGAAAAGACAGAGCGCCTCGTCCATGTGAAGTATGTAATAGTTTATTATATAAAGCTCATAAAATAGGTACTCACAAGAGTGAAGAAATCAGTCACAGGACTCTGATGAAGGGGGAGTGGCCCCAGAAACCCGTTAGTAACATTATGCGGTGCTGGCTGCAATCTGCGTTCTGATTCATTGTATAATCATATGAATCTGGCCTGATCACGTCAGGTTTACCCGAACTGTGGATTTTACTCAAGATTGATTGCTTCACTCTATATACTGTAGGTAAGTGTCTTCTGATAAACGATGCCACATTTTCCAAGGACACGGCGCTCATTTCTTTTCTTCTTCATACAAAAATTCTAAGAATCTCCATAGATTTCTTATGTACAGTAGTTGACTAAGGCCTCATGCACACGAGACGCTGTTAAACGCGCGTTCAGAGGCAGTTGGACACTTTTTTCAACTGCCCCTGAACGCATGCAATGTTACCCTATGTGTCCGTGTACACAGTCTAGTTTTTTCCCGTTTTTATGCAGTTGCGTTTAACCTCGTTTTTCCAGAAGCAAAAAAATGCGTTCAGACACTTTGCTTTTCTGCGTTTCAGACGCAAAACGCAGCTAAACGCAGCTAAACGCGGCTAAACGCAGGCACCTGCGTTTAGCCGCGTTTGCGTTTATAAGCCTTTTTAAAGGAACCCAATTTTTTGGAGCAGAAAACTCAGAAATGTGATGGTAAACCATAAAAAATACTAGAAAAATTGGTTTAAAATGTCGTAATTCGTTTAGATAGTTCATAGAGCGTATATACTCACTGGTGCATACATGTTTGTGAAATATCCAACGGACATTCGCTGTGCCATCAACGGATGGGTCCAATATCGACGAGCTCTGACTCTGGACCTCTCATGCAAATTTGCAACGACGTTGCTGCCACATCAAGAGCGACATCAGGAGCATTTCCTGACATCTATTCAATATGGGATCCATTAAAAAAAAAAAAACACAGAAAGAGAGGCAAATGCAATTGTACAACGGCTCTCTGCTGCTCACTCTGATCAAAATGGCAGAAATAGTTAATAATACATGTTTTCTGAGCTTGGGGAGGGTCTATATGATGTTATCTTTACAAATGCTAATAGACGCAAACGCGTCTAAACGCGGCATGAAAACACAGCAGAACGCGTTTTTAAGCGCAGGTTTCTGCTTTTTAAAACGCGCGTTCAGCAGAGTTTGCATCTGCGTCTCGTGTGCATGGGGCCTTAACACAAAGGATAAACAACTAGTTACATTGTGTCGTTATCTTTAAGCAAAGAGTTACATAGAAGAGGAAGTGAAGTACAGTGGAACCTCGGATGACGAGCATAATCCGTTCCAGGAGAATGCTCGTAATCCAAAGTACTTGCATATCAAAGCGAGTTTTCCCTTGAAGTCAATTGAAACGAAAATTATTTGTTCTGCATTGACTTCAATGAGATGCAATACCGCATGCGGCCAAAGGCGGGGGGGGGCGCTGGAGAGCCTCAAGAAACGGCCGAAAAGGCCCGAGCACACTTCGGCTGATTGCTTATCCCAATTAATTTCATTGGTATAAGCCACCATTTTTTAGTGAATGAAACAGATTAATTCAGTGAGTATTTTGGTGATTAGCTGCGATTGGCCACATCTGATCACACGGTGCAGATAGGCTGCGATTGGCTTTGTCTGTACCATGTGACCACTGTGACCAATGACAGCAAGCAACACAATTGTGCACAATGGATGGCACAAAAGGAAGCTTTCCATTGTTTACAATTGTCATGTGATCTGGTGTGATTGGGCAGCGGGCCGGTGCAGTGATCTGTGATCGGTGGTGTCCGCTGGATAGATCGCGCCTGCAGCACAACCGGCAGGGTCACCCACGAGGCGCGTTCCGGAAGGACGTCATATGTCGACGACCCGGTACAACGTTAGTTCTGCCCAGCCATCATCATGCTATAGGCCGGGCGGGACGTGGTTAATGTCACTGGTGATGTCAGTGGGAAGAGGTTAATGTCACTGGTGATGTCAGTGGCAGTTAGTCCCCCCCCCCCCCCTGTGTCAGTTAGTGTCAGACCCCCCCCCCCCCGTGCCGCACGGTGCTTCTCTGGTCTCTCCCATGCAATCAGGGAGCCGGAGAATTAATTCAAGGTGGGTGGTTTACCATAGAGCTGGCCGTGGACCCGATGGTCCCCAGCCATCTCTATGACCTTCGGAGGCCGAAAGCGACATCATGATGCCACTTCCTGTACCAGCAGATGCCAACACTGTCGTTTTTTTTTTTCTGGAAAGCCTGAGATCGATTTTTTTTTTTGTTCTCAGGCTTTCCAGCATAGAGGAGAGATGTGGGGGACTTATAGACCCCAAATCTCTCTGTAAAGAGGACCTGTCACGCCCTATTCCTATTACAGGGGATATTTACATTCTTTATAATAAGAATAAAAGTGCTAAAAAATAAAAATTTAGGGGAAAGTGTAAAAATAGAAATATAATAAGCAAAAAAATTTTTTAAGGGAAAGTGTAAAAATAGAAATATAATAAACCCAAAAAAAATACAATTTAAAGCGCCTCCCGTCCCCTTGTGCTCGTACGCAGAAGCGAACGCATATGTAGGTCGCGCACGCATGTGTAAACGTCGTTCAAACCACACATGTGAGGTGTCGCTGCGATTGTTATAGCGAGAGCAATAATTCTAGAGCTAGACCTCCTCTGGTAACCTGTAAAGATTTTTAAAGCGTCACCTATGGATATTTTTAAAAACTGCCTTTTGGCGCCATTCCACGAGTGTGCACAATTTCAAAGTGTGACATGTTTGGTATCTATTTACTCACCCTTCACATTATACAAAAATATTGGCGTAAATATTGTATTTTTTTTTTTCAGGAAATTTTTTTTTTTTTTTCCAAAAAATCATGTTTAAAAAAATTGCTGCGCAAAGACCATGTGCCATTAAAATTGAAACGACCGTCATTTCATTCCCTAGGGCCTCTGCTAAAAAAAATTATATATATATATACTGTTTGGGGGTTCTAAGTAATTTATTTAGCAAAAAAAATGATGATTTTTACATGTAGGAGAGAAATGCCAGAATTGGCCTGGGTGGCAAGTGGTTAAAAAATATACATTCCAGTATATATCCCATAGTTTTTGTAGACGCTATAACTTTCACACAAACCAATCGATATAAACTTATTGTTTTTATTTTATTTATTTTTTTATCAAAAACATGTAGCAGAATATATTTTGGCCAAAATGTATGAAGATATGATTTTTTTTATTGGATATGTTTTATAGCAGTAAAAAAGATAGTTTATTTTTATTTATTTATTTTTTTCATTTATAAAAGATATAAAAAATTGTTTTTTTTTTTTTTAACAAAAAATGTTTAATTTTTATTATATTTATTTTTTTTTTACGTTTTATTTATTGTTTTTTTTTTTTTATTGTTATTTCAAAAAAATAAAAGCCAGCGGTGACCTAATACCACCAAAAAAAAGCTATATTTGTGTGAAAAAAAATGATATAAATTTCATTTGGATACGGTAATTGTAAGTGTAGGAGAGAAATGCCAGAATTGGCCTGGGTGGCAACTGGTTAAAAAATAAACATTCCAGTATATATCCATCGTTTGTAGACGCTATTACTTTCACACAAACCAATCGATATTAACGTATTTTTTTTTTTATCAAAAACATGTAGCAGAATATATTTTGGCCAAAATTTATGAAGATATGTTTTTTTTATTGGATATTTTTTATAGTAGTAAAAAATATTGTTTTTTTTTTTTGTTTGTTTTTTTTTTTTCGTTTATATCGCAAAAAAAAAAATTTAAAAGCCAGTGATGATCTAATACCACCAAAAGAAAGCTATATTTGTGTGGAGAAAAAAATTATATAAATTTCATTTGGGTACGGTAATTTATTAGCAAAAAAATTATTATTTTTACATGTAGGAGAGAAACGCCAGAATTGGCCTGTTAAATGGTTAAAAAATATACATTCCAGTATATATCCCATCGTTTGTAAACGCTATAACTGTCACACACACCAATCGATATAAACTTATTGTTTTTTTTTTTTTTTTATCAAAAACATGTAGCAGAATATATTTTGGCCAAAATTTATGAAGATATGATTTTTTTATTAGATATGTTTTATAGCAGTAAAAAATATTCTTTTTTTTTTTTTTGTTTTTTTTTAGTTTATATAGCAAAAAAAATTAAAAAGCCAGCGGTGATCTAATACCACCAAAAGAAAGCTATATTTGTGTGAAAAAAAATGATATAAATTTAATTTGGGTACGGTTTTGCACGACCGCGCAATAACCAGTTAAAGTAGCGCAGTGCTGTATAGCAAAAATGGCCTGGTCATGAAGGGGTGAAGGGGGTAAAACCTTCCAGAGCTGAGTTTATTAATTATTATTATTATTATTATTATTAATAATAATAATAATAATAATATACAGGAAGTGCTTAAACTTCATCTTTATTTATATTTTGTTTCACGTAATTTTTATTTTTTTTGTAAGAGCGCTCATAGCAGGGTAACCCGCCATATCCACATTCTGCTCACCATACTGAAGGTTAATGTACAGAATATTAATATTCAGGAAGCATTAGCTGTAGATAAAGGTAAAAGCGTGCGGCAATAAGGTTTTATTCCTCAGATATTCATTATGAGAGCAGACAGCATGGAGGAGATGATGATCCCACATATTTCACACTCCAAGTTTCATCATATTAAAAGGAAAAGGGGGGTGGGGGAGATATGAAGGAAGGGGGAGGGGCCCCAAGGTCTTAATACAGCATTAAATTCATCATTTAAATAAAAAAATGTAAAAAGTGTACATTTTAAAAATTAATGAAGTCTATTTATATAAAAATATATATATTTTTTGTATTTGTTTGTCCAATGATTCTGCATGTATCTGGCATTCAATTATTGAAGTGCCCAGAGCCCCCCAAGGTCTAAATCTGGCATTAAATTTAGTATTTAAATAAAAAATTCAAAAATGATACATTTTAAAAATGAAAGAGGTCTATTTATAAAAAAAATATATTATTTTTTTATTTGTTTGTCCAATGATTCTGCATGTATCTGCCATTCAGTTCTTGAAGTGCCCCGAGCCCCCCCCCCCCCCCCCCCCCCCCCCCCAAGGTCTAACTCCAGCATTAAACTTAGCATTTAAATAAAACATTCAAAAATGATACATTTTACAAATTAAAGAGGTCTATTTATATAAAAATATATATTTTCTATTTTTTTGTCCAATGACTCTGCATGTATCTGGCATTCAGTTCCTGAAGTGCCCCGAGGTCTAACTCTGGCATTAAATTCGGCATTTAAACAAAAAAAATTAAAATTATACTTTTTAAAAATTAAAGAAGTATATTTATATAAAAAGATATTAATTGTTATTTGTTTGTCCAATGATTCTGTGTGTATCTGGCATTCGGTCCTTGAAGTGCCCAGAGCTCCCCCCCCCCCCCAAGGTCTAAATCTGGCATTAAATTTAGCATTTAAATAAAATAAAAAAATTATACATTTAAAAAAATAAAGAGGTCTATTTATATAAATATAAATACAGCATTTTTTTATTTGTTTGTCCAATGATTCTGCATGAATCTGGCATTCAGTTCTTGAAGTGCCCAGAGCCCCCCACGGTCTAAATCTGGCATTAAATTTAGCATTTAAATAAAAAAATTTAAAAGTATACATTTAAAAAATTAAAGAGGTCTATTTATTAAAAAAATATATTTTTTTATTTGTTTGTCCAATGATTCTGCATGTATCTGGCATTCAGTTCCTGAAGTGCCCTGAGGTCTTAGTCCGGCATTAAATTTGGCATTTAAAAAAAAAAAAAAATAAGTTATTCTTTTTAAAAATTAAAGAAGTCTATTTATATAAAAGTATATATTTTGTTATTTGTTTGTCCAATGATTCTGTGTGTATCTGGCATTCAGTTCTTGAAGTGCCCAGAGCCCCCCAAGGTTCTAAATCTGGCATTAAATTTTGCATTTAAATAAAAAATTAAAAAAAAGTATACATTTTAAAAATTAAAGAGGTCTATTTATTTCAAAAATATATATTTTTTTATTTGTTTGTCCAACGATTCTGCATGTATCCGGCATTCAGTTCCCGAAGTGCCCGGAGGTCTAACTCCGGCATTAAATTCGGCATTTAAATAAAAAAAATTAAAATTATACTTTTTAAAAATTAAAGAAGTATATTTATATAAAAAGATATATTTTGTTATGTGTTTGTCCAATTATTCTGTGTGTATCTGGCATTCAGTTCTTGAAGTGCCCAGAGCCCCCCCCCCCCCCCCCCCAAGGTCTAAATCTGGCATTAAATTTAGTATTTAAATAAAGAAAATAAAAAATGATACATTTTAAAAATTAAAGAGGTCTTTTAATATAAATATATATATATATATACAGTATTTTTTTATTTGTTTGTCCAATGATTCTGCATGAATATGGCATTCAGTTCCTGAAGTGCCCCGAGGTCTAACTCTGGCACTAAATTCGGCATTTAAACAAAAAAATTTAAAATTATACTTTTTAAAAATTAAAGAAGTATATTTATATAAAAAGATATTATTTGGTATTTGTTTGTCCAATGATTCTGTGTGTATCTGGCATTCAGTTCTTGAAGTGCCCAGAGCCCACCCACCCCCCCAACGTCTAAATCTGGCATTAAATTTAGTATTTAAATTAAAAAAAAAATTATACATTTTAAAAATTAAAGAGGTCTATTTATATAAATATACATACAGTATTTTTTTTATTTGTTTGTCCAATGATTCTGCATGAATCTGGCATTCAGTTCTTGAAGTGCCCAGAGACCACCCCCCCCCCCCCCCCCCCCCCCCCCAACGTCTAAATCTGGCATTAAATTTAGTATTTAAATTAAAAAAAAAATTATACATTTTAAAAATTAAAGAGGTCTATTTATATAAATATACATACAGTATTTTTTTTTATTTGTTTGTCCAATGATTCTGCATGAATCTGGCATTCAGTTCTTGAAGTGCCCAGAGCCCCCCAAGGTCTATATCTGGCATTAAATTTAGCATTTAAATAAAAAAATTTAAAAGTATACATTTTAAAAATTAAAGAGGTCTATTTATTAGAAAAAAAAACATTTTTATTTGTTTGTCCAATGATTCTGCATGTATCTGGCATTCAGTTCTTGAAGTGCCCTGAGGTCTTAGTCCGGCATTAAATTCGGCATTTAAATAAAAAAAAAAATTAAGTTATTCTTTTTAAAAATTAAAGAAGTCTATTTATATAAAAGTATATATTTTGTTATTTGTTTGTCCAATGATTCTGTGTGTATCTGGCATTCAGTTTTTGAAGTGCCCAGAGCCCCCCAAGGTTCTAAATTTGGCATTAAATTTTGCATTTAAATAAAACATTTTAAAAAAGTATACATTTTAAAAATTAAAGGGGTCTATTTATTTCAAAAATATATATTTTTTATTTGTTTGTCCAACGATTCTGCATGTATCCGGCATTCAGTTCCTGAAGTGCCCCGAGGTCTAACTCCGGCATTAAATTCGTCATTTAAATAAAAAAAAATGTAAATTATACTTTTTAAAAATTAAAGAAGTATATTTGTAATTATTTTTTTTTTTTTTTGTTCAATGTATCCTGTATCCAGTTCTTGAAGTGCCCCCAAGCCCTCCCCAAGGTCTAAATCCGGCATTAAATTCGGCATTTAAATAAAAAAAAAAAAATTAAAGTATAAAGTATAAAAAAAAAGTTTTTTTGATTTGTTTGTCCAGCAAATCTGCTTGTACATCAGTTCTGTGCAAATTGAGCAAAAACGAATGTTCTTTAGGTGGTTTTATTTTCTGAGAAAATGTTGTTTTATTACTAGACATGTGCAATTCGTTTTTCGTTTTTTTCGTTTTTCTTTTTTTTTCGTTATATTCGTTCATCGTTATCGTACGAATGAACGAACGATTCGCTAAAAATTTTAACGAAAAACGAATGTTCGAATCGAACGAATACGAAAAACAACGAAAATCCGAAATAACCAAAATTAGAAACAACGAAACTACGAAAGAAGAAAATCCGAAAAACGAAAACAGGAACAACGAAAATCAAAATGAATGAAAAAATTCGTACATTCGTAACTTTTTTTTTGTTGTTGTTGAATTGGTAAATTTCCGTGTCCCTTACAATGGCGCTGCTTAACATGCCTCGAATGGATTGAACGAAAAGATTCGTACATTCGTAACTTTTTTTTTTTTTTCGTAATTTTCCGTGTCTCTTACAATGGCGCTGCTTAACGTGCTTCGAATGGATTGAACGAAAAGATTCGTACATTCGTAACTTTTTTTTTTTTTTGGTAATTTTCCGTGTCTCTTACAATGGCGCTGCTTAACGTGCTTCGAATGGATTGAACGAAAAAATTCGTACATTCGTAACTTTTTTTTTTTTTTCGTAATTTTCCGTGTCTCTTACAATGGCGCTGCTTAACGTGCTTCGAATGGATTGAACGAAAAAATTCGTACATTCGTAACTTTTTTTTTTTTTTGCGATTCTTAATTTTCCGTGTCTCTTACAATGGCGCTGCTTAACGTGCTTGCGAATGGATTGAATGAAAAAATTCGTACATTCGTAACTTTTTTTTTTTTGAATTTTCCGTGTCTCTTACAATGTAATAATAGCATACACATTACATACATTATGAATTATGCTCCGATTACGAATCTACGAAAACAATGTTACGAAAGTACGAATAAATCAATCTTACGAAAGTACGAATGTAACTAAATCTCCGAAAATACGAATGCGTCCGAATTTCGAATAAACGAAAATTAAACTAACGGAAAAACGAATCAACGAAAAAATAACTCTTACGAAAATACGAATCGTTACGAATACGAACACCGACGACGTACGAATTTACGAATCGTTACGAATCAACGGAAACGAAAAAAAAACGAAACGAAGATAAACACATTTTTCTATTGTGCACATGTCTATTTATTACAGGCTGTGGCAAAAATACCAAATTATGACCCCCAAGGCTGCGTTCACAGCTGGACAAAGTCACAGAAAAAAAAGACGCATTTTGCCGCACTTTTCAGAAAACGCGCTGCAAAACGCAAGTCACGCTTGCCGTGCCGTTAATTTGATAATGGCACCGCAAGCGCCAGTAGAAGATAAACATTTTGCCGCGCAGCAAACACGCTACAAACGTGCCAAAACGCACCATGGAAAAAAAACACGCCGCGTTTTGGAGCTTCTTTGGGGCATTTGAATGGGCGGCCCTTGTGCACGACGAATGAAAAGGCTCCAAAAACGCACAACAAGATACGCTCAGATATGAACGGGACCTTCGTGTAGCCGAGGAGCACAAGAAACACATACAAGGGATACAATGTAACGATTCCAGAGAATTCTAAAGGAAATTGGCGAATAAATGTAGCCATTGGTTACAGTTATTTTCTAATATGGATTTTAGGGGAACCCTCCCCCCCCCCCCCCCCAGCATATTTTAGAATTGTTACAATGGGGTTGATATGCTAAAACTGGAGGGTGCAAAATCTGGCGCAGCTCTGCATAGAAACCAATCAGCTTCCAGGTTTTATTTTCAAAGCTTAACTCAACAAGCTGAAGTTAGAAGCTGATTGGCTACCATGTACGGCTGCAGCAGATTTTGAGAGCTCCTATTTCCATCCCCCCCATTGTTACAAAGACGTATGCATTTCTTCTGCTCCTCTGCTCCATCTAGTGGCCATAGTGTGGTATTCTATTACTGTCCATTGTAAAAAGAATTTTTGTGAATATTTGAAAGAATATATGAAAAAGCTTACTCTGATTTCACTGCACGCTGTGTGCTTCTCGCAGTGTTCAGTAGAAGCTGCTACGTTTTTGAGTTGCCTCCAGAACAGGAATAGAAGGGAATCTTCCAGTTGGGACATCTGTTCCAGTGACAATCGAAGAAGAATTCCAAGCGCTGGTATTATACATATTATATATTTACATCCGTCCAACTCCGACCAACTATGTATATACACCATACCTGTGGGATCCCTACAGAAGCTGGAAACTGATACTACACCGCTACTACACTGCTACTATACTGCTACTACACCGCTACTACACTGCTACTATACTGCTACTATACCGCTACTACACTGCTACTACACAGCTACTACACCGCTACTACACCGCTACTACACCGCTACTACACTGCTACCACACGGCTACTACCCCGCTACTACACTACTACTACAGTGATGTCCACTAGCCTCCCAGTCCTGTGCTGAGTGGTGTAGTAGCAGAGAACACTTTGCATTCATTCAGGAAGCAAGCACACTTGACCTCCTGAGTTCAGAATGCAGCAGGGCTGCCACTCAGCACAGGACCGGGAGGCTAGTGGACATCACTGTAGTAGTAGTGTAGTAGCGGTGTAGTAGCAGTGAGCACTCCCGGTCCTGTGCTGAGTGGCAGCCCTGCTGCATTCTGAACTCAGGAGGTCATGTGTGCTTGCTTTGCATTTCCTGAATGAATGCAAAGTGTTCTCTGATTGGATGAGGCGGAAAGTGTGACATCACCAACCCCGCCTCCCCATAGGGTTGCCACCTGTCGTGGAAAAACCCACCATACTCTTTTGCGCTAATAAGCGCCCATTTAGTCTAATGGTGTAATGCATCTTTCCTATCACTCTATTTCCCGCTTCTCTGCCTTTTGGGTAAGATCAAGTGTAGTATCTGTTCTTATCAGTTTCCAGAGGAGGCGCTGTGCTGCTCCTATTGGGGAGGGCAGGCAAATCCAATGGTGTCATTGCACCTGGAAGAGAGGTTTCTGGAGTGACTACGCCAAGCTGCCCGATAGATACCAGGGGCCGGCCCATGGTCCAGTCTGAGCCGTCTGGAAGGGTGCTCCTGGTGAGGATGGAGAACCACTGGGTCTGGCCAGAGGGTTTGGGCGAACCTAGCTCCAGCCAGGTAATTCGGGAGAGTACGCCGGTATCTCCTTCTATGCTAAGGAGAGGAGTTGTCGGTGTCTCCTGGATGTAAATAGGTGGGAGTGATGGGGGTGAGGGTAGCACCCCCAGAGCTTCTTCCTCCTGGCTGGGGTGGGGGCCGCTGTGGTCTGGGTCGTTGGTCAGGGTTGTATGAAAAGCCTGTGGTGAATGTGCCCCTGAAGTGGTGAGGGTGACATTGATTTATGGCACCACGGTCACTTCACCATACACACTTTTTTTTACACCTGCCTCTAGGGCCGAGCCTTTTGGCTGGGACCAGGGGAATTTTTTATTTTTTATTCCTGGTCGGAGGGCCGGCCATTGTATTGCACAATGGTCACTTTTCACTCTCTCCCACTTCCTTCTTCCCACTTTCTTTTATTTATACACCAGTGTTTGTCACTTTTTTGTATTTTTTTGTTTGGTGTTGTCACATTTGTTCACTGTGTGATGAGTAGGGTGTGGGTCCTCGGGCCTGCCCTGAATGTCTTGTGAGGGGGTGGACATGGCCTTCTGGCTTAATTCACCTTCTCTCATGGGGTCTCCCTTCGGGGGAGTCCCACCGAGTACTTGGGTGGGTCTGTTTTGGCAGAACCTCCAGAGAAAGGGGTCTGATTGGTTTAGGCAAGGTGGACCAAGTGAAGTACCTCAGTCCCCGTATGGAGCCTAACGCCCCGGGGGATCAGAGTAAGGGCCTTCCCTAGTGGAGGACAAGTGTTACACCCGTTGCACGTTTTGTGTTACTCTTTATGTGTGTGCACTTTTTTTGGCACCGGGTGGAGTTTTTGGGTGTGTTTCACACGCCACTGGCTCTTCAAAAAAAAAAAATCACTCTATTTCCCGCATTTCCCAATAAACAGACATGACCACAGCTTAAAGAGGAGGGCCCACTAAATTTTTTTTTTAAAAGTCAGCCGCTACAAATACCGCAGCTGCTGACTTTTAATAATCGGACACTTACCTGTCCCAGGGTCCAGCGTTGCGGGGAACGAACCCCCCCTCGTTCCCCGCCCCGCTCGCGGCGCCGGCATCCTTACTGTGGGCTAGACAAGTGCAATTCGTTTCGTTTTCATTCGTTTTCCGTTCAAATTCGTTATATTCGTTCATTCGTTATCGTACGAATTAACGAATGATTCGCTAAAACGAATAACAAACTATCGAATCGAACGAATATGAAAAACAACGAAAATACGAAATATTTAAATTAGAAACAACGAAACTACGAAAGAATGAAAATCCGAAAACCAAAAACAGGAACAACGAAAATCAAAATGAACGAAAAAATGTGTACATTCGTAACTTTTTTTTTTGGTTTGATTCGTAATTTTCCGTGTCTCTTACAATGGCGCTGCTTAACGTGCTTCGAATGGATTGAACCTAAAAATTCGTACATTCGTAACTTTTTTTTTATTTTTTTGTTGATTCGTAATTTTCCGTGTCTCTTACAATGTAATAATAGCATACACATTACATAACATTATGAATTATGCTCCGATTACGAATCTACGAAAACAATGTTACGAAAGTACGAATGTAACTAAATCTCCGAAAATACGAATGCGTCCGAATTTCGAATAAACGAAAAACGAATCAACGAAAAAATAACTCTTACGAAAATACGAATCGTTACGAATACGAACAACCGACGACTTACGAATTTACGAATCGCTACGAATCAACGGAAACGAAAAAAAAACGAAACGAAAATAAACACATTTTTCTATTGTGCACATGTCTATTTATTACAGGCTGTGGCAAAAATACCAAATTATGACCCCCAAGGCTGCGTTCACAGCTGGACAAAGTCACAGAAAAAAAGGCGCATTTTGCCGCACTTTTCAGAAAACTCGCTGCAAAACGCAAGTCACGCTTGCCGTGCCGTTAATTTGATAATGGCACCGCAAGCGCCAGTAGAAGATAATCATTTTGCCGCGCAGCAAACACGCTACAAACGTGCCAAAACGCACCATGGAAAAAAAGCACGCAGCGTTTTGGAGCTTCTTTGGGGCATTTGAATGGGCGGCCCTTGTGCACGACGAATGGAGATGCTCCAAAAACGCACAACAAGATACGCTCAGGTATGAACGGGACCTTCGTGTAGCCGAGGAGCACTAGAAACACATACAAGGGATACAACGTAACGATTCCAGAGAATTCTAAAGGAAATTGGCGAATAAATGTAGCCATTGGTTACAGTTATTTTCTAATATGGATTTTAGGGGAACCCCCCCCCCCCCACCCCCAGCATATTTTAGAATTGTTACAATGGGGTTGATATGCTGAAACTGGAGGGTGCAAAATCTGGCGCAGCTGTGCATAGAAACCAATCAGCTTCCAGGTTTTACTTTCAAAGCTTAACTCAACAAGCTGAAGTTAGAAGCTGATTGGCTCCCATGTACGGCTGCAGCAGATTTTGAGAGCTCCTATTTCCGTCCCCCCCATTGTTACAAAGACGTATGCATTTCTTCTGCTCCTCTGCTCCATCTAGTGGCCATAATGTGGTATTCTATTACTGTCCATTGTAAAAATAATTTTTGTGAATATTTGAAAGAATATATGAAATAGCTTACTCTGATTTCACTGCACGCTGTGTGCTTCTCGCAGTGTTCAGTAGAAGCTGCTACGTTTTGGAGTTGCCTCCAGAACAGGAATAGAAGGGAATCTTCCAGTTGGGACATCTGTTCCAGTGACAATCGAAGAAGAATTCCAGGCGCTGGTATTATACATATTTACATCCGTCCAACTCCGACCAACTATGTATATACACCATACCTGTGGGATCCCTACAGAAGCTGGAAACTGATACTACACCACTACTACACTGCTACTATACTGCTACTACACTGCTACTATACTGCTACTATACCGCTACTACACTGCTACTATGCTGCTACTATACCGCTACTACACTGCTACTACACAGCTACTACACTGCTACTACACCGCTACTACACTGCTACAACACGGCTACTACCCCGCTACTACACTACTACTACAGTGATGTCCACTAGCCTCCCAGTCCTGTGCTGAGTGGTGTAGTAGCAGAGAACACTTTGCATTCATTCAGGAAGCAAGCACACTTGACCTCCTGAGTTCAGAATGCAGCAGGGCTGCCACTCAGCACAGGATCGGGAGGCTAGTGGACATCACTGTAGTAGTAGTGTAGTAGCGGTGTAGTAGCAGTGAGCACTCCCGGTCCTGTGCTGAGTGGCAGCCCTGCTGCATTCTGAACTCAGGAGGTCATGTGTGCTTGCTTTGCATTTCCTGAATGAATGCAAAGTGTTGTCTGATTGGATGAGGCGGAAAGTGTGACATCACCATCCCCGCCTCCCCATAGGGTTGCCACCTGTCGTGGAAAAACCCACCATACTCTTTTGCCCTAATAAGCGCCCATTTAGTCTAATGGTGTAATGCATCTTACCTATCACTCTATTTCCCGCTTCTCTGCCTTTTGGGTAAGATCAAGTGTAGTATCTGTTCTTATCAGTTTCCAGAGGAGGCGCTGTGCCGCTCCTATTGGGGAGGGCAGGCAAATCCAATGGTGTCATTGCACCTGGAAGAGAGGTTTCTGGAGTGACTACGCCAAGCTGCCCGATAGATACCGGGGGTCAGCCCATGGTCCAGTCTGAGCCGTCTGGAAGGGTGCTCCTGGTGAGGATGGAGAACCACTGGGTCTGGCCAGAGGGTTTGGGCGAACCTAGCTCCAGCCAGGTAATTCGGGAGAGTACGCCGGTAGCACGTATTGCACAATGGTCACTTTTCACTCTCTCCCACTTCCTTCTTCCCACTTTCTTTTATTTATACACCAGTGTTTGTCACTTTTTTGTATTTTTTTGTTTGGTGTTGTCACATTTGTTCACTGTGTGATGAGTAGTGATGAGTAGGGTGTGGGTCCTCGGGCCTGCCCTGAATGTCTTGTGAGGGGGTGGACATGGCCTTCTGGCTTAATTCACCTTCTCTCATGGGGTCTCCCTTCGGGGGAGTCCCACCGAGTACTTGGGTGGGTCTGTTTTGGCAGAACCTCCAGAGAAAGGGGTCTGATTGG
Organism: Lithobates sylvaticus; assembly: GCA_028564925.1. Lineage (NCBI taxonomy): Eukaryota > Metazoa > Chordata > Amphibia > Anura > Ranidae > Lithobates > Lithobates sylvaticus. Next base: position 7,366,883 of record CM053031.1, on the reverse strand, counting down.
TTTAGGCAAGGTGGACCAAGTGAAGTACCTCAGTCCCCGTATGGAGCCTAACGCCCCGGGGGATCAGAGTAAGGGCCTTCCCTAGTGGAGGACAAGTGTTACACCCGTTGCACGTTTTGTGTTACTCTTTATGTGTGTGCACTTTTTTTGGCACCGGGTGGAGTTTTTGGGTGTGTTTCACACGCCACTGGCTCTTCAAAAAAAAAAAAAATCACTCTATTTCCCGCATTTCCCAATAAACAGACATGACCACAGCTTAAAGAGGAGGGCCCACTAAATTTTTTTTTTAAAAGTCAGCCGCTACAAATACCGCAGCTGCTGACTTTTAATAATCAGACACTTACCTGTCCCAGGGTCCAGCGATGTGGGGGAACGAGACCCCCCCTCGTTCCCCGCTCCGCTCGCGGCGCCGGCATCCTTACTGTGGGCTAGACAAGTGCAATTCGTTTCGTTTTCATTCCGTTCAAATTCGTTATATTCGTTATCGTACGAATTAACGAATGATTCGCTAAAACGAATAACAAACTATCGAATCGAACGAATATGAAAAACAACAAAAATACGAAATATTTAAATTAGAAACAACGAAACTACGAAAGAATGAAAATCCAAAAACCGAAAACAGGAACAACGAAAATCAAAATGAACGAAAAAATTTGTACATTCGTTTTTTTTGTTAGATTCGTAATTTTCCGTGTCTCTTACAATGGCGCTGCTTAACGTGCTTCGAATGGATTGAATGAAAAAATTCGTACATTCGTAACTTTTATTATTTTTTTTTGTTGATTCGTAATTTTCCGTGTCTCTTACAATGTAATAATAGCATACACGTTACATAACATTATGAATTATGCTCCGATTACGAATCTACGAAAACAATGTTACGAAAGTACGAATAAATCAATCTAACGAAAGTACGAATGTAACTAAATCTACGAAAATACGAATGCGTCCGAATACAGAATATAACGAAAATACGAAAATACGAATTTCGAAAAAACTTTGAATAACGAATCAACGAAAAAAAATAACTCTACGAAAATACGAATGAGTCCGAATACGAACACCGACGACTTACGAAATTACGAATCCTTACGAATCAACGGAAACGAACAGAAACTAAACAAAACTAAACAAATTTTTCAGTTGTGCACATGTCTACTGTGGGCACCAGGCTGTGGCTTCCCAGCCGGGCACCCACTGCGCATGCGCGAGCAGCGCCATGCGCCGTGATACGACACTCAGTCATCTGGGACACGTGACAGGTCCCAGATGACTGTGTGGCGCCGAGGGGAAGTGATGTCAGTGCCCGGGCACTGAAGGTGGCAGACTACGAGGAACCCCCTAGCAACAGGCATTTAGAGGTGAGTAAACATTTTTTTTTTTCAAATTTTTTTTTTTTTTTTTTAAGGATTTTTAAACAAATTTTTTTTTTTTGGTGGCAACACCACTTCAAGTCCTCATCTGAGCACGACTGCCCCCTACTGAGCATCGCACTCGCTCTTTTATTCAAAGACAACAAAAGCAATGACCAACAGGAAGTCCTGGCCCCAACAGCCAATCGCCTCCTCCATGGGAAATGACCGGACGAGTTTATACAACAACCAATAAATAATGACTACCATCCAGTGTGGATGGGAGATTATCTGAAGGTGTACGCCAGGGCACCCCAAATATGTTGGCATACAGGGGCGACACAAGCGCACATCAACTAAACCGATAATGTCTTTGCAGAGCGAACTCCCCCCCCCCCAGACGATCGATCTGTACATGGCACAGGGGCCCTTCGCTGGCGGACATACCCCCCACTCTGCAAACACTTCAATACATCCCCAAGGGGCTTTTCACTACCAAACGGATCTCAACCAGCGCCAGTCTGCCCCAGTCAGACTGGCCCAGCGGGTTGCGGGAGAACTAACACTGGGAGACTCTATGGCAATACATATTAAAATACATCTTCATAAAATTTCCTTTTTGCAGCACAGGGAATTTTTTTTTTTTTGCAGTAAACACTATAGGATTATAAAAGATCTCGCACCGTGGCAAACAGTGGGTGTGGCCAAATTTCTCTTCTGATATTATCACCCCGCCCTTCAGTCAAACCTGCCCCCAAAGAGCTGGGAAAATATTTGTGTGTGACTCTCACTTACTTGGGGAGCCACAGCCTGGTCTGAATAATGTATCCTCGCCAAGACTTTCTGATTGGCCGGGAGGTGAAGCAGGAAGACAATAGGGAATATTAATTTGCTATTGTCACACAAGTGGGTGGGCTCACTGCGCCCTGAGCCCACCCTTTTTGAAGCCAATGAGAGCCTCAGGCTCTTGTCATGTGCTTTAAAAAAAAAAAAAACATAGAAATCCATGCGTCCGGCGCCCTGCGTGGAGATTAGGGGGTCGGCGCCCTGTATGAGCGGCCGCTACTGAAGGTATGGAATATACAGTACATAGTTACATTGATTGTAACAAGTTATAACATACCGAGGCCTGGAATTCATAAGGGGGCACTCCGCTTTCTTTGAAGAGGTTCCCTCCCACTTCTTGTATGAAGGAAATTCTCAGAAGTTTAACCTTTTGCTACTTTATTCAAAGTGAAAAAGAAGTTTGGGATTTAGAGATGTTCTTTAACATTTATTTGTTTCTTTTAAAAAGTAACAATGTATTGGAAAATAACAATGTATTAGGAAGTAACAATGTATTGGAAAGTAACAATTATTGGAAAGTAACAATGTATTGGAAAGTAACAATGTAGTAGAAAGTAACAATGTATTGGAAAGTAACAATGTAGTAGAAAGTAACAATGTATTAGAAAGTAACAATGTATTAGAAAGTAACAATGTATTGGAAAGTAACAATGTATTGGAAAGTAACAATGTAGTAGGAAGTAACAATTATTGGAAAGTAACAATTATTGGAAAGTAACAATGTATTGGAAAGTAACAATGTAGTAGAAAGTAACAATGTATTGGAAAGTAACAATTATTGGAAAGTAGCAATGTATTGGAAAGTAACAATGTATTGGAAAGTAACAATGTAGTAGAAAGTAACAATGTATTGCAAAGTAATAATGTATTAGGAAGTAACAATGTATTAGAAAGTAACAATGTATTGGAAAGTAACAATTATTGGAAAGTAGCAATGTATTGGAAAGTAACAATGTATTGGAAAGTAACAATGTAGTAGAAAGTAACAATGTATTGCAAAGTAATAATGTATTAGGAAGTAACAATGTATTAGAAAGTAACAATGTATTGGAAAGTAACAATTATTGGAAAGTAACAATGTATTGGAAAGTAACAATGTAGTAGGAAGTAACAATTATTGGAAAGTAACAATGTATTGGAAAGTAACAATTATTGGAAAGTAACAATGTATTGGAAAGTAACAATGTATTGCAAAGTAACAATGTATTAGGAAGTAACAATGTATGGAGTCCAGTACTTTCTTATCAGGTAATTGCAGCCGATTTGCCGTATAGAAGAGGCGGGATGGAGGTGAGTGCGGTTGAATCAATCTGATTGGACGTCACACATTGAACGCTCCTCCGGCCTCCTCGTGGTTCTGGGTCTTGTTTCGCACCTGGGAAGGGTTAACGGCACTGCCGTCAAGGCCCCGCCCCCGCCTCCTCGGCGGCATGGGAGTGCAGTTTTATGGAGCCGGGTTCGGATCCAAATCCTGAATATGTAAATAATGTCGGCCAGTAAATTTTCTTCTCTTCCTTTGCAGTAAAATTAAAGCTGCCGGCATTTCATCACAGGAAAGAAAATCATTTTAAATGGGATTTTTTTCTCAGTGTTTTACATATTCATCATCTGACTCTTCGTCATTTAGAAATATGAAGGAGGATGAATTGGTTCCCATGGCTGCTGGGAGGGTCTGTAACATATCACAGTTTGGGGAGAAGGATCTGAGGATGAGGACCGGGGGGGGGGGGGGGGGGGGTGGGGGGATGGGGGTGGGGGGGGTCATATCGGACACGGATATTTTGATCCAGATTTCCATTATAGTGGAGCCATAGGGAATATATTGTAGAGAGATTGGGGGGAATCCGTATGAAAGAAAAGGGATGTGTAAAGATTAATGTCATAGAAAAAGATGGATGAGGATATCGGGGAGGGGGCAGGGCTGTCCTTATATTGATCGGACCACCCTGGGAAAACATTTTCTTGGGTCCTCCCAAACTCACTTATCAACTATTTGCAGGCAGTGGGGGGCTCAAGGGGCAGCCGCTTTGGGCCCCACAACAATGACTGAGCCCGGGGCAGCTGCCCCTTTTGCCCTGTGTTAAAGATGGCCCTGTGGAGGGGGAGAATGAAGATCAGTGAGGAGAGGAAGAATGAGGATTAGTGAGGAGGAGGAGAATGAGGATTAGTGAGGAGGGGAAGAATGAGGATCAGTGAGGGGGAGAATGAGGAGAAGTGAGGAGGGGAAGAATGAGGATCAGTGAGGGGGAGAATGAGGAGAAGTGAGGAGGAGGAGAATGAGGAGAAGTGAGGAGGGGTAGAATAAGGTGTAGTGAGGAGGGGAAGAATGAGGATTAGTGAGGAGGAGGAGGAGAATGAGGAGAAGTGAGGAGGGGTAGAGTGAGTATCAGTGAGAAGGAGGCGAAAGAGGAGAAGTGAGGAGGGGAAGAATGAGGATCAGTGAGGAGGAGGAGAATGAGGAGAAGTGAGGAGGGGAAGAATGAGGATCAGTGAGGAGGAGGAGAATGAGGAGAAGTGAGGAGGGGTAGAATGAGGATCAGTGAGGAGGAGGAGAATGAGGAGAATTGAGGAGGGGTAGAATGAGGATCAGTGAGGAGGAGGAGAATGAGGAGAAGTGAGGAGGTGTAGAATAAGGTGTAGTGAGGAGGGGAAGAATGAGGATTAGTGAGGATGAAATGTATGAGGATTGATAGGCCAGGGAGGAATGAGCATTGGTACAGAAGGGTAAGAATGAGAATCCAGTTGGAGGAAAAGTAAGAGGTTCAATAGGAAGGGGAAGAAAGAGTAGCGGTAAGCGAGGGAAGAATGAGGATTAGTGAGGAGGGGAAGAATAAGGATTAGTGAGGAGGGAAAGAATGAGGATCAATGGGGAGGGGAAGAATGAGTATTAGTGAGGAGGGTAAAAATGAGGATCAATTGGGAGGGAAAGAATGAGGATTAGTGAGGAGGGGAAGAATGAGGATTAGTGAGGAAGAGGAGAAGTGAGGAGGTGTAGAATAAAGTGTAGTGAGGAGGGGAAGAATGAGGATTAGTGAGGATGAAATGCATGAGGATCGATAGGCCAGGGAGAAATGAGCATTGGTACAGAAGGGTAAGAATGAGAATCCATTCGGAGGAAAAGTAAGAGGATCAATAGGAAGGGGAAGAAATAGTAGCGGTAAGAGAGGGAAGAATGAGGATTAGTCAGGAGGGGAGGAATGAGGATTAGTGAGGAGGGGAAGAATGAGGATTAGTGAGGAGGGGAAGAATGAGGATTAGTCAGGAGGGGAAGAATGAGGATTAGTGAGGAGGGTAAAAATGAGGATCAATGCGGAGGGGAAGAATGAGGATTGTTTGCCAGAGGAAATAAATTAAGATTGTGGAAAGGGGATGAATGAGGATCGCGGGAAGATGACGGAAGAGGATTGGTTGGGAGGTGAAGAATAAGGATCAGTTGGGAAAGGGAAGAATTAAGATCATGGATGGGGGGGGGAGGGGGGGTTTCAAATAGAATTGTGGGGAAAGGAAGAATGAGACAAAAAGTGAAGAAGAAGGATTGTTGGGAGGAGAAGAATGAAGATCAAAGTGGAGAGGAAGAATGAAAATTGATGGGGAGGGGTCGAATAAGGATTAGTGGGAAGGTGAAGATGGAGGATTGTGGGGGATGGAAGAATTAGGGTCAGTTGGGAATGGAAGAATTCGGGTAAATAGTGAGGAGGAGAAGAATTGGGGTCATGAAGAAGAGAGTGATGAGGATTGGTGGCCAGAGGAAAATAAGGATCCATAAGGAGGAAAAGAATGAAGAACAGCGGGGAAGAAAAAAAGATGAGGATCACTGGGGAGGGGAAGACTAAGGAATGAATATTGGTGGGGAAAAGAAAAATGAGGATTTGTGTGAAGGGGAAAAGATGAAGATCAGCAGGAATATGAATAATAAGGATAATGGGGAGGGGAAGGAAGATTATTGGTGGTGGGGGGAATAAGAACCTGTAAGGAGGTGAAGAATGAAGATCAGTGGGGAAAGGAATAATGAGGATAGGTGTGATAGGAGAAGAAGAATAAAGATTGGTGGGAAGGGGCAAAATTAGGACTGTGGGGGAGGGAAGCTGGCCATACATGGAGATAATTTCATCCGGTTCCTAATGAACGGGCCGAGATGTGCTGAGTGTGTGGCCCCAGGCCCTGTTGGCTCCTCCTTCCCGACATCCCTCTATATAAAATCAGAGGAGCCAGGAGGAAAATTCTCAGCCAAACTGTGTCTACATCTAAATAGATGCAGGTAATGGTTGGGTAATTTGACAGTTGGAACTGTCTCCACCCTGTGCAGAGGAATCTGTTAGATTGAACAGAATGGTGAAAAGAATTCTATGCTATGTGTGTGTCCCTTGTAAGTATAGAAGGGAGGGATGAGGGTCAGTATGTAAGACTCGGATTTTATTGATGAAATTTAATGTAGAGATTTAACTGACATACATTATAATGAATAAAAGAAAATGACACACAATAAAGATCCTCCTCTCTATAACATACAGAGCCTTGAGAAGATATTCACACCCCTTGAAAGTTTCCACATTGTGTCATGTTACAACCAAAAATTTAATTTTTTTTTCTGGATTTTATGTTATAGACCAACACAAAAGGGTACATAATTGTGAAATGGAAGGAAAATTATAAATAGTTTTTTATTTTTTTTTTACAAATAAATATGTGAAAAGTGTGGGGGGGGGGGGGGCATTTGTATTCAGCCCCCTTTACTCTGATACCCCTAACTAAAATCAAGTGGGACTAATTGCCCTCAGAAGTCACCTAATTAGTAAATAGAGTCCACCTTTGTGTCATTTAATCTCAGTATAAATGCAGCTGTTCTATGAAGCCCTCAGAGGTTTGTTAGAGAACCTTAGTGAACCAACAGCATCATGAAGGCCAAGGAACACACCAGACAGGTCAGGGATAAAGTTGTGGAGAAGTATAAAGCAGGGTTAGGTTATAAAAAAAATCTCCCAAGCTTTGACCATCTCACGGAGCTCTGTTCAATCCATCATCGGAAAATGGAAAGAGTATGGCACAACGGCAAACCTACCAAGACATGGCCGTCCACCTAAACTGACCGGGCCGAGCATTCATCAGAGAAGAGCCAAGAGGTCCATGGTAACTCTGGAGGAGCTGCAGAGATCCACAGCTCAGGGGGGAGAGTCTGTCCACAGGACAACTATTAGTCGTGTTCTCCACAAATCTGCCCTTTATGGAAGAGTGACAAGAAGAAAGACATTGGAGAAAGAAAGTCATAAGAAGTCCTGTTTGTAGTTTGTGAGAAGCCATGTGGGGGAGGGGAGAAAACATGTGGAAGAAGGTGATCTGGTCACATGAGACCAAAATTCAACTTTTTGGCCTAAAAGCAAAACGCTATGTGTGGGGGAAACTAACACTGCCCATCCCCCTGAACACACCATCCCCACCGTGAAACATGGTGGTGGCAGCATCATGTGGTGGGGATGGTTTTCTTCAGCAGGGACAGGGAAGCTGGTCAGAGTTGATGGGAAGATGGATGGAGACAAATACAGGACAATCTTAGAAGAAAACCTGTTAGAGTCTACAAAAGACTTGAGACTGGGGGGGAGGTTCACCTTCCAGCAGGACAACGACCCGAAACATACAGCCAGAGCTACAATGGAATGGTTTAGATCAAAGCATATTCATGTGTTAGAATTGCCCAGTCACAGTCCAGACCTAAATCACATTGAGAATCTGTGGAAAGACTTGAAAATTGCTGTTCACAGACGCTCTCCATCCAATCTGACAGAGCTTGAGATATTTTACAAAGAAGAATGGGCAGAAATGTCCTCTCTAGATGGGCAAAGCTGGTAGAGACATCCCCAAAAAGATTTGCAGCTGTAATTGCAGAGAAAGGGGGTTCTACATATGCCCCCCCACACTTTTCACATATTTATTTGTATCATTTATCATTTTCCTTCCACTTCACAATTATGTGCCACTTTGTGTTGGTCTATCACATAAAATCCCAATAAAATACATTTACGTTTTTGGTTGTAACATGACAAAATGTGAAAAATTTCAATGGGTATGAATACTTTTTCAAGGCCCTGTATAATGAAGCCCCTCCTATTTATAACATATACTGAAGGTCCTCCTAACTATAACATATGACGAAGGACCTCCTATCTATAACATAGAATGAAGGCTTTCCTGTATATAATCTATGATGAAGATCCTCCCATCTATAACATACAATAAAGGTCCTCCCATCTACAACAAATAATGAAGGTCCTCCCATCTATAACATACAATAAAGGTCCTCTTGTCTACAACGTATAATGAAGGTCCTTCTATCTACAACATATAATGAAGGTCCTCTTGTCTACAACATATAATGAAGGTCCTCTTGTCTACAACATATAATGAAGGTCCTCTTGTCTACAACATATAATGAAGGTCCTTCTATCTACAACATATAATGAAGGTCCTCCCATCTATAACATACAATAAAGGTCCTCTTGTCTACAACGTATAATGAAGGTCCTTCTATCTACAACATATAATGAAGGTCCTCTTGTCTACAACATATAATGAAGGTCCTCTTGTCTACAACATATAATGAAGGTCCTCTTGTCTACAACATATAATGAAGGTCCTTCTATCTACAACATATAATGAAGGTCCTCCCATCTATAACATACAATAAAGGTCCTCTTGTCTACAACGTATAATGAAGGTCCTTCTATCTACAACATATAATGAAGGTCCTCTTGTCTACAACATATAATGAAGGTCCTCCCATCTACAACATATAATGAAGGTCCTCTTGTCTACAACATATAATGAAGGTCCTTCTATCTACAACATATAATGAAGGTCCTCCCATCTATAACATACAATAAAGGTCCTCTTGTCTACAACGTATAATGAAGGTCCTCTTGTCTACAATATATAATGAAGGTCCTCCTATCTACAACATATAATGAAGGTCCTCCTATCTACAACATATAATGAAGGTCCTCCTATCTACAACATATAATGATGAAGGTCCTCTTATCTACAACATATAATGAAGGTCCTCCTATCTACAACATATAATGATGAAGGTCCTCTTATCTACAACATATAATGAAGGTCCTTCTATCTACAACATATAATGAAGGTCCTTCTATCTACAACATATAATGAAGGTCCTCCCATCTACAACATATAATGAAGGTCCTCTTGTCTACAACATATAATGAAGGTCCTTCTATCTACAACATATAATGAAGGTCCTCCCATCTATAACATACAATAAAGGTCCTCTTGTCTACAACGTATAATGAAGGTCCTCTTGTCTACAACATATAATGAAGGTCCTCTTATCTACAACATATAATGAAGGTCCTCCTATCTACAACATATAATGAAGGTCCTCCTATCTACAACATATAATGATGAAGGTCCTCTTATCTACAACATATAATGAAGGTCCTTCTATCTACAACATATAATGAAGGTCCTCCCATCTACAACATATAATGAAGGTCCTCCCATCTACAACATATAATGAAGGTCCTCTTGTCTACAACATATAATGAAGGTCCTTCTATCTACAACATATAATGAAGGTCCTCTTGTCTACAACATATAATGAAGGTCCTTCTATCTACAACATATAATGAAGGTCCTCCCATCTACAACATATAATGAAGGTCCTCTTGTCTAGAACATATAATGAAGGTCCTCCTATCTACAACATATAATGAAGGTCCTCCTATCTACAACATATAATGATGAAGGTCCTCCTATCTACAACATATAATGAAGGTCCTCCTATCTACAACATATAATGAAGGTCCTCTTATCTACAACATATAATGAAGGTCCTTCTATCTACAACATATAATGAAGGTCCTCTTATCTACAACATATAATGAAGGTCCTCTTGTCTAAAACATATAATGAAGGTCCTTCTATCTACAACATATAATGAAGGTCCTCCTAGCTACAACATATAATGAAGGTCCTCTTGTCTAAAACATATAATGAAGGTCCTCCTATCTACAACATATAATGAAGGTCCTCTTGTCTACAACATATAATGAAGGTCCTTCTATCTACAACATATAATGAAGGTCCTCTTATCTACAACATATAATGAAGGTCCTCTTGTCTACAACATATAATGAAGGTCCTTCTATCTACAACATATAATGAAGGTCCTCTTGTCTACAACATATAATGAAGGTCCTTCTATCTACAACATACAATGAAGGTCCTCTTGTCTACAACATATAATGAAGGTCCTCCTGTTTAGAACGTTCGATGAGGGTCCTCTTATCTACAACATATAATGAAGGTCCTCCTATCTAAAACATATAATGAAGGTCCTCTTGTCTACAACATATAATGAAGGTCCTCCTATCTACAACATATAATGAAGGTCCTTCTATCTACAACATATAATGAAGGTCCTCTTGTCTACAACATATAATGAAGGTCCTTCTATCTACAACATATAATGAAGGTCCTCCTATCTACAACATAGAATGAAGGTCCTTCTATCTACAACATATAATGAAGGTCCTCTTGTCTACAACATATAATGAAGGTCCTCCTGTTTAGAACGTTCGATGAGGGTCCTCTTATCTATACTATTGATACACTTTAAACCCTTTTTTTAAACAAAGGCCGCGTACACACGAAGGGACAATCCCGCGGGATTATCCTCTGGACTGAAGTCCAGAGGATAATCCCCTCGTGTGTGGGCGCCGGCGGACTTTTTGGCGCCAAAGTACGGCGGACTAAAGTTTCAGGTTTTGTTCTCAAATTATCCGCTGGACTTGGAAGTCCAGCGGACAATCCCGCCGTTAGTGGGCAAGTCCGCGGGACTTTTGAAATGAACGGACTTGCCGCTCATCGGCAAGTCCGTTCATTTAGCACGTGACTTCAGGTTACGTAGCTAGCGTAGGCAGTTACTGCCGCCGCGCCAGCTCCGTGACCTGGCATGGATTTAAAGGGAATCCCCACGCCGAAAAAACGGCGTGAGGGTTCCCCCCAAATCCATGTCAGACCCTCATCCGAGCACGCAGCCTGGCAGGCCAGGAAAGGGGTGGGGACGAACGAGCGCCCCCCCCCCCTCCTGAGCCGTACCAGGCCGCGTGCCCTCAACATGGGGGGTGCCCTGGGGAAAGGGGGGGCCGTGCGGCCCCCCCACCCCAAAGCACCTTGTCCCCATGTTGATGAGGACAAGGGCCTCTTCCCGACAACCCTGGCCGTTGGTTGTCGGGGTCTGCGGGCGGGGGCTTATCGGAATCTGGGAACCCCCTTTAATAAGGGGGCCCCCAGATCCCGGCCCCCCACCCTATGTGAATGAGTATGGGGTACGATGTACCCCTACCCATTCACCTAAGGTGTAAAATGTAAAGTAAAAAAAAAACACCCACACTTTTGAAAAAATAGTTTATTGCACTGCTCCGGGGGTCTTCTTCCGTCTTGGGGGTCTTCTCGCCGGACTCCCCCGCCATTTACCAAGCTCTTTTACCGAGCGAGGGGAGTCCGGCTACCTTCTTCGTCGTCGCCGCCGTCTGGGGGTCTCGATCCGCCTTCGGGGGTCTTCTTCCGTCTTGGGGGTCTTCTCGCCGGACTCCTCCCCTCTCTTCTGCTCTTTTACCTAGCTCTTTCACGAGGGGAGGTGTCCGGCTACCTTCTTCGTCGTCGCCGCCGTCGTCGTCTGGGGGTCTCGATCCGCCTTCGGGGGTCTTCCGGGGGTCTCTTCTGTTCTTGCGGCGGTCGTCGTCTTCCGCGCCGCCGGCGCCGCCTTCTTCTTCTTCTTGTCCTTCTTGTTCTTCTTCTTCTTCCGATGTTGACCCGACGCTCTCTCTGCCCGGAATGCCTGTGCCGCTCTGAGCTCGGACTTATATAGGGACATGGGCGACAGGGTCACATGCACATGTCACATGGTGACCCCGCCCCCTTGTGTTGTCACAGTCCCGGAGGATGCTGGGACTGTGACATCGCAAGGGGGCGGGGTCACCATGTGACATGAACATGTGACCCTGTCGCCCATGTCCCTATATAAGTCCGAGCTCAGAGCGGCACAGGCATTCCGGGCAGAGAGAGCGTCGGGTCAACATCGGAAGAAGAAGAAGAACAAGAACAAGAAGGACAAGAAGAAGAAGAAGGCGGCGCCGGCGGCGCGGAAGACGACGACCGCCGCAAGAACAGAAGAGACCCCGGAAGACCCCCGAAGGCGGATCGAGACCCCCAGACGACGACGGCGGCGACGACGAAGAAGGTAGCCGGACACCTCCCCTCGTGAAAGAGCTAGGTAAAAGAGCAGAAGAGAGGGGAGGAGTCCGGCGAGAAGACCCCCAAGACGGAAGAAGACCCCCGAAGGCGGATCGAGACCCCCAGACGGCGGCGACGACGAAGAAGGTAGCCGGACTCCCCTCGCTCGGTAAAAGAGCTTGGTAAATGGCGGGGGAGTCCGGCGAGAAGACCCCCAAGACGGAAGAAGACCCCCGGAGCAGTGCAATAAACTATTTTTTCAAAAGTGTGGGTGTTTTTTTTTACTTTACATTTTACACCTTAGGTGAATGGGTAGGGGTACATCGTACCCCATACTCATTCACATAGGGTGGGGGGCCGGGATCTGGGGGCCCCCTTATTAAAGGGGGTTCCCAGATTCCGATAAGCCCCCCGCCCGCAGACCCCGACAACCAACGGCCAGGGTTGTCGGGAAGAGGCCCTTGTCCTCATCAACATGGGGACAAGGTGCTTTGGGGTGGGGGGGCCGCACGGCCCCCCTTTCCCCAGGGCACCCCCCATGTTGAGGGCACGCGGCCTGGTACGGCTCAGGAGGGGGGGGGCGCTCGTTCGTCCCCACCCCTTTCCTGGCCTGCCAGGCTGCGTGCTCGGATGAGGGTCTGACATGGATTTGGGGGGAACCCCCACGCCGTTTTTTCGGCGTGGGGATTCCCTTTAAATCCATGCCAGCTTGCGGAGCTAGCGCGGCGGCATTTACTGCCTACGCTAGCTACGTAACCTGAAGTTACGTTCAAAATGAACGGACTGCTCCGTGTGTGGGCAAGTCCGTTCATTTTCAAAAGTCCCGCGGACTTTTGGCCGGCGGATTATCCGCTGGACAAGTCCGTGCGTGTGTGGGCAAGTCCACACCCTCGGAAAGTCCAGCGGACCTAGCCGGAAAGTCCAGCGGATTGTCCGCTGGACTTAGGTCCGCCGGCAAAAGTCCGTACGTGTGTACGAGGCATAAGAAGAAGTCACAGCAGATGAATGGCGATGTTCATATTTCCTCTGACCCTTTCTCTTTAATTAAATCCAACGCAAATGCATCCACTCCGGCTTGAAAGGCGATGTGATTACCATACCGCGCTCTCCTCTGCAGGATGGAATATTTTATACCAGGAAAATCAATAAATCATTTTTCCCTGGCAATAAATTGCACTTAACGCACTCTCAGCCCTGCGTACAGTGCGGCTCCTTCCCGCCGTGTCAGCGCAGGCCGCTCCAACATCATCAATTGTAACAAGTGCGCTTATTTTCAGAATATGGAACTTTTGTCGCTTTGTGTCATTATGTGACCTTTCTGCTCTATAGAAACATTTTTCTAAAAAGCATTTGATTCACTTTTATCGCTGATCAGGTGTCTCCGGGGTCCCGGCACTTGAGTGCCATTTAAAGATAAATGTGGATTTACAACCAGCTGCCATGTGGCGCTCATAGCAACCACACATCAACCCGCTCTCCACCCTGCCCCCCCCCTGCAAACATTAGGGACACAGGGAGGCGGAGTCTGTAACTTGCTTGCTCATAGTAGAGCATATCAGAGGCTCCGCCTCTCAGGATCTCAAATAAATGCAGGGTGTATTGGTGTGACAGGAAAAAATTAAGCAGCTGAGTCATCCCATAGGTGTTCATAGGTCAGGACTCTGTGCAGGCCAGTCAAGTTCCTCCACCCCAAACTCGCTCATCCATGTCTTTATGGACCTTGCTTTGTGCTCTGGTGGGCAGTCATGTTGGAACAGGAAGGGGCCGTCCCCAAACTGTTCTCACATAGTTGGGAGCATGAAATTGTCCAAAATGTCTTGTTATGCTGACGCCTTAAGAGTTCCCTTCACTGGAACTAAGGGGCCAAGCCCAACCTCTGAAAAACAACCCCCCCCCCCCCCCACCATAATCCCCCCTCCACCATATGATTTGGACCAGTGCACAAAGCAAGGTCCATAAAGACATGGATGAGCGAGTTTGGGGTGGAGGAACTTGACTGGCCTGCACAGAGTCCTGACCTCCACCCCATAGAACACCTTTGGGATGAATTAGGGCGGAGGCTGCGAGCCAGGCCTTCTCGTCCAACATCAGTGCCTGACCTCACAAATGCACTTCTGGAAGAATGGTCAAACATTCCCATAGACACCCTCCTAAACCTTGTGGACGGCCTACCCAGAAGAGTTGAAGCTGTTATTGCTGCAAAGGGCCAACTCAATACTGAACCCTCCGGACTAAGACTGGGATCCCATTAAAGTTCATGTGTGTGTGTAAAGGCAGGTGTCCCAATACTTTTGATAATATAGTGTATTTCTTCTAATATGATTACAAGCACAGGTCTTGTCACGTGCTTTGTCAGCAGCCTGTTTCGACCCCCCTAAATGCGTTGGATATTCTTTGGATTGTCCCCCAGACTTTTTTTGGAATAAAGTCTTATCTGAACCTTTTTACCAGTGGTGGGGTACTTCCATTTTTATTTTTATTACCGGTTTTCAAAAGCGAGTGCGCAACAAAAGTTCACTGCTTCCAGAAACATTGTCTTTGTCTTTGATTGGACCTCTTTATTGAGCTGTCTGAAGGGGAAGCAGGACAGAAGAGGAGGAGTCACTGCTCTTTAGGGGGAGGAGTCACTACTCTTGGGGAGCTCAGGGGAGGGGGTGGTAAGTCACTGCTCCAGAGTGGGAGAAAGAGGGTAGGAGATGCTGCTCTTAAGGGGAGGAGTCACTGATGAGGGGGAGGGGTTGAAAATTCATTGCTCTAGAGAGAAAGGGGAAGGAGTCGCTGGTCTTGAGGGGGAGGAGACACTGCTATTAAGGAGGATGAGTCACTGCTAATGAGGGGGAGATGTTGAAAAGTAACTGCTCCAGAGTGGGAGAAAGGGGTGGGAGACGCTGCTCTTGAGGGGGAGGAGACACTGCTGCTTGGGGGAGGAGTCACTGCTAATGAGGGGGAGGGATGACAAGTCACTGCTCTGAAGGGGGAGAAAGGGGAAGGAGTCACTGATCTTGAGGGGGAGGAGTCAGTGCTGTTAAGGGGGAGGGGTCACTGGTCTTGAGGGGGTGGAGTTACTGCTATTGAGGTTTGGAGGGGGTGAGTCACTACTCTTTAAGGGGAGGAGTTACTGCCCTTGATGGGGGAAGACACTGCTATTAAGGAGGAGGAGTCACTACTAATGAGGGGGAGGGGTTGAAAAGTAACTGTTCCAGAGTGGGAGAAAGTGGGTGGAGATGCTGCTTTTGAGGGGGAGGAGACACTGCTATTGGGGGGAGGAGTCACTGCTGATGAGGGGGAGGGGTTGATAAGTCACTGTTCTAGAGAGAAAAGGGAAGGGAGTCGCTGGTCTTGAGGGGGGAGGAGACACTGTTATTGAGGGGGAGGAGTAACTGCTAATGAGGGGGAGGGATGACAAGTCACTGCTCTGGAAGGGGAGAAAGGGAAAGGAGTCACAGATCTTGAGGGTGAGGAGTCACTGCTATTAAGGGGGGAGGAGTCTTTCCTCTTGAAGGGGGGTCACTGCTGGGGGGAGGGGTTGAAAAGCCACTGCTCTAGAGGGAGAGACAGAGGATAGTTTTGCTTGTCCTGAGGGGGAGGAGTCACTGCACTTGAGGGGGAGGGGTTACTGCTGATGATGGGGAAGGGTGACAAGTCACTGCTCTGGAGGGGGAGAAAGGGGAAGGAGTCACTGGTATTGAGGGGGTGGAGTCACTGCTATTGCGGTTTGGAGGGGGGTGATGAGTCGCTGCTTTTAAGGGAGATGAGTTACTGCCCTTGAGGGGGTGGAGTCACTGCTATTTAAGGGGAGGGGCTGGTAAGTCAGTGCTCTGGATCGGGAGAAAGAAGAAGGAGTCACTGCTATTGAGGTTGAGATGAATCACCTTAAGGGGGAGGAGTTACTCCCCCTTAAGGTGGAGTCACTGCTCTGATTCTTTTGTGTAAATTTAATGTTGAGCTATTGAACCCTGTGAACAGTGGACTTTTTTTTTTTTTAAGTAGAAGAAATTAGAAGTGCCTGGAGAACAGGTGAAAAGCAGACAAGAGCTCCTCACGGTGGCTGGTAGGGAGATTACAAATAATATTTCCTTTTTTAGTCTTAAGCATATATACAGTATATAAAACCGCAGCACATTCATTTGAATTCAGAAAAGACTGATTTGTTAGGCCGCGTTGCCATCATCCATGTTCTGTTCACAATGGCACGCTGCTCGTGACGCCCGTCTTTCACCCGACACCCGTGGGTCCTTCCAGAGTCAAACGAGGTCATCGCCCAGAATTCCCGGCGTCGCCCCGTGCACGCGCGCAGCGTCCAACCTTTAAATCTTGTTTACTCGCAGCAAGTGACGTTTCCATTTGAAGCTCCTCAGGAAAAGGTTTGTTTTGCTCTGGAGAGCAGTCAGAGAACAGGCTGATAAGAGATAACCGGGTGAAGGTTATCTACATAGAACATGGAAGGATGCTGCATTTCCTCCCATAATAATAATCGCATGCGGCGTGGCGGCGGATAATAAATAAGAACAAGACGACCGCAGTAAAGGGCAACAAAGAGATACATAAGTCGAAGTACATTGGTGTGTATGAGGAGAGGACAGTCTAGGTATAGCGCCACCTTAGGGTGAGCAGTGATATGGACTGTAGGCCGGTGTCTCCTGATAATCATAGTGCTGGGATCTGCCGCTGTCTGTCGCGCAACTCAACCCAAGGACTGCGATGGCGCATGCGCTTTACAAACCTGCAATGAATAAATTCCCAACATGGTGCAATATACAGCAAAAGTATAATTTTCAAGAAATATTCAACATTTTTATTTGAAAAAGCTGCCAACTCCCTCTGTCCCCCCTCCCCCCACCCCCAGGGTGACACCATGGTATAATACACCGGCTCTCCCCCCTTAGACCATATCCTAGGCGTACACATCCACGTCAGCTGTCAGTGGTATACTGTATGTAAAGGACTATATATCAACTGAAGTGCTGATAAGGACTCCATACTGTTAATACAAAGGGATCAAAACTTGTCCTGAGAGTGTGACAGGAGGGGCACAGTGTGAGGGGCAGCGGGACAAGAGGGGGGTAGTGGGACACATGGGGGGCAATGGGACAGGTGGGTTGAAGTGTGACAGGAGGGAGGCAGTATGATAGGAGGGAGGCAGCATAACAGGAGGGGGGCAGTGGGACAAGAGGGGGCAGAGTAACAGAAGGGGGCAGCAGGGCAAGAGGGGGCAGCGTCACAGGTGGGGGGCAGCATCACAGGTGGGGGCAGCATCACAGGAGGGGGGCAGAGTCACAGGAGGGGGCAGCAGGACAAGAACGGGCAGAGTCACAGAAGGGGGGCAGCAGGACAAGAGGGGGCATCAGGGAAGAGGGGGCAGCGTCACAGGTGGGGGGAAGCAGAACAAGAGGGGGCAGCAGGGCAAGAGGGGGCAGCAGGGCTATAGGGGGGCAGTATCACAGGCAGGGGGCAGGAGGACAAAAAGGGGCAGCAGGGCAAGAGGGGGCAGCGTCATAGGAGGGGGGACAGCGTCACAGGAGAGGGGCAGTGAGACAAGAGGGGGGCAGCGTCACAGGAGGGGGGCAGCAGCTCCTTCACCCTGACCTCCAACTCTTCCTTCTCCTCCACGAACATTCCATTGGCACCCCCTCATCTGACCCCCCGCACAGCTGGGCGTACGCCGCCATTTCTCCTTGGAGCCTGCGTGACAGCAGGCCCCGACTGCTCCCAGTACACCTGCATGATGCAGCGGCCCACTGCTCCGCCCTCCTGAAGACTGCCCACCTGCCTACTTCTCACTCATCACTCTGCCGGCAGTGTCCCAGTAAAATCAGGAAAGTTGGCAACTACTGTATGTTGTGGTGTCACCCCTCTGGCACACCCCCCACACCCCCATAGCGACACCACTGAAAATAATGTATTATGACTAAGGTCTATGTAGGAGGCTGAAATGCGTCAGTTTTTAGGAATTTATTTGTTTTTATGGTTTGATGGAGTAAATAAAGATATCTATTTTTAATGCCAGTGTCAGAATTTTACTCTTGGATGTTCAGTACAATGTGAGTCCGGGCACACATGTCTTCATCTCATCCTGTCTATCCTTATGGAATTTGGGGGTTGTAGCACTTCCTTTGTTGCTCTGGACTGATATAAATGCAGACCTGTGGTTGTAAACCCTCCTTATCAACAAGTGAGGTGACTGGCCTCGGGTGATACACAGAGATGAGGGAAATCCTCCTACGTAAGTTGTGCCTGTTTATCTGCAGTCTTCTCTTCTTTACATCTGTTCAAAGTGCTGAATTTATAGAGCTTGTCTGAGACTTCAGAAAAAAGGGGACAGAGAGCTGAAATGACACACTGCAGAGCTCAGTGAGAAGAACTCTGAGAGCTGATTGGAGAAATCCCCTTCACACAGCACACAGCAACAGAGCTGAGGCTGACAATCACAGGCTGTGTGCTGAAGTTCCCTCCCCTGTCACCTTTTATCTCCTGGTGTCAGGAAAACTTGTCAGAAGTGACTCATGCAGATAGCAGAGGAAGGAGGCGGCGGACAGAAATGACACTTAGTGCTCTGGACTGAGACAAGTAGACACTATAGAGGGATATGCTTTGTTCAGATTTCATGTCTGAGGATTACAGCCACTATAATGATCCCTGAGGCTAAGTTTACACCCAGCATTTTGTAGACGCACATTTTTTTCACCCATTTTCATAAATTTTTCACACTACATGCAT
>CM053031.1:7297717-7342717 GCA_028564925.1 Lithobates sylvaticus | reverse complement strand
GGAGGTTTTCATGTCGTCTATGTTTATGGTGATAAAACATTTTTTTATGACACAAGTTTTCTTCCTTTCTGTAATTCTACCTGTGAATGAATAATTACCCACTTCAGCCCCGGAACCAATTGGCAGCCAAAGGACCAGGCCCCTTTTTGCGATTCGGCACTGCGTCGCTTTAACTGACAATTGCGCGGTCGTGCGACGTGGCTCCCGAACAAAATTGGCGTCCTTTTTTTCCCCCCACAAATAGAGCTTTCTTTTGGTGGTATTTGATCGCCCCTGCGGTTTTTTATTTTTTTTGCGCTAGAAAAAAAAATAGAGCGACAATTTTGAAAACAATGCAATATTTTTTGCTTTTTGCTATAATAATATCCCCAAAAAATATATAAAAAAACATTTTTTTTTTTTTCCTCAGTTTAGGCCGATACGTATTCTTCTACATATTTTTGGTAAAAAAAAATCGCAATTAGCGATTATTGATTGGTTTGCGCAAAAAGCGTTTACAAAATAGGGGATAGTTTTATAGCATTTTTATTAATTTTTTTTTTTTTTACTAGTAATGGCGGCGATCAGCGATTTTTATTGTGACTGCGACATTGTGGCGGACACATCGGACATTTTTGACACATTTTTGGGACCATTGTCATTTATACAGCAATCAGTGCTATACAAATGCATTGATTCCTGTATAAATGACAGTGGTAGTGAAAGAGTTAACCACTAGGGGGAGGGGTTATGGGCTGTGACGTGTGGGTGTTTTTTTACATTAGGGGGCGGGGGCTGACGTCATTGATCGGCTTTCCCGATGACCGGGAACAGCCAATCAATGACAGGCAGAGTAGGAAGCGCAGGGAGAGGTTTGTTTACACAGACCTCTCCCCGTTCTTCAGCTCTGTTCAGCTCTTCTTCAATGACGGGCACTGATATGGCTGCACTGATGGGCACTGATAAAGGCGGCACTGATGGGCACCGATGAGGTGGCACTGATGATGGGCACTGATGGGCACTGATAGAAGGCACTCATGGGCACTGATAGGTGGCACTGATTTGCACTCAGGTGGCACTGATGGGCACTCATAGGCAGTGTTGTTCATCTTACTTTAAAAAAGTAATTAGTTAAGTTACAAATTACTTCTCCCAAAAAGTAATTGCGTTAGTAACTCAGTTACTACATTGGAAAAGTAATTAGTTACTCAGCAAAGTAACTGACTTTTTTTAAAAATATTCTATACGTGTAACTAAGGGGCGGGTCTAGTATTACTGTAACCAAGGGGCGCATTTATTATTATTGTTATATATCGTGTAACCAAGGGGCTGCTCTATTATTACTCTAACCAAGGGGCAGATCTGTTATATCGTGTAAGCAAGGGGCGGGTCTATTATTATTATATCGTGTCAGGGGGCGGGTCTATTATTATTATATCGTGTAAGGGGCGGGTCTATTATTATTATATCGTGTAAGGGGCGGGTCTATTATTATTATATCGTGTAAGGGGCGGGTCTATTATTATTATTATTATATCGTGTAAGGGGCGGATGGCTACAGAAGAGGGCGAATGGTAAATTAATGGGCAGAGCTCGATATATAACAATAATAATAAATGCGCCCCTTGGTTACAGTAATACTCAGTAATACTAGACCCGCCCCTTACTTACATGATAGATGAGCATCAGGAGCGTGCGGCATCGCCTCGTAAATTACATGTTTACTGCGCCTGCGCGGTGTAGAGTTCACTCAGAGCTGTTTAGGTTCGGAAATTTTCGGAAGCTCCTTTGTCCTTCGTACTGCGCTGCGCCTGCGCAGTACAGGGGGTCCTTATCCAGCGGGGGAACTTTTTCCGCAGGACACCGGAATTACACTACTGCCATCTAGTGGCGGTAGATGTAATTGGGGTAACTAAGCCAAAGTAATGGGAACTGAGTTACCATGAGGGGAAAAGTAATCAGTTAGATTACTCGTTACCCTCTAAAGTAACTGCGTTAGGTAAGTTTATTTTAACTCAGTTACTTACATCACTGCTCATAGGCGGCACTGACGGGTACTTATGGGTGGCACTGATGCACACATATAGGTGGCACTGATAGGTGGCATGGATGGGCACTGATGGGCACTGATAGGTGGGCATGGATGGGCACTGATAGGTGGCACTGATGGACGCTGATGGGTGGCACTGATGACACTGATGGGTGGCATTGCTGGGCATCCCTGTTTTAAAACATAAATATGATGTGCCAATCAGTGCCCATCTGTGGCACTGATTGGCATATTTTGTGCATTTTTTTTAACACGTGGATGGCCATGGGGGATGTACCTGGCCATCCACATGCTGGGGGCTTCCCTGGTGGTCCTGGGGGCTTCCCTGGTGGTCTAGTGTGGGCATCTGAGGGGGGGCTGCGCTGATAAACAATCAGCGCATACCACCCCTGTCAGGAGAGCCGCCGATCGGCTCTCCTCTACTCGCGTCTGTCAGACGCGAGTGAGGAAAAGCCATCAATGGCTCTTCCTGTGTACATCGTGATCAGCCGTGATTGGACACGACTGATCACGTGGCAAAGAGCTTCCGCCGGAGGCTCTTTACCGAGATCAGTGTAGCGGTGTGTCAGACTGACACACCGCTCCACCGATCTCCGCGATGTGCGCCCCCACCGGCGCGCGGCGGCTGTTATCCTGACGGACATGATATGACGCCCAGTCAGGATAACTAAACCACTTCCCAGACGTCAATCTGCTATTGACCGGGCGGGAAGTGGTTAAGATGCTGGAGTCACGTGTCCAGGGTTCGTTTGGCCATAGCTGCCGGTTCCTGGATCTGGACCGGGGTAGCCCTGCGAGGGGTCCCGGTCACGGGAGTGAGTGCCGCCCCGAGACATGGTCAGTTCTATTTGGCCCCACAGACCCGCATGGTCTAGGGCAAAGGATCCGTCTGTTCCCGAGTCTCGGAGCCGGCTGGTCCGAGGCGCAGTAACTGAGGGAGGATTCAAGGCGTCCGGGTGCGCTCTCAACTTGGAGGGGCATGGCAGCTTGTGCAAGCGACCGGGGGAGGACTCTTCGGAGGAGGGCCAACAAGCTGGCATCCCAAGAAGTGCCCGGTTGCTGGGTTGTCAAGGACACTAGAGAATCCACAGTTTCACAGTACTGCCAAGGAGACAGAGAACGTTCCAGTTGAGACTTTATTCAAGGTCAGAGACTTTACAAGTTTCCGGATCAAAGTGCTGACCGCCATAATCTCTGGCTAGAGATTTGTTCAGCTTTGAAGCGCCCAGCTGCGCTCGCGACCCGGTCGGGAGCTCCGTGACCACGGCCGCGGGACCAGTGGACCGATCGCCGCTGGTGTCCCGCGATCGGGTCACAGAGCTGAAGAACGGGGAGAGGTCTGTGTAAACAAACCTCTCCCCGCGCTTCCTACTCTGCCTGTCAATGATTGGCTGTTCCCTGTCATGGAGAAAGCTGATCAATGACGTCAGACGTCAGCCCCGCCCCCTAATGTAAAAAAACACACACACGTCACAGACCATCACCCCTCCCCGCCCCCTAGTGGTTAACTCTTTCACTGCCAGTGTCATTTATACAGGAATCAATGCATTTAAATAGCATTGATTGCTGAATAAATGACAATGGTCCCAAAAATGTGTCAAAAATGTCTGATGTGTCCGCCATAATGTCGCAGTCACAAAAAAAATCGCTGATCGCCGCCATTACTAGTAAAAAAAAAAATATTAATAAAAATGCTATAAAACTATTCCCTATTTTGTAAACGCTATAACTTTTACGCAAACCAATCAATAATCGCTAATTGCGATTTTTTTTTACCAAAAATATGTAGAAGAATACGTATCGGCCTAAACTGAGGAAAAAAAATGTTTGTTTTTTTATATGTTTTTTGGGGGATATTTATTATAGCAAAAAGTAAAAAATATTGCATTTTTTTCAAAATTGTCGCTCTATTTTTGTTTATAGCGCAAAAAATAAAAGCCGCAGGGGCGATCAAATACCACCAAAAGAAAGCTCTATTTGTGGGAAAGAAAGGACGCCAATTTTGTTTGGGAGCCACGTCGCACGACCGCGCAATTGTCAGTTTTAAAGCGACGCAGTGCCGAATCGCAAAAAAGGGGCCTGGTCCTTTGGCTGCCAATTGGTCCGGGGCTGAAGTGGTTAAACTAAAGCCTCATACACACGATCGGACCGTGGACCAACTTTCCCGTGGATTTTTGTCCAAAGGGGTGTTGGCCCCAAGTTGGTATTGCATACGCACGGCAGGACTTTTTCAGCCAACTTTCACCAAATCACGTGGTTTTTCTGCTCTTTACCGCCACCTTTGGTCAACTTCTGTATTGTTGTCTGATCTTTTGCATTGGTTCTGCATTGGTTTGTACAAAAGTCCGATGGTTTTGTGTACACACGGTCGGACTTTGGTCCATCGGACTTTTGTTGGCAGAAAGTTGGTCCGTTCGCACAGCCAACAAAAGTCCGTTGGTTTTGTGTACACACGGTCGGACTTTGGTCCAT
Source organism: Lithobates sylvaticus (assembly GCA_028564925.1). Classification (NCBI taxonomy): domain Eukaryota; kingdom Metazoa; phylum Chordata; class Amphibia; order Anura; family Ranidae; genus Lithobates; species Lithobates sylvaticus. The sequence continues at coordinate 7,338,216 of CM053031.1, read as the reverse complement.
CGGACTTTTGTTGGCAGAAAGTTGGTCCGTTCGCACAGCCAACAAAAGTCCGATGAAACCTGGAAAAAGTTGGTCCGATGGAGCGTACACGCGGTCGGATGTTGGTCCAAAACAGCTAATTTGCATGTTGGTTGTCAAAAAGTCCGATCGTGTGTACGGGCCTTAAGTTACTCTCAAAGCGAGGTTTTACTGTCTAGATAAATTATTGTAATTTGTGTTCGTTTTTTGTAGCCCTGAATTAAAGAGCTGTGAGGGCGCCTTCGCCTCGGGCACCAGAGAGGACCTCATCCCGGCATTGCTGGCAGTCTATAAAAATCTTGTAAAAAAGGATAAAACGTCCTTGTAAACCCCCCCGTGTGACCCGTTGTATCGTCTATAAACCAAGAAATGAGTCACACAGGATTGTTCTGCATCGCATTATTCCGGGTCAATATTATTAGGAATACATTAACATTCCACTTTTATTCTTCTTCATAGAAGATTCTTGAACATCAAAATAACTCGGCATGAAAACTATTATATACAGAACATTTCTCGCGTTTTTGGGTCACTTTATACGTGTAATTTTTTTTTTTTTTGTGTGTATTTCTGTATTTCGCAGGAGAAAATATTGTCGTTTTCTGCGCCACGACATCCCCGCTCTCTGGCCGTTTGTTTATGTTGTTGACTTTTAACCTCGGTCACGCATTGGGAACCGTCGTATTTTCCCTCATCCAGTATCTGGTGAAAGACGATTCTGTTCCCGTGTTAATTACATACATGGCGGCTCCTCGCATTCTGCGGAGGAAATCTTTATTGCGCACCTGGCGAGGGGAGGATTCAGCGCTCCGGGGAGCCGCGGCCCAGGGAAATTTCATAGAGCGAATGACTGATACATATTCACTGCGTCGGATCTGGCAGCATCACCCGCAATGGAATGAAGTGTATAACTAACGGGTGGGGGAGGGGCAGCCAATCAATCAGCACCTGAGAATGAAAAAAAGTCTCATTCATCTAAATAGAACAATTTGAGAGTTTTCTGTATGTTATATAATTACGTAGCCTGGTTGAAAAAAGACACAAGTCCATCTAGTTCAACCAAAACAATAATAATAATAATGCAATCCAATATACACAATCCTTCACCCACAGTTGGTCCAGAGGAAGGAAAAAAAAAAAAACACGCAGAGCCATGATCCAATCTGCTATAGCAGGGGAAAAAATTCCTTCCTGATCCCCCGAGAGGCAATCGGATATTCCCTGGATCAACTTTACCTATATATGTCAGTACCCAGTTATATTCTGTACATTTAGGCCCCTTTCACACTGGGGCGGTGTGACGGAACGTCCCTACACTCCTCTTGAGTGTATTTGTCATATATAACTTCCTTCCAGTCTGGATACGGGTATCAGATATTCCAACCGCTCCCAAGCACCAAACGAGGCGACACTTGCTTAGTTGCTCAAACATGGACTGCAGATTTATTACAAAGATTACATTTATATACAGTAGAAGAGGAGATCCCCCCTCCTGCTCATATTATTCTAACAATACACTTGTAACAACTTAACATAAACTAATTAGCTAATTCCTTTAAGCAGCCGATGTGACTCAGGATTTCACTACAGGCCAGACTTGTGGTCACCGAGCTAAACACAGTTGATTATAAATTAACATAATTACCACCACAAGACATCTCATCACAATAGCAGGAGACCACCAGTAACAGACGGAGCGTCTCCTGCATTGTGCAGAGGACAATGGGATCAACTAACTCAATTAACATCTAGCATCAGAGTGTATGTCCCAACAGCATGAGACACACACATTATATATATATACATATATACAGCATTGAATGTTCTCCTTCACCCTGTGCCCCTTAAAATCCAGGGCCCATGATCGGTGGGCAGGAGGCTCGTAGTTAGTCCTCTCAAAAAGCCCGTGTCCTGGCTAGGTCTGTCACATTTCTCCCCTTTCGGCAGGAGACTAACACAGGAGGAGACCCCAGACGGGTTGACTCCGAAGTTAGTCCATAGTTCCAGTCCTCTAATGCCTGTACCCACACAGTACCCCAAACAAATTGTTTCAAACAGAGCACTCACCCAGCCAACCTCTGCCTCTCTCATAGAACATATCCGCCGCTGGGGAGAGGCCTGGACTGGCCCTTCTCCCTGGAGTCTTTTCAGCCGCTGGAGAGAAGACAGGGTGACTGGGCTCACTCCATCATACTGTTGGGGATCTGGGCCGACCGCCCAGCATCCCTGGGGTATACAGGTGGGGACTGAAGTCCCATCCACCGATATCAGCTCAAGCTGCCGTTGTGAAGTGCAGATTGCATCCTCTCCTTGGGTCCTGAGCTGCTGCTCGGGAGTGACCACCACCTCCTCACCCTGGGCCTCCAGAACTGCCACAAGTGTGGGGCAGAGGTCTTGGACCCTCTGTCCGGTTGCCAGCACTTTAGCTGGGTTGGTGTCATCATTCTGGGGCGCCGTCTGCTGCTGGACAGTGTGACCGATCGCCCCAGCTTCTTGAAGCTGTAGAGACACTGTAGGTGCTAGGCAGAGGCCAGCGGTGCTCTGCCCTGTTGCCAGTGATTCAGCTGGGAGTAGCAGCTTCACTACATCAGCTTGTCGCCGGAGAGAGGGGCCAACTGCCCCGGCTTCCTGGAACTCCACAGATACTGCTGTTGGTGCTGGGCAGAGCTCAATGAAGTTTGGCCCTAATACCAGCTCTTCTGATGGAGGCTCATCAGGCTGTTTTTCCTCAGCAGAAAAGTCTATCAAATCCCCAGTCTCTGCAACTGGTGTCTGGGGATAAAGATTCACCGTCTCCTGTCCATGGAACCCAGAAGATGCTATCAGTGCTGAGCAGAGGTTGGCAGAGCTCTGGCCGGTTGTCAGCACTTCAGTTTCTGGGGTGGCAATTTCCAGATTTTCCACTGCCGATTCCCTGGCATGCTGCTGGACAGGCACATTCCTCCATCCAAGATCATCCCATGCAGAAACAGGATCATCAAGGTCAGTCAGCACTTGCTGCATCCGCCATAAGACCTCCGCATCCATAGCTGTAGGGGCAGGTTGGCAAAGCACACTGTTACTCTGCCACATTGCCGACTCTTCAGCCAGACCAGAGTTGTCCACTGGTATTTCCTGATAGTCCCAGGCAAAGGGAGCCCGGCCCTGGCGCTGAGCAGAGTCTAGCAGCCGTCTGTAGGCAATTTCCAGCTCCCATTCCTGATCGGCCAGAAACTCCAAATCTTCCAGTGCCCAGTGCACTTCCGAGATGTTCAGTAGCCCTTTTCTGAAATCCATGATTTCATCCAACCGCCACTCCAAATCACTCCCAAAGTTAGAGTCCCCTGTCAGCTTCACATACAACAGTCCCAGGCCGCCGTAGCTTAAGCCTTCCGTTGGGCTGTCATCTGCTATCCAAGGGCATGCTTGGGATACATGCCACCGGAGGGCTCTGTAACTTTCATCCAGCTTCATCTCTGCCCAGATCAGCCTGCTTAATTCAGCTGTCTGCTCCTTGTGCGGTTTCTCTCCCAAAAACAGCACCCGCAATCCATACTGCGACCAGTACCTTTCCTGGATGGAGGGGAGAACTTTTCCCTGGTGACGCCGCTCACAGGCTAGCGCTTCCTTCCAGAGTTCACAGCGGATAGAATCAAACCATCCCAGCAGGACCTGCTCTGATACTGGTCCTCTGTGCTGTAGCTGCATCTCTCGCAACCTCCTCCTGAATTCCTCTTCCATGGCGGCTGGTATCTGTACCTCTCCTCCTCTCCTGCTATCCGGACCTTGTATCCAGGTGGAGGTTTGGATGTCCCAGACTGCAGGAAGCATCCCACTGCTTGCCAACAATGTGACGGAACGTCCCTACACTCCTCTTGAGTGTATTTGTCATATATAACTTCCTTCCAGTCTGGATACGGGTATCAGATATTCCAACCGCTCCCAAGCACCAAACGAGGCGACACTTGCTTAGTTGCTCAAACATGGACTGCAGATTTATTACAAAGATTACATTTATATACAGTAGAAGAGGAGATCCCCCCTCCTGCTCATATTATTCTAACAATACACTTGTAACAACTTAACATAAACTAATTAGCTAATTCCTTTAAGCAGCCGATGTGACTCAGGATTTCACTACAGGCCAGACTTGTGGTCACCGAGCTAAACACAGTTGATTATAAATTAACATAATTACCACCACAAGACATCTCATCACAATAGCAGGAGACCACCAGTAACAGACGGAGCGTCTCCTGCATTGTGCAGAGGACAATGGGATCAACTAACTCAATTAACATCTAGCATCAGAGTGTATGTCCCAACAGCATGAGACACACACATTATATATATATACATATATACAGCATTGAATGTTCTCCTTCACCCTGTGCCCCTTAAAATCCAGGGCCCATGATCGGTGGGCAGGAGGCTCGTAGTTAGTCCTCTCAAAAAGCCCGTGTCCTGGCTAGGTCTGTCACAGGCGGTTTGCAGGCGCTATTGCGCTAAAAATAGCGCCTGCAAACCGACCCGAAACAGCTGATGCTGTGTCTTCAGTGTGAAAGCCCGAGGGCTTTCACACTGAAGCGGTGCGCTTGCAGGACGCTGGAAAATGTCCTGCAAGCCGCATCTTTGGCTCGCTATAGGAGCGGTATATTTACCGCTCCTATAGCGCCCGGTCCCATTGAAAACAATGGGGCAGCGCGCCGAACTTGTCCGCAAAACGCCGCTGCAGCGGCGGTTTGCGGGCGGTATTGACCCTTTTTCGGCCGCTCGCGGGGGGTAAAACCACCCCGCTAGTGGCCGAAATGCACCGCTAAAACGTTGGTAAAGCGGCGCTAAATATAGCGCCGCTTTACCGCCAGCGCCCCCACCGTTCCAGTTTGAAAGTAGCCTTAGGAAAGTATCCAGGCCTTTCTTAACCACTTCAATACAGGGCTTTTAAACACCCTTCCTTACCAGAGCACTTTTTGCGATTCGGCACTGTGTCGCTTTAACTAACAATTGCGCGGTTGTGCGACGTTACACCCAAACAAAATTGACGTCCTTTTTTTCCCACAAATAGAGCTTTCTTTTGGTGGTATTTGATCGCCCCTGCGGTTTTTATTTTTTGCGCTATAAACAAAAGAAGAGCAACAATTTTGAAAAAAAACACAATATTTTTTACTTTTTGCTATAATTAATATCCCATTTTTAAAAAAAAAAACAATTTTTTTCCTCAGTTTAGGCCGATACGTATTCTTCTACATATTTTTGGTAAAAAAAAATCACAATAAGCGTCTATTGATTGGTTTGCGCAAAAGTTATAGCGTCTACAAAATGGGGGATAGATTTATTGAATTTTTTTTTTTTTTTTTTACTAGTAATGGCGGCGATCTGCGATTTTTTTTCGTGACTGCGACATTGCGGTGGACACTTCGGACACTTTTGACACATTTTTGGAACCATTCACATTTACACAGCGATCGTTGCTATAAAATTGCAGTGATTACTGTGTAAATGTGACTGGCAGGGAAGGGGTTAACACTAGGGGGCGCTGTAGGGGTTAATGTGTGTCCCTATAGGAGTGATTCTAACTGTGGGGGGAGGGGACTCAAGGGGAGGAGACCGATCATGTGTTCCTCCGTACTGGGATCACATGATCGGTCTCCTCCCCGCTGACAGGACGTGGAGCTGTGTGTTTACACACACAGCTCCACGGTCCCGCGCGGTCCCGTTGTTTTAACGGGCAATCGCGGGTGCCCGGCGGACATCGCGGCCGCCGGGCACTCGCACCGGGTCTCGAGCGATGCCGCGGAGCGGCCGGGAATGCGAGGACGTCATATGACGCCCACCCAGGATGGGAGATCCACCTTGTGGGCGTCATATGACAATGAGGCGGTATTGAAGTGGTTAAAGCAATCTACTGAGCTGGCCAGAACCACCTCTGGAGGGAGTCTATTCCACATTTTCACAGCTCTTACTGTGAAGAAACCTTTCCGTATTGGGAGATGAAATCTTTTTTCCTCCAGACGTAAAGAGTGCCCCCTTGTCCTCTGTGTTGACTGTAAAGTGAATAACTCAACACCAAGTTCACTATATGGACCCCTTATATATTTATACATGGTGATCATATCCCCCCCCCCCCTTGATCTCCTCTTATCAAGAGGGAATATATTCAGTTCCTCTAATCTTTCCTCATAGCTGAGCTCCTCCATGCCTCTTATCAGTTTGGTTGCCCTTCTCTGCACTTTCTCCAGTTCCCCCGATATCCTTTTTGAGAACTGGTGCCCAAAACTGAACTGCGTATTCCAGATGAGGTCTTACTAATGATTTGTACAGATGATATCTCTCTCTCTGGAGTCCATCCCTCTCCTAATACAAGAAAGGACTTTGCTGGCTTTGGAAACCGCAGCTTGGCATTGCATGCTATTATTGAGCTTATGATCTACAAAACCCCCAGATCCTTCTCCACTACGGATCCCCCCAGATCCTTCTCCACTACGGATCCCCCCAGATCCTTCTCCACTACGGATCCCCCCAGATGCTTCTCCACTATGGATCCCCCCAGATCCTTCTCCACCATGGATCCCCCCAGATCCTTCTCCACTACAGATCCCCCAGATCCTTCTCCACCATGGATCCCCCCAGATCCTTCACTACGGATCCCCCCAGATCCTTCTCCACTATGGATCCCCCAGATCCTTCTCCACTACGGATCCCCCAGATCCTTCTCCACTACGGATCCCCCAGATCCTTCTCCACTACGGATCCCCCAGATCCTTCTCCACTACGGATCCCCCCAGATCCTTCTCCACCATGGATCCCCCAGATCCTTCTCCACTATGGATCCCCCAGATCCTTCTCCACTATGGATCCCCCCAGATCCTTCTCCACTACGGATCCCCCCAGATCTTTCTCCACTACGGATCCCCCCAGATCCTTCTCCACTACGGATCCCCCCAGATCCTTCTCCACTATGGATCCCCCCAGATCCTTCTCCACTATGGATCCCCCCAGATCCTTCTCCACTACGGATTCCCCCAGATCCTTCTCCACTACGGATTCCCCCAGATCCTTCTCCACTACGGATTCCCCCAGATCCTTCTCCACTACGAATCCCCCAGATCCTTCTCCACTATGGATCCCCCAGATCCTTCTCCACTACGGATCCCCCAGATCCTTCTCCACTACAGATCCCCCAGATCCTTCTCCACTATGGATCCCCCAGATCCTTCTCCACTACGGATTCCCCCAGATCCTTCTCCACTATGGATCCCCCCAGATCCTTCTCCACTACGGATTCCCCCAGATCCTTCTCCACTATGGATCTCCCCAGATCCTTCTCCACCATGGATCCCCCCAGATCCTTCTCCACTATGGATCTCCCCAGATCCTTCTCCACCATGGATCCCCCCAGATCCTTCTCCACTACAGATCCCCCCAGATCCTTCTCCACTATGGACTCCCCCCAGATCCTTCTCCACTATGGACTCCCCCCAGATCCTTCTCCACTATGGATCCCCCAGATCCTTCTCCACTATGGATCCCCCCAGATCCTTCTCCACTATGGATCCCCCCAGATCCTTCTCCACTACAGATCCCCCCAGATCCTTCTCCACTATGGATCCCCAGATCCTTCTCCACCATGGATCCCCCCAGATCCTTCTCCACTACGGATTCCCCCAGATCCTTCTCCACCATGGATCCCCCCAGATCATTCTCCACCATGGATCCCCCCAGATCCTTCTCCACTATGGATCCCCCCCAGATCCTTCTCCACCATGGATCCCCCCAGATCCTTCTCCACTACAGATCCCCCCAGATCCTTCTCCACTATGGATCCCCCCAGATCCTTCTCCACCATGGATCCCCCCACATCCTTCTCCACAATGGATCCCCCAGATCCTTCTCCACTATGGATCCCCCCAGATCCTTCTCCACTATGGATCCCCCCAGATCCTTCTCCACTATGGATCCCCCCAGATCCTTCTCCACTGTGGATCCCCCCAGATCATTCTCCACCATGGATCCCCCAGATCCTTCTCCACTACAGATCCCCCCCAGATCCTTCTCCACTATGGATCCCCCCAGATCCTTCTCCACCATGGATCCCCCAGATCCTTCTCCACTATGGATCCCCAAGATCCTTCTCCACTATGGATCCCCCCAGATCCTTTCCACTACGGATCCCCCCAGTTGTACTCCCCTTAGTATGAATGATGCATATTCTTAGCCCCCCCAAGTGCAGAACTTTACATTTATCAACACTAAACCTCATCTGCCACATAGTCGCCCAATTAGACAGAGCATTGAGGTCAGCTTGTAAATTGGAGACCTCCTGTAAGGACGTTATTCCACTGCATAGCTTGGTGTCATCTGCAAAGATGGAAATGTTACTTTTGATCCCAGACCCAAAATCATTTATAAAGATATTAAAAAGTAAGGGTCCCAACACTGAACCTTGGGGTACACCACTGATAACCTTAGACCATTCAGAGTAAGAATCATTAACCACGACTCTCTGAATTCTGTCATTTAGACAGTTTTCTATCCATTTCCAAACTGATATTTCCAAGCCTGTAGACCTTACCTTACACATGAGCCGTGTGTGCGGAACTGTATCAAGCGATTTTGCAAAATCCAGGTATACCACGTCCACAGCCACCCCTCTGTACAAGTATACCATGTCCACAGCCACCCCTCTGTCCAAGTATACCACGTCCACAGCCACCCCTCTGTACAAGTATACCATGTCCACAGCCACCCCTCTGTCCAAGTATACCACGTCCACAGCCACCCCTCTGTACAAGTATACCATGTCCACAGCCACCCCTCTGTCCAAGTACACCACGTCCACACACCCCTCTGTCCAAGTATACCATGTCCACAGCCACCCCTCTGTCCAAGTATACCATGTCCACACCCACCCCTTTGTCCAAGTATACCACGTCCACACCCACCCCTCTGTCCAAGTATACCACATCCACCCCTCTGTCCAAGTATACCACGTCCATCCCACCCCTCTGTCCAAGTATACCATGTCCACAGCCACCCCTCTGTCCAAGTATACCACGTCCACACACCCCTCTGTCCAAGTACACAACGTCCACAGCCACCCCTCTGTCCAAGTATACCATGTCCATACCCACCCCTTTGTCCAAGTATACCACGTCCACCGCCACCCCTCTGTCCAAGTATACCACGTCCACACCCACCCCTCTGTCCAAGTATACCACGTCCACCGCCACCCCTCTGTCCAAGTATACCATGTCCACAGCCACCCCTCTGTCCAAGTATACCATGTCCACAGCCACCCCTCTGTCCAAGTATACCACGTCCACACACCCCTCTGTCCAAGTATACCATATCCACACCCACCCCTTTGTCCAAGTATACCACGTCCACACCCACCCCTCTGTCCAAGTATACCATGTCCGCAGCCACCCCTCTGTCCAAGTATACCATGTCCACAACCACCCCTCTGTCCAAGTATACCATGTCCACAACCACCCCTCTGTCCAAGTATACCACGTCCGCAGCCACCCCTCTGTCCAAGTATACCACGTCCGCAGCCACCCCTCTGTCCAAGTACACAACGTCCACACCCACCCCTTTGTCCAAGTATACCACGTCCACACCCACCCCTCTGTCCAAGTATACCACGTCCACAGCCACCCCTTTGTCCAAGTATACCACGTCCACAACCACCCCTCTGTCCAAGTATACCATGTCCACAACCACCCCTCTGTCCAAGTATACCACGTCCGCAGCCACCCCTCTGTCCAAGTATACCATGTCCACCGCCACCCCTCTGTCCAAGTATACCACGTCCACCGCCACCCCTCTGTCCAAGTATACCACGTCCACACCCACCCCTCTGTCCAAGTATACCACGTCCACCGCCACCCCTCTGTCCAAGTATACCATGTCCACAGCCACCCCTCTGTCCAAGTATACCACGTCCACACACCCCTCTGTCCAAGTATACCACGTCCACACCCACCCCTTTGTCCAAGTATACCACGTCCACACCCACCCCTCTGTCCAAGTATACCATGTCCGCAGCCACCCCTCTGTCCAAGTATACCATGTCCACAACCACCCCTCTGTCCAAGTATACCATGTCCACAACCACCCCTCTGTCCAAGTATACCACGTCCGCAGCCACCCCTCTGTCCAAGTATACCACGTTCGCAGCCACCCCTCTGTCCAAGTACACAACGTCCACACCCACCCCTTTGTCCAAGTATACCACGTCCACACCCACCCCTCTGTCCAAGTATACCACGTCCACAGCCACCCCTTTGTCCAAGTATACCACGTCCACAACCACCCCTCTGTCCAAGTATACCATGTCCACAACCACCCCTCTGTCCAAGTATACCATGTCCACAGCCACCCCTCTGTCCAAGGTTTTACTTACCTCCTCATAGCCAGGGGTGTGCACAGGCAGGGAGTGCATTGGCAACTATCATCTTGGATAAAGTATTCATATTGGATTAAGTATTGCACTTCGGCTCAGCACTATCTAACACAACTCTTCTCTACCTCTCCTCAGGTATGCTTATACTGCTGCAACTCCATCTAGAATCGCATTACTGAAAACTGTTTGTCCCTTTTAACACTGGTATGCTTATACTGCTGCAACTCCATCTAGAATTGTTAATTCTGTGTATGTGCTTTTGGTGATCTATGCTGCATTCAAATTCTTTACCTCTGCCCATAGCACTGTGATGTTTGTTTTACTTTCTTGGTGTCTATACCTAAATTATGAGCTTTTCCTATCTTTATGACTGTGACCTCTCTGCTCTCTTGCTGTGTCTTGTAGTCAGCCAGCCCTTAGTGTGAGAAGTTCATTCTGTTAGGCAAGTGTTTCTCCTATGCAATCCTGTCTAATTAATTGGCAATACCCCCACCCAAACTGAGTATAAATTAAGGCCCTACTTAGGAGAAGCACAGCCAGGGGTGTGCACAGGCAGGGAGTGCATTGGCAACTATCATCTTGGATAAAGTATTCATATTGGATTAAGTATTGCACTTCGGCTCAGCACTTCAGCGAATGCACAAAGCGAAAAAGCAGACCAGACTTCAGCAGAACATTACATAGACTACAGGTGACCTGATTCCTCATCAAACTAGCTCATCTCCCATCCAGGCTTCATCTCAAATCTTTCCACTCTGTCATGCACTTCCTACTTTTCCTTCTCACAGTTGCATCCTCTCTCCTTAAATTCTCTCTCCTTCACCCATCTTCTCCACCCCACAGCTTATATATATCACCCTCACTCCTGTCATCACCTTATTACTGCACATATCAGCTCCTGCTAACTCTGAACCCAAATGCCAATAAAACCTGCAGGACACTGGGACGTGTCCCACTACACAAGTCGCAATCCCATATCATCTCTCTCACCCTAATGCTTCTCCTGATTTCTGGAGATATTTCCCCAAATCCTGGACCGCCATCCTTTACCTTCGGCCAACATACTCGGCAACCCTCATCCTCTCATTCCAGTCACAATCCACACAATCTCATTTCCATTCCTCTTCTGCCTAGAACCAGCCTCCCCTTCTCTTGTGCCCTTTGGAATGCCCGCTCTGTTTGTAACAAACTCACCACTGTCCATGACCTATTTATCACAAACTCCCTGAACCTACTTGCAATTACTGAGACCTGGATTCAAGAATCTGACCTTCCTTCTCCTGCTGCTCTCTCCTACGGTGGCCTTCTGTGGACTCACTCCCCCAGGCCTAGTGGACGGAAAGGAGGTGGTGTTGGAATCCTCCTATCCCCTCAAAGCACTTTTCAGGTTCTTCATCCACCGCCCTCTCTGTCCCTCTCCTCATTTGAAGCTCACTGTATTCGTCAATTTTCTCCAGTTTCACTGAGAATTGCTGTGATCTATCGGCCCCCTGGACCCGTATCAAACTTCCTTGACGACTTCTCTGCCTGGCTACCCTACTTTCTCTCTTCTGAAATTCCAACAATCATTCTTGGTGACTTCAACATCCCTGTTAATCTTAACACTCCCGCTACTTCTAAGCTGCTGAGCCTAACCTCCTCTTTTGACCTAAAACAATGGACGAGCGCTTCTACTCACTCTGTTGGCAACTGCCTTGATCTCATATTCTCCCACCTGTGCACTCCGCACAACCTCTCCAATATTCCTTTTCCTCTCTCTGATCACCACCTTATTAGTTTCACTCTCTCCTTGTCTGCCTCCTCCTTGCCTTCCAACTACCAAACTATTACCCGTAGAAACCTTCGCCATCTTAACCCTTCTCTTCTTTTTTCTGCTACAGCTTGTCTCTACGACAAAATCTCATCCTTGTCCTGCCCCAACTTGGCCACTTCCATATACAACAGTTCATTGTCATCCACCCTGGATACCTTGGCCCCCCTCACTACACACAGAATGAGGCCCCGGCCGCTACAACCCTGGCAGACAGACAACACCAGAAGCCTCAAAAAGCAGAGCCGTGCTCTTGAGCGTCTGTGGCGTAAGACTAAGTCACAGCAAGATTTCAGCCAATATAAATCTGCCCTCCAAAAATACCATTCCTGCCTGCGCACTGCCAAACAGACCTACTTTACCACTCTAATTAACACCCTCTCACGCAGTCCCCGTCAACTCTTTTCTACATTTACTTCTCTACTTCGTCCTCCATTACCTCCACCCACTAACTTACTCACTGCCCAGGAGATTGCTAATCACTTCAAAAACAAGATTGAGACAATTCGTCTTGAGTTCTCTACTCTACACATATCTCCCTCACTTTACACTCCTTGTCCTCCTGCACAATCAATACTTTCCTCTTTTAATCCAGCTACTACAGAGGAAGTCACTAAAATTTTTTCTAATGCCCACCTAACCTCCTGCCCCTGGACCCTGTTCCTTCTCAAATACTACGGTCACCATCTGACTCTATCCTACAGTCTTTAACTCATATCTTCAACCTCTCCCTCTCTACTGGCATCTTCCCCAACCCTCTAAAACATGCACTAGTCACTCCCATACCAAAAAAGGCCTCACTAGACCCAACCAATCTTAACAATCTAAGACCCATCTCTCTACTCCCCTTTGCCTCCAAACTCCTTGAACGTTTAGTCTACAGCCGACTGAGCGACCATCTCATTGAGAATAACCTTCTGGATCCCCTTCAGTCTGGATTTCGCCCACAGCACTCCACAGAAACTGCCCTCCTAAAACTCACAAATGACTTACTAACAGCCAAAAACCAATGGTCATTATTCTGTACTCTTACTCTTAGACCTTTCTGCTGCCTTTGATACAGTTGACCACCCCCTCCTCCTCAAAAAACTAAATTTGCTTGGTCTCCATGGCTGTGCTCTCCGTTGGTTCGAATCTTACCTATCTCATCGCACCTTCAGTGTCACTTACAACTCCACCTCCTCCTCTCCAACTCCTCTTACTGTTGGGGTCCCCCAAGGTTCTGTCCTTGGACCTCTACTATTCTCAATCTACACATCCTCCCTGGGTCAGCTGATAGCCTCACATGGCTTCCACTACCATTTATATGCTGATGACACCCAGATCTATCTCTCTGCCCCTCAACTCACCCCATCAATCTCCTCACGCATCACTGATTTACTAGCAGACATATCAGTCTGGATGTCAAACCACTTTCTCAAACTTAATCTGTCTAAAACTGAGCTCTTAATATTTCCTCCCCCACGTGCCCCTTCCCCTGACTTCTCAGTCAAGATCAATGGCACATCTATCAGTCCGTCCCCACATGCCAGGGTGCTAGGGGTAATCCTAGACTCTGAACTGTCCTTTCGGACCCACATACAATCCCTGTCCAAATCATGCCGCCTTAGCCTCCGCAACATTTCCAGAATACGCCCCTTTTTAACGAATGACACCACCAAGCTTCTAACTCACTCCCTGGTTATCTCTCGCCTCGACTACTGCAACTCCCTCCTCATTGGATTACCTTTACATAGACTATCCCCCCTTCAGTCCATAATGAATGCTGCTGCAAGACTTATCCACCTTACCAACCATTCAGCGTCCTCCACCCCTCTCTGCCAATCCCTCCACTGGCTTTCACTCACCCAACGAATAAAATTCAAAGTACTAACAATAGTTTACAAAGCCATCCATAACTCTGCCCCCAGCTACATCACTAACCTAGTACCAAAATACCAACCAAGCCGCTCTCTTCGGTCCTCCCAAGACCTCCTGCTCTCTAGCTCCCTTGTCACCTCCTCCCATGCTCGCCTCCAGGATTTCTCCAGAGTTTCTCCCATCCTTTGGAACTCTCTACCCCAATCTGTCCGACTGTCCCCTAATCTATCCATCTTTAGACGATCCCTGAAAACCTTTCTCTTTAAAGAAGCCTATCCTGCTTCTAACACTGTTTTACTTCCTCCATCAACTCATCCCCCACAGCTATTACCTCTTGTATCAATTGACCCTTTCTTTTTAGATTGTAAGCTCTAGCGAGCGGGGCCCTCTGATTCCTCTTGTACCAAATTGTTATGTAATTGTAATGTCTGCCTTTATTTTGTTAAGCGCTGCGCAAACTGTTGGCGCTATATAAATCCTGTATAATAATAATAATAATAATAAAAAGAAATCAGGTTTGTTGGTCAACTTCTGTCTTTCATGAACCCATGCTGTCTGTTGCTTAAAATATTTTTTTCCTGCAAGAACTCGTCTATGTGGTCTTTTATTAAACTCTCCAGTATCTTCCCAACTATAGAAGTTAAACTAACAGATCTATACTTACTTGGTAAAGACTTTGATCCCTTTTTAAATATAGGCACCACGTTCGCCCTGCGCCAATCCAGTTGTACTATTCCTGTCATTAACAAGTCCCTAAATATTACATGCAATGGCCTTGAAATTACAGAGCTCAATACTTTTAGGATCCGTGGGTGGAGGCCATCTGGTCCGGGTGCTTTATCCACCTTTATTCTGTCTAAAAATTTCTGGACCATATCACTTTTGAGCCATTGTGGATCATTTGGGATTAAAAATTGTCCGATGTGTCCGCCATAATGTCGCAGTCATGATAAAAATTGCAGATCGCCGCCATTTAAAAAAAAATATATATTATTAATAAAAATGCCATAAGACTATCCCCTATTTTGTAAACGCTATAACTTTTGCGCAAACCGATCAATAATCGCTTATTGCGATTTTTTTTTTTTACGAAAAATATGTAGAATACTTATCGGCCTAAACTGAGGAAAAAAAAATAGTTTTTTTATATATTTTTGGGGATATTTATTATAGCAAAAAGTAAAAAATAATGCGTTTTTTTTTTACAAAATTGTCGCTCTTTTTTTGTTTATAGTGCAAAAAATAAAAACCGCAGAGGGGATCAAATACCAACAAAAGAAAGCTCTATTTGTGGGGAAAAATTTGTTTGGGAGCCACGCCGCACAACCGCGCAATTGTCCGTTCAAGCGACGCAGTGCCGAACCGCAAAAAGTGCTCTGGTCAGGAAGGGGGCAAATTCTTCCGGGCTGAAGTGGTTAAATACCACCAAAATAAAGTTCTAGCTGTGTGAACAAAATGATAAAAATGTCCTATGAGTACAGTGTTGCATGACCGCGCAATTGTCATTCAAAGTGTGACAGCAGAAAGGGGGTAAATGGTTTGCTTGATTTAGTCTTTTTTATTTTGCTTTTTACTTTATATCAGCATTGAAGCATTACAAGTCATCCATTCAGAAATTGCCGAAAAATCCGCCAGCGAAATCAGGCAAAGTGTGGGTGAGAAAGCGAGAATTTATCATCCTTGGTCTGGGTGACGCTTGTCCTGCAGATTCCTGCCTCCACCACTAGAGGCCGCCCGAGCTGCTGATGTTAAAGTGCTCTGAAGTTTTCTTCTTCCACTAAATTTCATCTTCCAAAACTTTGTGAAAAGGAAATGATTAGATGATAATTTACCACCCAGACTGCAGTGCTGAGTGTTTTGTCGCTATATGCGGAAGTTTTGCGCATTTACAATCTGAGGTATTGTTCCTGAAAGTAATTTGCAATGAAATTTTCACAGTTTTTTGTGCTTGCTGTTCCATATTTACATGATTGCAACTCCAGGAATTAGAAGAAAAAAAAACAATACACCCTCCGAGGGGCTATTAACCCTGAATTGTACATGGAGGGGGGCGAGCTTAGGGAGGGGGCTCCAGGGGGGTGATTGCACCGCTGGAGCGTGAAAAAAGGTAATTTTTTAAGTGTTTCTCCTTATTCTGCAATTCGTAGACAAAATTACTAATTAACCCTTGCAGTTCAGGCGGGCCCCACTGCAAGGGTAGAATTGTTTTATTATTTGGAGTTTGGCTTTAAAGAGGAAGTAAAGCCTCCTCACAAAAAAAAAAAACAAAAAAAAACGGAACCTGCAAGGCAAAGGCATAATGAGCTAGTATGCATAGCATACTAGCTCATTATGAATGACTTATGAATGACTTATGAATGACGTTCTCAGGTAAGACTTATGAATGACTTACCTGAGAACGAAGCCCCCGGAGCGGTCCTCATCCACGACCTTCTCTGCCGCCATCAAGCCCGGAGGGACTTCCGGGTCTCGCCGCTCCAGCGCTGTCATTCGCTGGATCGGCGATGACGTCACTCCCGCGCATGCGCACGAAAGCGGCATATCACGGCATGCGCAGTGCGCCTGTGCGCCGCTGTCGTAGACAGCCGCATGCGCCGTAGACAGCGATGCCTCTTTTTTTCCTAAATATCTCCTAAACCATGTAGGTTTAGGAGATATTTATTGGACCTACAGGTGAGCCTTAATCTAGGCCCTAATCTAGGTTCACCTGTAGGTCAAAGTGCTTTGGGGGGGTTTACAACCACTTTAAGCAACTTCTTCCCCATCACCCCACCCCCACCCAAAACACTGTACACCTGATAGCTGAAGTCCCAATTTGTGGGCGAGAGCCAATCAGAGCGGCTCCTTCAGAAATGCAAGAAATAGATACAGAGATCATTCAGTGTGAAATGTTACAAAGTGACACTTGTGTCATTGGTGCAAATCACAGGACTACACTGTGATTGTATTCTAATAAAGGAGAAGAGAGAGAGAGAGAGAGAGAGAGACGAGAGAAACAAGAGAGAAAGAGAGAGACGAGAGAGAGAGACGAGAGAGACAAGAGAGAGAGACGAGAGAGACGAGAGAGACAAAAGAGAGAGACGCGAGAGAAAGAGAGAGAGAGACGAGAGAGAGAGAGACGAGAGAGAGATAGAAGAGAGAGAGAGATACAAGAGAGAGAGGGAGAGGCGAGAGAGAGAGATACAAGAGAGAGAGAGAGATACAAAGAGAGAGAGAGAGAGAGAGAGACGAGAGAGAGATACGAGAGAGAGACGAGAGAGAGAGAGACGAGAGAGAGAGGGAGAGATGAGAGAGACAAGAGAGAGAGACAAGAGAGAGAGACGAGAGAGGGAGGGAGAGATGAGAGAGACAAGAGAGAATGAGAGAGAGACAAGAGAGAGTGGGAGAGACAAGAGAGAGAGAGAGTGGGAGAGACGAGAGACAGAGGGGGGAGAGATGAGAGAGACGAGAGAGAGGGGGGAGAGACGAGAGAGGGGGGAAAGACGAGAGAGAGAGGGGGGAGAGATGAGAGAGACGAGAGAGAGGGGGAAGAGACGAGAGAGGGGGGAAAGACGAGAGAGAGAGGGGGGAGAGATGAGAGAGACGAGAGAGAGGGGGAAGAGACGAGAGAGGGGGGAAAGACGAGAGAGAGAGAGACAAGAGAGAGAGAGACGAGAGAGAGAGAGAGAGAGGGAGGGAGAGGTGAGAGAGAGACGAGAGAGAGAGAGAAATGAGAGACGAGAGAGAGAAACAAGGGAATGAGATAATGAGATGAGAGAGAGAAAAGAGTGAGATAAAGAGAGACACAAGGGAGAAGAGAGGGAGAGAGGAGGGAACAAGAGAATGAGATGAGAGGGAGAGAGAGAGAAATAGAGAGAAGAGAGATGGGGGAGAAGAGAGTGAAAGAGAATGATAAAAGAGAGAACTAGAGAGGATGAGAAGAGAAAAAGACACTGGAATGAGAGAATGAGATGAGAGAGGAGAGAGAGAGAAGAAAGAAAGAAAAAGAAGGGAGAGAGAAAGAGAGAGATGAGTGAGAGAGACAATGGAACGAGAGAATGAGATGTTACAAGGAACTGAAGGCAAAATAAAAAACTGTATCAGATACTAACCATAATTTTCCTTTCCTGGTGCCAATCAATGGCAGCATACATGTGGCAGCACACTTCGGTGTTGGCACCAGGAAAAAAAAAATGTAATTAAAGGCTATGTAAAGCTTTTCCTTTTTTTTTCTTTTTAAATAACAACCATGTCATACTTTCCTTCCTCGAGTGGCCCTGATCCTCTTCTTCTGGGGCCCCTCGGCGGCGCTCCTGGCTCCTCCTCTCCTCGAGTGCCCCACATTGATGGAGAGCCCCTTTTCATGGGGGCACACGTGAGCAAGAAAAGTGAGGGAACCAGAATGAGTGTCCCCATGGGAAGATTCCCCCTCTATTCCTGTTCTAGTGATAACCCAACATTTGGGGTTTTCTTTTACTTTCATTCTGGGTGAAAATTGTCACCAGGACACATCTTCATAACTGGGGAAAAGACAGCAATAAAAACCTGACAGGGGTTCTAATCCCTCTTCACACTATCCAAAACCAGAAACGTTTGCCTTTGAGTGCTGAAGGTGATTGTAGCCGTACAGTGATAGTGCACAAAAGTACTGAACTGTGATATTTTTCTATTTCTGCCAACAGAAACTGTCAGGACATGCTTTGGGGTCCTTTGTATCTCTCTATCTCCTGTCTGATCAATGTTTATAAACAATGTTATTTTGTATCTCTATCTCCTGTCTGATCAATGTTTATAAACAATGTTACTTTGTATCTCTATCTCCTGTCTGATCAATGTTTATAAACAATGTTACTTTGTATCTCTCTATCTCCTGTCTGATTAATGTTTATAAACAATGTTACTTTGTATCTCTATCTCCTGTCTGATTAATGTTTATAAACAATGTTACTTTGTATCTCTCTATCTCCTGTCTGATCACTGTTTATAAACAATGTTACTTTGTATCTCTATCTCCTGTCTGATCAATGTTTATAAACAATGTTACTTTGTATCTCTATCTCCTGTCTGATCAATGTTTATAAACAATGTTTACTTTGTATCTTTCTATCTCCTGTCTGATCAATGTTTATAAACAATGTTACTTTGTATCTCTCTATCTTCCGTCTGATCAATGTTTATAAACAATATTACTTTGTATCTCTCTCTCTTCCGTCTGATCAATGTTTATAAACAATGTTACTTTGTATCTCTATCTCCTGTCTGATCAATGTTTATAAACAATGTTACTTTGTATCTCTCTATTGCCTGTCTGATCGATGTTTATAAACAATGTTACTTTGTATCTCTCTATCACCTGTCTGATCGATGTTTATAAACAATGTTACTTTGTATCTCTCTATCTCCTGTCTGATCAATGTTTATAAACAATGTTACTTTGTATCTCTCTATCTCCTGTCTGATCAATGTTTATAAACACTGTTACTTTGTATCTCTCTATCTCCTGTCTGATCAATGTTTATAAACAATGTTACTTTGTATCTCTCTATTGCCTGTCTGATCAATGTTTATAAACAATGTTACTTTGTATCTCTCTTTATTCTCAGTACTGCCTTGAAGGGGACATCTTGTCCTCACAATGTACCTGTGTAGATATGAGTATCTCGGTCAGTTGACCTTGAGAGTGAATCTGAGGAGGATTTCAGGAACGTATTGCTGCAGCTTCTCATTTTACACTTTGCTGACTTGGACAAGGCCGGATTTCATGAGGAGTCGAGGTCTCTGCAGCGATCCTCGTGTTCAGAATGCGTTATCTGCAGCTCCTGCAAGTCATCATCAGAGCCGCGGGAGAGAGAAATTAATAATTGACACAAGAAACCTGGATCTTCCCTCTCATCTCTGCAACTCTGATCAGTCATGTGACCTGAATAACGCTTTCCTTCCCGAGCCTGACGCCTCCATCGCCACGCCCAACTTCATTCGCCACGCCCGACTTCACACATCGCCACGCCCAACTTCACACATCGCCACGCCCGACTTCACACATCGCCACGCCCAACTTCACACATCGCCACGCCCGACTTCACACATCGCCACGCCCAACTTCACACATCGCCACGCCCGACTTCACACATCGCCACGTCCAACTTCACACATCGCCGCGTCCGACTTCACACATCGCCACGGCCGAATTCACATGTCGCCACGTCCAACTTCACACATCGCCACGCCCGACTTCACACGTCGCCGCGCCCAACTTCACACATCGCCACGTCCGACTTCATTCGCCACGCCCGACTTCACACATTGCCACGCCCGACTTCACACATCGCCGCGTCCAACTTCACACATCGCCACATCCGACTTCACACATCGCCACGTCCGACTTCACACATCGCCACGTCCGACTTCACACATTGCCACGCCCGACTTCACACATCGCCGCGTCCAACTTCACACATCGCCACATCCGACTTCACACATCGCCACGCCCAACTTCACACATCGCCACGTCCGACTTCATTCGCCGCGCCCGACTTCACACATTGCCACGCCCGACTTCACACATCGCCGCGTCCAACTTCACACATTGCCACGCCCGACTTCACACATCGCCACGTTCGACTTCACACATCGCCACGTCCAACTTCACACATCGCCACGCCCGAATTCACATGTCGCCACGTCCAACTTCACACATCGCCACGTCCGACTTCACACATCGCCACGCCCGACTTCACACATCGCCACGCCCGACTTCACACATCGCCACGCCCAACTTCACACATCGCCACGCCCAACTTCACACACCGCCACGCCCAACTTCACACATCGCCACGTCCAACTTCACACATCACCACGCTCAACCTCACACATCGCCACGCCCAACTTCACACACCGCCACGCCCAACTTCACACATCGCCACGTCCAACTTCACACATCACCACGCTCAACCTCACACATCGCCACGTCCAACTTGTCACTCCTGTATAATATATCTTATATCTGGAGAGCGGTGATGTCACTCCTGTATAATATATCTTATATCTGGAGAGCGGTGATGTCACTCCTCTATAATATATCTTATATCTGGAGAGCGGTGATGTCACTCGGATGGTTCTGCGGATTGCGGTGTATTTGGCGCGGTTGCCTGTCGGGTCGTCCAGGAATGGAGGTCAGCGGTGCACAAGGACATTCCATGCAGAAAAGTGAACTTTTAATAAATGTATTCTAATTTATTCCATTTCCCTGCGATGTTCCCCTGTGTGGGAGTTCTGCAATTTGCAGCTAAAATTGTATTTCTTTGTATTGCTGAGGTGTGAGATGAACCTGCGGAGGACAAACACCCCCTCCCCCCCTCCCAATGATTACCAGGAATACAGATCAGATGGGTTCACAGGACAGCTGGACATTAAAATGTTTACTCCACCCAAACATGATATAAGAGTAAAAAAAGTAATAATAATAAAAAAATAGTAAAAATACAAAAAATCTACCTATCTAGATAGATCTATATATCAGTGGCAGTGCACCCAAAAGAGTGCACAGGCACCGCCCCCTCCCTCCTGCCACCCCCTCTATCACCAATGCATTGCATGAATCTATCTATGGCCACCACTGCCACCCCCTATTTAGGTGCATGTCCCCTTTTTGGGCGCCGGGCTCCTGAATTACAGCAGCGGGGGGGAGGGGTGTTTTTGAAGCACCTGGGCACAGTGGCAGTGTTCAATGGGCACAGTGGCAGCATTTGATGGGCACAGTGGCAGCGTTTGGTCACAGTGGCTGCATTTGCAGGCACAGTGGCAGCGTTTGGGCACAGTGGCTGCATTTCATGGGCACAGTGGCAGCGTTTGTGCACAGTGGCAGCATTTGAGGGCACAGTGGCTGCATTTCATGGGCACAGTGGCAGCGTTTGTGCACAGTGGCAGCATTTGAGGGCACAGTGGCAGCGTTTTGGCACAGTGGCAGCATTTGAGGGCACAGTGGCTGCATTTGAGGGCACAGTGGCAGCATTTGAGGGCACAGGGGCAGCATTTGAGGGCACAGTGGCAGCATTTGATGGGCACAGTGGCAGCATTTGAGGGCACAGTGGCAGCATTTGAGGCCACAGTGGAAGCATTTGAGGGCACAGTGGCAGCATTTTAGGGCACAGTGGCAGCGTTTGGGCACAGTGGCAGCATTTGAGGGCACAGTGGCTGCATTTGATGATTTTTTTTCAGAAAATGCTGGAGGAAAATGGAGAGATTGATTCTTCTATATGGAGCCGCTCCTCCTATCCAGGCGCAAGGGGAGCCGCACTCCCTCCCTCTCTGGTCCGGCGTCTCCTCCCGCTTCCCTCCCTCTTCATGGTTACAATTCACCTGACCTGTAGTTTCTGCCCGCCCCCCCCGGCCTGACAGCTGAACTGAACTGGCGGCCGGCCGACTCCAGAGAAGCGGAGTGAGCGGGGCGGGGACAGAGAGCAGCCCAGCTATCTTGGGCCCCACAAGGACATTCGACCCAGCGGCCCCCGGCCCACTGGGAAAGTGCCAGTCTGGGCCTGACCCTAGCGCAGTGTTGCCAACCTAACATATTGAAATTTACTGGCATGACACCCAAAATTTACTGGCACAGCCAAATTTTTACTGGCATTTCCAAAAGTTACAAAATTACAGTTTTAAATGCAAATTTCAGTATGTGGGCTACAAATAAGTATAATATGCAATGTGATTTAAGATGGCTATTCAGGCAAAAAGCATATTTCTTATTTTATTTTCAATATAGTAAGGTCTCAGGGACAGGAAATTAGAATGGGAGGCACACACATGAAATTGACTCTCATAGAGACACTGACAGCAGTGTGCAGCAGCATAGATCACTGACACAACGCGTCCCCTCCTTAGTCACAGTGATAGTCTCTCTCCATGCCAGGTGGTCCCTTCAGTCCCCTCAAGTCCAAACAGCATTGACAGTCCCGCTCCCGGCTTGCCTTGCTCCCGTCCCACAGACCCGCACACAAGGCTCTGGCCGCTCGGCTTGGCTCCCTTGCACCATGACATCACACAAAACGCTCAGGCACTGCCTCCATCAGAACAGCCCCCCAACGGTACTGCCCGAACACACTTTAGCAGACACTTTGATGGTCTCGGCCGGCTCTGGACCCAAGCTGCGCATGCCCAGTTCCGAGCCAAGCGTCACAGCCATATTTTTTACTGGCAAACTTTTCCTCTTACTGGCATTTACTGGCAGGAGAAAAGTGCCCATTTTTTACTGGCTGCCAGTAAAAATACTGACGGTTGGCAACACTGCCCTAGCGACCACTGATGTCACTGGGAATCCCCACCAGGTAAGCAAAGGGGCGGGGATAGCAGTGAAATCACTGCCCAAATATCACTGTGATAACCTTATTTGGTCAATGATGTCACTACCGTCCCCGCCCCTTCCCTTATATAGCTTGTGGGGAGTTCTCGTGTGGCTAGCGATAGGATTGGTCGTTTTCATTCAGTTGCCTTTTTCTTTTCTTTCTTCCTTTTTTTTTGGACAAGTCAGTGGGCATCATAATTGACAATAAATATGGGAGGTAGATTTTTGGGGGATTTTTATTTTTACAAATAGAGGTCAAACATTTGTGTGTCTTTATTTCAAGGCTACAATCCTTGTGTTGTGAATAAGAAAAGGGGGGACTATGTAGGTCTAAATCATTCACATAGAGGGAGGGGCGGTATCTGGGGGTCCCCTTATTATTAAAGGGGCTTTCAGTTTCCGATAAGACCCCCATAACCACTGGCCAGGGTTGTGTAGATTCGGCCCTTGCCCCCCAGGCAGATCGGGTTTGTTTTTTAATTAATTTTGACAAATTCATTAATTCGGAAATATCTGAATTAACAAAAACCCATTTAACACATTTTTCTGGATGTCTGTAAATTCGAAAATTACTAAAAATTCCTAAATTCAAAAATGAGAAAATCTGAAATAATAACTAAATTAAATAACTAAAAAAAACTATAATTTAATAGTTAGTAATAGTGAATTTATTATTAATAAATGTATTATTAATAAATTCACTATTACTAACTATTAAATTATAGGTATTAGAATTTCCTTTCAAATTTGGCTGTCAGTAAACGTAACGAATACAAATTTATCCGAAGTTGCGAATTATCCGAAGTAACGAATGCCGCATCTAAACAAATGGAACGTAACAAATTAATAATAATAATAAATAACAATAATAATAATAATAAAAACTTTTTATTATTAATCTTATTTATTATTAATTAGTTTAATTCCATTTGTTTAACCACTTGACCAGTGGCAGTTAAACCTCCTTCCTAACCAGACCAATTTTCAGCTTTCGGTGCTCTCACACTTTGAATGACAATTACTCAGTCATGCAACACTGTACCCAAATGAATTTTGTGTCCTTTTTTTCACACAAACAGAGCTTTCTTTTGGTGGTATTTAATCACCGCTGGGTTTTTTATTTTTTGCGCTATAAATCAAACAATACAGAAAATTCGGTAAAAAAAATTCTTCGTTTCTATTAAAAATTATTGGCGAGTATTGGCGAGTATTGGCGAGTATTGGCAGAGTATTGGCAGAGTATTACAGTGTTGCACAGTGGTGGCAGAGCATTGCACAGTGGTGGCAGAGCATTGCACAGTGGTTGCAGAGCATTGCACAGTGGTGGCAGAGCATTGCACAGTGGTTGCAGAGCGTTGCACAATGGTGGCAGAGTATTGCACAGTGGTGGCAGAGCATTGCAGTGGTGGCAGAGCATTGCAGTGGTGGCAGAGTATTGCACAGTGGTTGCAGAGCATTGCACAGTGGTTGCAGAGCATTGCACAGTGGTGGCAGAGCATTGCACAGTGGTGGCAGAGCATTGCACAGTGGTTGCAGAGCATTGCACAGTGGTGGCAGAGTATTGCACAGTGGTTGCAGAGCATTGCAGTGGTGGCAGAGCATTGCACAGTGGTGGCAGAGCATTGCACAGTGGTGGCAGAGCATTGCACAGTGGTGGCAGAGCATTGCACAGTGATTGCAGAGCATTGCACAGTGGTGGCAGTGTATTGACCAGCGCTGTGGGCACTACACATCCAGCCCACAGAGCTGGTCCCGTCTCTCCCCCTCTCCGCTTCTCCCCTCTCTGTACCGATCGGTACAGAGAGGGGAGGGAGGAACCGGCGTCGTGACGTGACACCGGTTTGTGTACACGTGGTAAACGGCCGCTGTTCCCGAGTGCGTGCCCCAGGGGGCGCGCGGGAGCAAGTTTCTGGGAGGACGTCCACTTAGAACAAGCCGACCGCTCTGTGGCCGTCTTTCGACTATAGCGCGGTCGGCATGTGGTTAAATGCGGCATTCGTTATTTCAGATAATTCGCAACTTTGGATAAATTCGTATTCGTTACGATCACTAACAGCCAAATGTGAAATTACAATACCTATCATTTAATAGTTAGTAATAATTAAGTTATTGTTAGTTTAGTTATTTCAGATTTAAAAATGTATCCAAAGTTACGAATTATCCAAAATAACGAATGCCGCATCTAAAAAAATGGAACAGAACGAATTAATAATAAATAATAAAAAGTTTTTATTATTATTGTTATTTATTATTATTAATTTGTTACATTCCATTCGTTTAGATACGGCGTTCGTTATTTCAGATAATTCGTAACTTTGGATAAATTCGTTACGTTCACTAACAGCTAAATTTGAAATTAAATTCCAATACCTATAACTTAATAGTCAGTAATAGTTAAGTTATTATTAGTTTTTATTTTAGTTACATTTTTGGGTTTTCGGATTTTCGGATTTTCGAATTTACAAATTTTAGAATTTACAAATATTCAAATTTATGAATATTCTGAAAAATTTGTTAAACGTGTTTTCGTTCATTCGGATATTTCAGAATGAACTAATTTGTTGAGATTCATTTAAAAAAAAAAAATCGGAACAAAACAAATTGCACATAATTGTTATTGTTATTATTATTATTAAGGTTATTTATTAATAATATTTCGTTACGTTCCATTCGTTTAGATACGGCATTCGTTATTTCAGATAATTCGTAACTTTGGATAAATTCGTATTCGTTACGTTCACTAACAGCCAAATTTGAAAGGAAATTTGAAAACCTATCATTTAATAGTTAGTAATAGTTAATTTATTATTAGTTAGTTATTATTTCCGATTTTCAAATTTCTGAATTTATGAATATTCTGAAAAATTTGTTAAACGTGTTTTTGTTCATTCAGATATTTCAGAATTAACTAGTTTGTTGAGATTCATTAAAAGAAAAAAAAATCGGAACAAAACAAATTGCACATAATTCTTCTTCTTATTATTATTAAGGTTATTTGTTATTATTAATTTGTCATGTTCCATTTCTTTAGATGTGGCGTTCGTTATTTTAGATAATTCGTAACTTTGGATAAATTCGTATTCGTTACATTCACTAACAGCTAAATTTGAAATTAAATTCCAATACCTATAATTTAATAGTCAGTAATAGTTAAGTTATTATTAGTTTTTATTTTAGTTACATTTTTGGGTTTTTGAATTTTCGGATTTTCGAATTTTCGAATTTAGAAATATTTGAATTTATGAATATTCTGAAAAAAATTTTAAACGTGTTTTCGTTCATTTAGATATTTCAGAATTAACTAGTTTGTTGAGATTCATTAACCACTTTCACCCCCGAACCAATTGGCAGCCAAAGGACCAGGCCCCTTTTTGCGATTCGGCACTGCGTCGATTTAACTGACAATTGCGCGGTCGTGCGACGTGGCTCCCAAACAAAATTGGCATCCTTTTTTCCCACAAATAGAGCTTTCTTTTGGTGGTATTTGATCGCCCCTGCGGTTTTTATTTTTTGCGCTACAAACAAAAATAGAGCGACAATTTTGAAAACAATGCAATATTTTTTGCTTTTTGCTATAATAAATATCCCCAAAAAAAAAAATATATAAAAAAACATATTTTTTCCTCAGTTTAGGCCGATACGTATTCTTCTACATATTTTTGGTAAAAAAAATTGCAATTAGCGATTATTGATTGGTTTGCGCAAAAGTTATAGCGTTTACAAAATAGGGGATAGTTTTATAGCATTTTTATTAATATTTTTTTTTTTTTACTAGTAATGGCGGCGATCAGCGAATTTTATTGTGACTGCGACATTATGGCGGACACATCGGACATTTTTGACACATTTTTGGGACCATTGTCATTTATACAGCAATCAATGCTATTTAAATGCATTGATTCCTGTATAAATGACACTGGCAGTGAAAGAGTTAACCACTAGGGGGAGGGGAGGGGTTATGGGCTGTGACGTGTGTTGTGTTTTTTTACATTAGGGGGCGGGGCTGACGTCTGACGTCATTGATCGGCTTTCCCGATGACCGGGAACAGCCAATCAATGACAGGCAGAGTAGGAAGCGCGGGGAGAGGTTTGTTTACACAGACCTCTCCCCGTTCTTCAGCTCTGTGACCCGATCGCGGGACACCAGCGGCAATCGGGTCCACTGGTCCCGCGGCCGTGGTCCCGGAGCTCCCGACCGGGTCGCGAGAGCGCCGCTGGCGGCGTGCGCGCGACCCACGGGCAGGCAATTAAAGGGCCACGTACCCGTACGTGGTTTTGCCTAGCCGTGCCATTCTGCCGCAGTATATCTGCGTGAGGCGGTCGGGAAGCGGTTAATACTTAGTAAGTTAGTTAGTTATTCATTCAAATTTTCAGATTTTCTTTCTTACTTTCGGATTTTCGATTTTACGAATTGCGATCATATCGAATGGCCCGAAAAAAGAAAAAAAAATGAAATTAAAACAAACTATTTTTTTTTTAGGGCGTGGACATGTCTACCCCCCCCCCCCCCCCATGTTCAGGGTGTGTGACCTGATATAGTTCAGAAGGGGGGGTGGGGGTGCATTCTCACCTCACCCCTTTTCTCTTCTCATTTTTTTGCTCTTGGAGTTCCCCTGAAAATCTGTACAGGACCTTAAGGGGTCTGGTATTGATTTCCCGAGTAATATAACTTCCTTCTTTTTTTCTTTTTCTTTTTTGCATGAGCCACCCCCCCCCCCCCCCTAAAATCCATACCAGACTAAAAGGGTCTGCTATGCATCTTAAGTGGGGGGGGGAGGTGACCTCTTTGGTAGCACAAATTGCTAATCAGCCAATCACATGGCACAGCAACTCAATGCTCTTAGGCATCTAGACGTGGTGAAGACAACTTGACGAAGTTCAAACTGAGCATCAGAATGGGGAAGAAAGGGGATTGAAGTGACTTTGAACGTGGCATGGATGTTGGTGGCAGGCGGGCCGGTCTGAGTGTTTCTGGGATTTTCACACACAACCATCTCTCGGGGTTACAATGAATGGTGGGAAAAGGAGAAACTATCCAGTGAGCGGCAGTTGTTTTAAGGAAAATGCCTTGTTGATGTCAGAGGTCAGAGGAGAATGGGCAGACTGGTTCCAGATGATAGAAAGGTGACAGTAACTCAAATAACCACTCGTTACACCCAAGGTATGCAGAATATCATCTCTAAATGCACAGCACATCCAACCTTGAAGCAGATGGGCTACAGCAGCAGAAGACCACACCGGGTGCCCCTCCTGTCAGCTAAGAACAGGAAACCGAGGCTACAATTGGCACAGGATCACGAACATTGGACAATTGAAGATTGGAAAAACGATGCCTGATCTGATGAGTCTGGATTTCAGCTCCGACATTCAGATGGTGGGGTCAGAATTTGGCGCATGGATCCATCCTGCCTTGTATCACCGGCTCAGGCTGGTGGTGGGGGTGTAATGGTGTGGGGGATGGGATATCACCGGTTCAGGCTGGTGGTGGGGGTGTAATGGTGTGGGGGGGGGATGGGATATCACCGGTTCAGGCTGGTGGTGGGGGTGTAATGGTGTGGGGGATGGGATATCACCGGTTCAGGCTGGTGGTGGGGGTGTAATGGTGTGGGGGATGGGGTATCACCGTTTCAGGCTGGTGGTGGGGGTGTAATGGTGTGGGGGATGGGGTATCACCGGTTCAGGCTGGTGGTGGGGGGTGTAATGGTGGGGGGATGGGATATCACCGGTTAAGGCTGGTGGTGGGGGTGTAATGGTGGGGGGGATGGGGTATCACCGTTTCAGGCTGGTGGTGGGGGTGTAATGGTGTGGGGGATGGGGTATCACCGTTTCAGGCTGGTGGTGGGGGTGTAATGGTGTGGGGGATGGGGTATCACCGGTTCAGGCTGGTGGTGGGGGTGTAATGGTGGGGGGGATGGGATATCACCGGTTCAGGCTGGTGGTGGGGGTGTAATGGTGGGGGGTATGGGGTATCACCGGTTCAGGCTGGTGGTGGGGGTGTAATGATGTGGGGGGGGGTATTTTCTTGGCACACTTTGGGCCCCTTGGTACCAATTCAGTATGGTTTAAATGTCACGGCCTACCTGAGTATTGTTGCCGACCATGTCCATCCTTTTATGACTACAGTATCCCCATCCATCCTTCCTGCTTTCCATGTGCCATAGTGATCCTTCCTTTCTTCCATGTGCCATAGTGATTGCCATAGTGATCCTTCCTTTCTTCTATGAGCCATAGTGATCCTTCCTTTCTTCTATGAGCCATAGTGATCCTTCCTTTCTTCTATGAGCCATAGTGATCCTTCCTTTCTTCTATGAGCCATAGTGATCCTTCCTTTCTTCTATGAGCCATAGTGATCCTTCCTTTCTTCTATGAGCCATAGTGATCCTTCCTTTCTTCTATGAGCCATAGTGATCCTTCCTTTCTTCTATGAGCCATAGTGATCCTTCCTTTCTTCTATGAGCCAAAGTGATCCTTCCTGCCTTCTATGTGCCATAGTGATCCCTTCTTCCTGCTTTCCATGTGCCATAGTGATCCTTCCTTTCTTCCATGTGCCATAGGGATTCTTCCTTTCTTCCATGTGCCATAGTGATCCTTCCTTCCTTCCATGTGCCAAAGTGATCCTTCCTGCCTTCTATGTGCCATAGTGATCCCTTCTTCCTGCTTTCCATGTGCCATAGTGACCCTTCCTGCCTTCTATGTGCCATAGTGATCCTTCCTTTCTTCCATGTGCCATAGTGATCCTTCCTTTCTTCCACATGCCATAGTGATCCTTCCTTTCTTCCCTGTGCCCTAGGGATCCTTCCTTTCTTCCATGTGCCATAGTGATCCTTCCTTTCTTCCATGTGCCATAGTGATCCTTCCTTTCTTCTATGAGCCAAAGTGATCCTTCCTGCCTTCTATGTGCCATAGTGATCCCTTCTTCCTGCTTTCCATGTGCCATAGTGATCCTTCCTGCCTTCTATGTGCCATAGTGATCCTTCCTTTCTTCCATGTGCCATAGTGATCCTTCCTTTCTTCCACGTGCCATAGTGATCCTTCCTTTCTTCCACGTGCCATAGTGACCCTTCCTTTCTTCCATGTGCCATAGTGATCCTTCCTTTCTTCCATGTGCCATAGTGATCCTTCCTTTCTTCCATGTGCCATAGTGATCCTTCCTTTCTTCCATGTGCAATAGTGATCCTTCCTTTCTTCCATGTGCCATAGTGATCCTTCCTTTCTTCCATGTGCCATAGTGATCCACCCTGCCTTCTATGTGCCCTAGTGACCCTTCTTGCCTTCATTGTGCCATAGTGAACCTTCCTGCCTTCCAGGTGTCATAGTGATCCTTCCTTCCTGGCTCCCAGGTGTCATTGGTTATGGTAGCGTGTTTATAGCCACCAAACCACTTGGTACTGCAGTGCTATGTGGTTTGGTGTGGTACAAATGTAAAAAGTAGTGCTTTGCAGAGCGTCGCCATTCACTTGCACAGGTTGCGGTCGGTGGGCAGTAGTGCCCGCCAATGCATTAGGGGATATAACCCCCTGTCGCAGCCACGAAGCAAAGCATCACGGCTGCAGCATACTGTATGTACACCCCCCAGGCTGCTGCCTCTGCAGCTAAAGGGGATCTCTTGGCGAGATGGTAAAACCCTGTGGTTGAGCCATGGTTTTACCACCCTACAACCACTAATGTGAATGAGCCCTAAGTGTTGCATAAGATTTCCTTCTGATATTCATTTTTTCAAGCAATGCTGCTCTGTATATAGCAACTAGGCTCACTTTCTGTTTAATCGTCTCTCTTTAAGCCACTCCCACTGGTAGGCGCAACTGCAGTACTTATTCTTTAGCTCCACCCCCGGGTTCTTCGGCTCCTTCATAATCCTCTATTTTAAGCTCTCTGTCTATTTTCAGTTTACACAAAACAAGATGTATTGGAAGTTTTTTTGTAAATGATTGTGTCACACGATCCGAAAATCGTACGAAAAAATGCCGCATTCGAAGCGATCGTAGGATCATCGGATAGTATGTACGGGGAATTAAGGTTTATATGTATCCCGGAGACTCCGGCTTGTGTCACAGCAATCAAAGCATATTTTATAGGTACAGGGAAGCCCAGGTTTTGTTTAATCAGGTCCCTTAAACCCCTCCCACTGTCATGTTTGCCCATGTCCACTTTTTTGCTGCCAGGTCACTCTCTCCCTGAAATGTCCCTCATTCTCAAGTTCAAAAGTTGGGCGGTATGTGCATCTTCTGATGGCTCCTCCCAGCAGGATAATGCACCATGTCACAAAGCTCCAATCATCTCACCACTGGACAATGAGGTCACTGTCCTCCAATGGCCTCCACACTCACCAGATCTCATCCAAAGGTCTGCACACTCACCAGATCTCATCCAAAGGTCTGCACACTCACCAGATCTCATCCAAAGGTCTGCACACTCACCACATCTCATCCAAAGGTCTGCACACTCACCACATCTCATCCAAAGGTCTGCACACTCACCACATCTCATCCAAAGGTCTGCACACTCACCACATCTCATCCAAAGGTCTGCACACTCACCAGATCTCATCCAAAGGTCTCCACACTCACCAGATCTCATCCAAAGGTCTGCACACTCACCACATCTCATCCAAAGGTCTGCACACTCACCACATCTCATCCAAAGGTCTGCACACTCACCACATCTCATCCAAAGGTCTGCACACTCACCACATCTCATCTAAAGGTCTGCACACTCACCATATCTCTTCCAAAGGTCTGCACACTCACCAGATCTCATCCAATAGCCTCCACACTCACCACATCTCATCCAAAGGTCTCCACACTCACCAGATCTCATCCAATGGCCTCCACACTCACCACATCTCATCCAATGGCCTCCACACTCACCACATCTCATCCAAAGGTCTCCACACTCACCACATCTCATCCAATGGCCTCCACACTCACCACATCTCATCCAAGGGTCTGCACACTCACCAGATCTCATCCAAAGGTCTGCACACTCACCAGATCTCATCCAAAGGTCTGCACACTCACCACATCTCATCCAAAGGTCTGCACACTCACCAGATCTCATCCAATGGCCTCCACACTCACCACATCTCATCCAAAGGACTCCACACTCACCAGATCTCATCCAATGGCCTCCACACTCACCACATCTCATCCAATGGCCTCCACACTCACCACATCTCATCCAAAGGTCTCCACACTCACCAGATCTCATCCAATGGCCTCCACACTCGCCACATCTCATCCAAGGGTCTGCACACTCACCAGATCTCATCCAAAGGTCTGCACATTAACCAGATCTCATCCAAAGGTCTGCACACTCACCAGATCTCATCCAAAGGTCTGCACACTCACCAGATCTCATCCAAAGGTCTCCACACTCACCAGATCTCATCCAAAGGTCTGCACATTAACCAGATCTCATCCAAAGGTCTGCACACTCACCAGATCTCATCCAAAGGTCTGCACACTCACCAGATCTCATCCAAAGGTCTCCACACTCACCACATCTCATCCAATGGCTTCCACACTCACCACATCTCATCCAAAGGTCTGCATACTCACCACATCTCATCCAAAGGTCTCCACACTCACCACATCTCATCCAAAGGTCTGCACACTCACCAGATCTCATCCAAAGGTCTGCACACTCACCACATTTCATCCAAAGGTCTGCACACTCACCATATCTCATCCAAAGGTCTGCACACTCACCACATCTCATCCAAAGGTCTGCACACTCACCACATCTCATCCAAAGGTCTGCACACTCACCAGATCTCATCCAAAGGTCTGCACACTCACCAGATCTCATCCAAAGGTCTGCACACTCACCAGATCTCATCCAAAGGTCTGCACACTCACCAGATCTCATCCAAAGGTCTGCACACTCACCAGATCTCATCCAAAGGTCTGCACACTCACCAGATCTCATCCAAAGGTCTGCACACTCACCAGATCTCATCCAATAGAGCACCTTTTTTGTAATGTGGTGGAACGGGAGATTTGGCATCATGGATGTGCAGCCGACAAATCTGCAGCGACTGTGTGATGTTATCAGGTCACTATGGAGCAAAATCTCTGAGGAACGTCTCCAACACCTTGTTATATCTATACCACCAAGAATGAAATGCAGTTCTGAAGGCAAAAAGGGCTCCAACCCCAAACCTTCCAACCGTTCCGGATTTGCCGGGACCACTCTGGGATTTTAAGTAAATCCCGGTGTCTTGCTGAATCCCGCATTTGACTCTGCCTGTCAGTGTGCGCTGCACAGTACCCCCACCTCCCCCGCCCGCCTGCTCGCCGGCCCACTCTTCAGAATGGGAGAGGAGATGGGCTAGATCTGCTCCACCTCCTCCCCGTGTCCCCCTGTGCCCGCCTACAAACCCCTGCGTACAGCCAATGCTGTGCCTGTGAAGGGATTGTATGGGCGGGAAATTTGAAGTAGTGCACACGATGCCGCTGCCTGAGCCTCAGGAGAACAGCCGCCTTCAGGTGGGTCAAAGTCTGTCACTGAATTTACCTCTCTCTCTCTCACTCTTCCTTCCATGTGCCATAGTGATCCTGCCTTTCATGTTCCATAGTGATCCTGCCTTCCATGTGCCATAGTGATCCTGCTTTCCATCTACCCAAGTGATCCAGCCTTCCATGTAACTTAGTGATCCTTTCTGCTTTCCATGTACCATACTGATCCTTCCTTCCATGTGCCATAGTTATCCAGCCTTCCATGTGACTTAGTGATCCTTGCTGTCTTGCATGTACCATACTGATCCTTCCTTCCATGTGCCATATTGACCCAGCCTTCCATGTGCCTTGAGGCGACTCAGTTCGCATTGTAGCGCTATACAAATCATTCATTCATTCATGTGCAATACTGATCCGTTCTACTTTCCATGTACCATACTGATCCTTCCTTCCTGCCTTCCATGTGTCATAGTAATCCTTCTTGCCTTGTATGTGTCATAGTGATCCTTCCTGCCTTTCATGTACCATAGTGATTCTTTCTTACTTCCACGCGCCATATTGATCCTTCCTGCCTTCTTTCCTACTTCCATATGCCATAACAATCCTTCCTGCTTTCCATGTACCATAGTGATTCTTCCTGACTTCCACATGCCATATTGATCCTTCCTTCGTGCCTTCTTTCCTACTTCCATATGCCATAACAATCCTTCCTGCTTTCCATGTACCATAGTGATTCTTCCTGACTTCCACATGCCATATTGATCCGTCCTTCCTGCCTTCTTTCCTACTTCCATATGCCATAACAATCCTTCCTGACTTCCATGTACCATAGTGATCCTTCCTGCCTTCTATGTGTCATAGTGATCCTTCCTGCTTTCCATGTACCATAGTGATTCTTCCTGACTTCCACATGCCATATTGATCCTTCCTTCCTGCCTTCTTTCCTACTTCCATATGCCATAACAATCCTTCCTGACTTCCATGTGTCATAGTGATCCTTCCTGCCTTCTATGTGTCATAGTGATCCTTCCTGCCTTCCATGTTCCATAGTGATCCTTCCTGCTTTCCATGTACCATAGTGATTCTTCCTGACTTCCACATGCCATATTGACCCTTCCTTCCTGCCTTCTTTCCTACTTCCATATGCCATAACAATCCTTCCTGTTTTCCATGTACCATAGTGAGTCTTCCTGACTTCCACATGCCATATTGATCCTTCCTTCGTGCCTTCTTTCCTACTTCCATATGCCATAACAATCCTTCCTGCTTTCCATGTACCATAGTGATTCTTCCTGACTTCCACATCCCATATTGATCCTTCCTTCCTGCCTTCTTTCCTACTTCCATATGCCATAACAATCCTTCCTGACTTCCATGTGTCATAGTGATCCTTCCTGCCTTCTATGTGTCATAGTGATCCTTCCTGCCTTCCATGTTCCATAGTGATCCTTCCTGCTTTCCATGTACCATAGTGATTCTTCCTGACTTCCACGTGCCATATTGATCCTTCCTTCCTGCCTTCTTTCCTACTTCCATATGCCATAACAATCCTTCCTGACTTCCATGTGTCATAGTGATCCTTCCTGCCTTCTATGTGTCATAGTGATCCTTCTTGCCTTCCATGTTCCATAGTGATCCTTCCTGCCTTCTTTTCCTACTTCCATATGCCATAACAATCCTTCCTGACTTCCATGTACCATAGTGATCCTTCCTGCTTTCCATGTACCATAGTGATCCTTCTTGCTTTCCATGTACCATAGTGATTCTTCCTGACTTCCACGTGCCATATTGATCCTTCCTTCCTTTTTTCCATATACCAAAGTGATCCCTCCTTCCTTTCTTCCACATACCGTAGTGATCCCTCTCTAAGGGTTGGTTCACACTGGAGACTCCGGTTTATGGCACAGCAATCAAACCATATTTTATAGGTACAAGGGAGCCCAGGTTTTTTTTAACCGCTGCTCTTAAGCCCCTCCCACTATCATGTTTGGTCACATCCACTTTTTTCTAAGTTCAAAAGTTGGAAGATATGCAACCGGTAATAGCAGGGTGTACCTAATAAAGTGGCCGGTGAGTGTATATATATATATTTTTTTTTTTTTTAAACAAGGAAGCCGACAGTAAAATGTAATTTGCTGGCAATTTTAAAACTTTTTTTCCGTTGTGAATGTTAGGGCAGCTCAGTGGCGGCCCGTCTATTGGGGGGGGACCGGTGCCGCCTCCCCTATCCATGCATGCGACCCCCTAATCTACATGCAGTTCGCTGGACGCATGGATTCCAATGAGGGATTTTTTTTTCTTTTGTGAAGCACGTGATTAGAGCCTGAGGCTTCAAAAAAGGGTGTTGGCTCTGGGGGGGGGGGGGGGGGGGCGCAGAATGAATATTCGCTATTGTCACACTGATTCTGCCTCCCGGCCAATCAGTAAGCCGGTGGTCCTGAGACCTGTTTCCCGATTGGCCGAAAGAGGAAGCAACCCTATTGGCCGAAGGAGGAGGAGGGAGGAGACGCACGGTGAAGACACCGGTGAGGAGAAGTAAGGGAAGCCGGCCACCCATCGCCCGGAGGGGAGCGCTGCCCAGGGTAAGTGTTGGGTTTTCTATTTTTCGGGTCCGTCGGGTGGCGTGATTAAAGATGGATGGACACTTTTTTTTTAATAAAAGAATTGTCAAAAACGGTCTATTGTGGTTTTTACTTTTTGACACTTTGTGTTGGTGAATGGGTAGGGGTACAATGTACCCGATACCCATTCACATAGGGGGGGGGCAGGATCTGGGGGCCCCCCTTAGTAAAGAAGGCTTCCAGATTCCGATAAGCCCCCCCCACCCACAGACCCCGACAACCAATGGCCAGGGTTGTCAGGAAGAGGCTCTTGTCCCCTTTGGGGCCCCCCCCATGTTGAGGGCATGTGGCCTGGTATGGTTCAAGAGGGGGGGCATCACCCACTTGCCCCCCTTATCTTGTCCTCCAGGTTGCGTGCTCGGATAAGGGTCTGGTATGGATTTTGGAGGGGGAACCCACGCCAATTTTTTCAATTTATTTTGGCGTGGAGTTCCCCCTAAAATCCATACCAGACCCAAAGGGCATGGTATGGACTGGGGTGGGGGGGAACAAACCCTACGCCATTTTTTTCCTCACCATGTGCATTAGAAGATGCAGCAAGTCCCGCCTCCTTTAGAGCCCCGCCCCATTTCCTGGTTGGAGAACGTCCAGCATGTGCTCCCCTCTGATCCATACCTCCCAACTGTCCCGGATTTGGAGGGACTGTCCCGGATTTGGAGAAATGTCCCGGATTTGGAGGGACTGTCCCGGATTTGGAGAAATGTCCCTCTGTCCCTCATTCCTCCTCATTTGTCCCTCATGTTGCTCTGATCTATATAGTTATATATAAAATGCATTTTTTTATCTATCAAAAATTGTTTTCCAGAGCTAAACCTTTTATCCAAATTCTAAATTGCTGCATTTGTAAATTCCAAAATCCAATATAAAGAAATATTAGTGGGAGAAAAAGGCACTTGTGGGTTTCACCAATCTTGTTTTTTTTTTTTGTACAATTCTCCTTTAAGGGGGCGTGGCTGGGGGTGTGTCCTATGTCTGCATACTTTTAGGTGTCCCTCGTTCCCAGCTCAGAAAGTTGGGAGGTGTGCTGATCTAGTTTCACATATTTCCGGGGGGGGGGGGCAATCATTTACTTTGTATTACATTCCACTGTCCAATGAGAATGCACACACCCCGGCCTTCTCCCAGCACAGGGGAGGATTTGAGGTGACGCGTTCACTTTAAGAATCAGAGTGTGGCAGGAGACTGGGCCCCGCCTCCCGGATCCCGCACGCTGCAGAGGGGCACGTGTCCCGGGGTGGGCGGGGAGAAGAGGCGGGGCCCGGTGTCACTTCTGACCAGCGCGGAGTGAGGTGGGCGGGGCGAAGGGCGGGGGCAGACTGTGAAAGTTTGACGGGGCAGCGAAGGGGTGAGTGGGATGGGCAGTGGGCGGGAAGAGTAGCGACGATGTGGGCGTGTCAAGGGAACTTTACAAGGCCGAGGTGAGAGTGGTGGGCGGGGGAAAGGCGTGACCTACGCGGATGTGGGTGTGTCCGGGCTCTCGGGGATCAGGCAGCGTGGCCGCATTGCGCAGGCGCAGCCAGACGTGGCAGCCAGGGATGGCGGCTCCGGGAAGGATGAGAAGATTGCTGCCGGTGCTGGTGAGTGAGAGCCGGAGAGAGGAACACCGGAGACACCGGCTGTGTGACACTGATCACTGCCCGGAGATACTGATCACTTCCCCCTCCACTGATCACTATCCCCCCCTCCACTGATCACTGTCCCCCCCTCCACTGATCACTGTCCCCCCCTCCACTGATCACTGCCCCCCCTCCACTGATCACTGCCCGGAGATACTGATCACTTCCCCCTCCACTGATCACTGTCCCCCCCCCCCCCCTCCACTGATCACTGTCCCCCCCCCTCCACTGATCACTTCCCCCCCCCCCCCCCTCCACTGATCACTTCCCCCCCCCTCCACTGATCACTGTCCCCCCCCTCCATTGATCACTGCCCCCCCCTCCACTGATCACTGCCCCCCCCCTCCACTGATCACTGCCCCCCCCCCTCCACTGATCACTGTCCCCCCCCCCTCCACTGATCACTGTCCCCCCCCTCCACTGATCACTGTCCCCCCCCCTCCACTGATCACTGTCCCCCCCCCTCCACTGATCACTGTCCCCCCCCCTCCACTGATCACTGTCCCCCCCCCACCCCCCCCCCTCCACTGATCACTGTCCCCCCCCCCCCTCCACTGATCACTGGCCCCCCCCCCCCCTCCACTGATCCCCCCCCCCCCTCCACTGATCACTTCCCCCCCCCTCCACTGATCACTGTCCCCCCCCCCCTCCACTGATCACTGTCCCCCCCCCCCCCCACTGATCCCCCCCCCCTCCACTGATCACTGTCCCCCCCCCCCCCCCCCCCCCTCCACTGATCACTGTCCCCCCCCCTCCACTGATCACTGCCCCCCCCCTCCACTGATCACTTCCCCCCCCCCCTCCACTGATCACTGTCCCCCCCCCTCCACTGATCACTGTCCCCCCCCTCCACTGATCACTGCCCCCCCCCCCACTGACTGTCCCCCCCCCCCACTGATCACTGTCCCCCCCCTCCACTGATCACTGTCCCCCCCCCTCCACTGATCACTGTCCCCCCCCCCCCTCCACTGATCACTGTCCCCCCCCCTCCACTGATCACTGTCCCCCCCCCCCCACTGATCACTGTCCCCCCCTCCACTGATCATTGTCCCCCCCCTCCACCCCCCCCCCGCCCCCCGACT
The DNA here is from genome assembly GCA_028564925.1 of Lithobates sylvaticus. Taxonomy (NCBI): domain Eukaryota; kingdom Metazoa; phylum Chordata; class Amphibia; order Anura; family Ranidae; genus Lithobates; species Lithobates sylvaticus. The sequence goes on along the minus strand of CM053031.1, from coordinate 7,299,049 downwards.
GTCCCCCCCCCCCACTCCATCTCCCTGCCCCCCCCTCCACTGATCACTTCCCCCCCCCTCCACTGATCCCCCCCCCCCCTCCACTGATCACTGTCCCCCCCCTCCATTGCCCCCTGTCCCCCCCCCCTCCACTGATCACTGTCCCCCCCCCCTCCACTGATCACTGTCCCCCCCCCTCCACTGATCACTGCCCCCCCCCCTCCACTGATCACTGTCCCCCCCCCTCCACTGATCACTGGCCCCCCCCCCCTCCACTGATCACTGTCCCCCCCCTCCCCTGATCACCCCCCCCCCCTCCCCCCCTCACTGTCCCCCCCCTCCATTGATCACTGCCCCCCCCCCCCCCCACTGATCACCCCCCCCCCCTCCACTGATCACTGTCCCCCCCCCCCACTGATCACTGTCCCCCCCCCCCCCCACTCCCCCGGCCCCTCCCCCCCCTCACCGATCCCCCCCCCCCACTGATCATTGTCCCCCCCCCTCCACTGATCCCCCCCCCCCCCCCCCCCCAGTCACCCTCCCCCCCCCCCACCCACCCCCCCCCCCCTCCACTGATCACTGTCCCCCCCCCTCCACTGATCATTGTCCCCCCCCCTCCCCCCCCCCCCCCCCCACCCTGTCCCCCCCCCCCTCCTCCACTGATCACTGTCCCCCCCCCCCCTCCCTGATCACCCCCCCCTCCCTGATCACTGTCCCCCCCCCCACCCCCTCCACTGATCACTCCCCCCCCCCCCCCCCACTGTCCCCCCCCCCTCCACTGATCACCCCCCCCTCCACTGCATCCCCCCCCCCCCCTCCACTGATCACACTGATCACTCCCCCCCCCTCCACTGATCACCCCCCCCCCCCCCCCCCCCCCCCCCACTGATCACTGTCCCCCCCCCTCCACTGATGTCCCCCCCCCCACTGCCCCCCCCCCCCTCCACTGATCCACTGTCCCCCCCCTCCCTGATCACTGCCCCCCCCCCCCACTCCTGCCCGTCCCCCCCACTGATCACCCCCCCCCCCTCCCCCCCCCCCCACTGATCACTGTCCCCCCCCCCCCCCTGTCCCTGTCCCCTCCCCCCTCCCCTCCCCCCCCCCCCCCCCCCCTCCACTCCCCCCCCCCCCCTGCCCCCCCCCCCCCCCTCCCCCCCCCCCCCCCCCCTGTCCCCCCCCTCCCCTCCCCCCCTGTCCCCCCCCCCCACTGTCCCCCCCCCCCCCTCCCCCCCTGTCACTGCCCCCCCCCCCCTCCAACTGATCACTGTCCCCCCCCCCCCCCCCCCACTGATCCCCCCCCCCCCCTCCCCTGATCACTGTCCCCCCCCCTCCCCTGATCGCCCCCCCCTCCAC
>CM053031.1:7237717-7292717 GCA_028564925.1 Lithobates sylvaticus | reverse complement strand
TGATCACTGTCCCCCCCCCTCCCCTGATCACTGTCCCCCCCCCCCTCCACTGATCCCTGTCCCCCCCCCCCCCCCCCCCCCACTGATCACCCCCCCCCCCCCTCCACTGATCACGGCCCCCCCCCTCCACTGATCACTGTCCCCCCCCCCCCACTATCACCCCCCCCCCTCCACTGATCACTGTCCCCCCCCCCCCCACTGATCACTGCCCCCCCCCCCCCCCCCACTCCCCCCCCCCCCCTGTCCCCCCCCCTCCACTGATCACTGTCCCCCCCCCTCCACCACCCCCCCCCCTCCACTGATCACTGTCCCCCCCCCCCCCCCTCCACTGATCACTGTCCCCCCCCCCCCCACTGATCACTGTCCCCCCCCCCTCCACTGATCACTGTCCCCCCCCCCTCCACTGATCACTGTCCCCCCCCCCCACCACTGTCCCCCCCCCCTCCACTGATCACTGTCCCCCCCCCCCCTCCACTGATCACTGTCCCCCCCCTCCACTGATCACTGCCCCCCCCCCCTCCCACTGATCACCCCCCCCCCCTCCACTGATCACTGTCCCCCCCCCCCCCTCCACTGATCACTGTCCCCCCCCCTCCCTGATCCTGTCCCCCCCCCCCTCCACTGATCACTGTCCCCCCCCCCCTCCACTGATCACTGTCCCCCCCCCCTCCACTGATCACTGTCCCCCCCCCCCCCCTCCACTGATCACTGTCCCCCCCCCCCCCCCCTCCACTGATCACTGTCCCCCCCCCCTCCACTGATCACTGCCCCCCCCCCCCTCCCCTGATCACTGTCCCCCCCCTCCACTGATCACTGTCCCCCCCCCCCTCCACTGATCACTGCCCCCCCCCCTCCACTGATCACTGTCCCCCCCCCTCCACTGATCACTGTCCCCCCCCCCCCTCCACTGATCACTGTCCCCCCCCCCCTCCACTGATCACTGTCCCCCCCCCCCCTCCACTGATCACTGTCCCCCCCCCCCCCTCCACTGATCACTGCCCCCCCCCCCCCCTCCACTGATCACTGTCCCCCCCCCCCCTCCACTGATCACTGTCCCCCCCCCCCCCCTCCACTGATCACTGTCCCCCCCCCCCCCTCCACTGATCACTGTCCCCCCCCCCCCCCTCCACTGATCACTGTCCCCCCCCCCCTCCACTGATCACTGTCCCCCCCCCCCTCCACTGATCACTGTCCCCCCCCCCCCTCCACTGATCACTGTCCGCCCCCCCCCCTCCACTGATCACTGTCCCCCCCCCCTCCACTGATCACTGTCCCCCCCCCCTCCACTGATCACTGTCCGCCCCCCCCCCCCTCCACTGATCACTGTCCCCCCCCCCTCCACTGATCACTGTCCGCCCCCCCCTCCACTGATCACTGTCCCCCCCCCCTCCACTGATCACTGTCCCCCCCCCCTCCACTGATCACTGTCCGCCCCCCCCCTCCACTGATCACTGTCCGTCCCCCCCCCCCCCCCCTCCACTGATCACTGTCCGTCCCCCCCCCCCCCCCTCCACTGATCACTGTCCGCCCCCCCCCCTCCACTGATCACTGTCCGCCCCCCCCCCTCCACTGATCACTGTCCGCCCCCCCCTCCACTGATCACTGTCCGCCCCCCCCCCCTCCACTGATCACTGTCCGCCCCCCCCCTCCACTGATCACTGTCCGCCCCCCCCCTCCACTGATCACTGTCCGCCCCCCCCCTCCACTGATCACTGTCCGCCCCCCCCCTCCCGCCCCCCCCCCTCCACTGATCACTGTCCGCCCCCCCCCCTCCACTGATCACTGTCCGCCCCCCCCCCTCCACTGATCACTGTCCGCCCCCCCCCCTCCACTGATCACTGTCCGCCCCCCCCCCTCCACTGATCACTGTCCGCCCCCCCCCCCTCCACTGATCACTGTCCCCCCCCCCCCTCCACTGATCACTGTCCCCCCCCCCCCCTCCACTGATCACTGTCCGCCCCCCCCCCCCCCCCTCCACTGATCACTGTCCGCCCCCCCCCCCCCTCCACTGATCACTGTCCCCCCCCCCCCCCCCCCCCTCCACTGATCACTGTCCCCCCCCCCCCCCACCCCCCCCCTCCCCTGATCACTGTCCGCCCCCCCCCCCCTCCACTGATCACTGTCCGCCCCCCCCCCCCCTCCACTGATCACTGTCCCCCCCCCCCCCCCCCTCCACTGATCACTGTCCGCCCCCCCCCCCTCCACTGATCACTGTCCGCCCCCCCCCCTCCACTGATCACTGTCCGCCCCCCCCCCTCCACTGATCACTGTCCCCCCCCCCCCCCTCCACTGATCACTGTCCGCCCCCCCTCCACTGATCACTGTCCCCCCCCCCCCTCTGATCACTGTCCCCCCCCCCTCCACTGATCACTGTCTTCCCCTCCCCCCCCCCCCCTCGACTGATCAATGTCCTGCATACCTTAGTGCAGATTGTAAACTCTGGTTAGATTTTTCTGTCCATCCTGTGCTCCTGCTCTGCCCTGCACTACTTTTCCTCTTCATTTACATGAAGATGGAAATTTTGATGTGTGGAGATCAGGAAATGAGGAGCTGGGGCAGCACTGCTTTGACCAGCCCGCTGTCTGTGGTCACCACTATATATGTGTGCGTATATAATGCACGCTGTGAGTGGCCCCAACAATCCGTGCCAGAGGTTCAAATACCCTCTGTGTGATCGCTGCCCATCCAATACCCAATCATCTGCCTGGGAAGCAATGGGAGGCGAGTGTATCTTCTCCCGAATAATAGGAAATGTTCTCCGATACAAATACATACAATGTAACCGTCACTGAAATCCCCCGATTACTGTCCCCGCCCACAATGGGGAGATTTCCCTCCAGTAGTTTGTGTCTCTGCCCCTCCCACAATGGGGAGATTTCCTGCAGTAGTTTGTGTCTCTGCCCCTCCCACAATGGGGAGATTTCCCTCCAGTAGTTTGTGTCTCTGCCCCTCCCACAATGGGGAGATTTTGTCGCAGTAGTTTGTGTCTCTGCCCCTCCCACAATGGGGAGATTTCCTCGCAGTAGTTTGTGTCTCTGCCCCTCCCACAATGGGGAGATTTCTCACAGTAGTTTGTGTCTCTGCCCCTCCCACAATGGGGAGATTTCCTCGCAGTAGTTTGTGTCTCTGCCCCTCCCACAATGGGGAGATTTCCTCACAGTAGTTTGTGTCTCTGCCCCTCCCACAATTGGCAGATTTCCTCGCAGTAGTTTGTGTCTCTGCCCCTCCCACAATGGGGAGATTTCCTCGCAGTAGTTTGTGTCTCTGCCCCTCCCACAATGGGGAGATTTCCTCACAGTAGTTTGTGTCTCTGCCCCTCCCACAATGAAGTTCTTCTGTTTAATTTCCATCTTATCGTACGTTCCGTATGTCCGTTTCTTTCCTCCCTCCGTTGGTGGATGAGAAGTGAACACACATGTATGTCTGTGGGTCAGTGTACGATCGTACGCCGACATCCGCCTCTGGTGAGTTCCGTTTTTTTGAGACGGGTGAAAACACTTTTTTTTCTTCTGTTTGTTTAAAAAAACGTAACGGACAAAAAACGGATGTTGACGGACGACATACGTTTTTAAACCCCCCCCCCTCTTCTTTTTTTTTTTACCCCCTCTTTCCGCACACTGTATATAGCTGGTTGCTTGGGAGGGGGCCGGGCACCGCGTCCTCAACCGATGAGCCGTCAGCGGGGAACACCGCTGATTGTGAAAATTAATAAATTGCCGGCCCAAAAAAAAAAAAAACGGCGTGGGGTCCCCTTTGGGTCTAGTATGGATTCAGAGGGGACCCCCCCCCCCCAAATCCAAACTAAAACCTTATCCAAGTATGCAGCTCGGCAGGTAAGGAAAGAGAGGTGATGAGCGATTCCCCCCCCCCCCCCCCCTCCATGAACCATACCAGGCCACATGCCCCCCCTTAAAGCACCGTGCCCCCATGTTGATGGGGACAAAGGCCTCTTCCCGACAACCCTGGCCGGTGGTTGTCGGGGTCTGCAGGTGGGGGGGGGGCTGATTGGAATATGGAAGCCCCCTCTAACAAGGGGGCCTCCGGAACCCGCCACCCCCCACCGGAATGGGTATCGGGTATATTGTACCCCTACTCATTCACCCCAAAAAGCAGTAAAATGTAAAAAAAACAAAAGCCATTTTTTGACAAGTTCTTCATAAAATAAAAAAAAAATAGCTCTGAGCCGTCTTCTCCGTAGCCTCCGGTTAAGTCGCTCCTCTTTGGTAGCCTTCGTCCTCCGTTGTGTTATTCCCTGCTGTCTGACATCTCTTATATAGCCATGGGGGCGTGGCCATCCGATGACATCACCCGGCGAGCCCGCTTTTTGTGAGCATAAAAGCCCCTCCCAAAGCACCCATTGAGGGCATGCGGCCTGGTATGGTACGGGAGGGGGCACGCTCGCTCGCCCGCCCCCTCTTTCCTCAACTGCCAGGCTGCATGCGTGGGTAGGGGTCTGGTATGGATTTTGAGGGGGACCCCACGCCATTTTTTTTTTTTTTTTTGCCGCGGGGTGGTCCCTTACAAATCCATCCTAGACCCGAAGGGCCTGCTATGGACCTGGGGGGTGCATATCTTCTTCTTCTCCTTCTTCTCCTTCTTCTCCTTCTTCTCCTCCTTCTCCTTCTCCTTCTTCTTCCTTCTCCTTCTCTTTCTCTTTCTTCTTCTTCTCCTTCTCTTTCTTCTTCTTCTTCTCTTTCTCTCTTCTCTTTCTCTTTCTCTTTCTTCTTCTTCTTCTTCTCCTTCTCTTTCTTCTCCTTCTTTTTCTTCTCCTTCTCTTTCTTCTCCTTCTCTTTCTTCTCCTTCTCCTTCTCTTTCTTCTCCTTCTCTTTCTTCTCCTTCTCTTTCTTCTCCTTCTCTTTCTTCTCCTTCTCTTTCTTCTCCTTCTCTTTCTTCTCCTTCTCTTTCTTCTCCTTCTCTTTCTTCTCCTTCTCCTTCTCTTTCTTCTTCTCCTTCTCCTTCTCTTTCTTCTCCTTCTCTTTCTTCTCCTTCTCTTCTTCTCCTTCTCTTTCTTCTCCTTCTCTTTCTTCTCCTTCTCTTTCTTCTCCTTCTCTTTCTTCTCCTTCTCTTTCTTCTCCTTCTCTTTCTTCTCTTCTCTTTCTTCTCCTTCTCTTCCTTCTTCTTCTTCTCCTTCTTTTCTTCTTCTCCTTCTCTTTCTTCTCTCCTTTCTCTTTTTTCTCCTTCTCTTTCTTCTCCTTCTCTTTTCTTTCTTCTCCTTCTCTTTTTCTCCTCTCTCTTTCTTCTCTTCTCTTTCTTCTCCTTCTCTTTCTTCTCCTTCTCTTTCTTCTCCTTCTCTTTCTTCTCCTTCTCTTTCTCTTTCTTCTCCTTCTCCTTCTCTTTCTTCTCCTTCTCCTTCTCTTTCTTCTTCTTCTCCTTCTCTTTCTTCTTCTTCTCCTTCTCTTTCTTCTTCTTCTCCTTCTCTTTCTTCTTCTTCTCTTCTCTTTCTTCTTCTTCTCCTTCTCTTTCTTCTTCTTCTCCTTCTCTTTCTTCTTCTTCTCCTTCTCTTTCTTCTTCTTCTCCTTCTCTTTCTTCTTCTTCTCCTTCTCTTTCTTCTTCTTCTCCTTATCTTTCTTCTTCTTCTCCTTCTCTTTCTTCTTCTTCTCCTTCTCTTTCTTCTTCTTCTCCTTCTCTTTCTTCTCCTTCTCCTTCTCTTTCTTCTTCTTCTCCTTCTCTTTCTTCTTCTTCTCCTTCTCTTTCTTCTTCTTCTCTTTCTTCTTCTTCTCCTTCTCTTTCTTCTTCTTCTCTTTCTTCTTCTTCTCTTTCTTCTCCTTCTCTTCTCTTTCTTCTTCTTCTCTTTCTTCTCCTTCTCTTTCTTCTTCTTCTCTTTCATCTCTTTCTTCTCCTTCTCTTTCTTCTTCTTCTCTTTCTTCTTCTTCTTCTTCTTCTTCTTCTTCTTCTTCTTCTCCTCTTTCTTCTTCTCCTTCTCCTTCTCCTTCTCTTTCTTCTTCTTCTTCTCCTTCTCTTTCTTCTTCTTCTTCTCTTTCTTCTTCGCCACTGTGCAGCTCGTTTTGCACAGAGTGGCCCCGAACCTGGTCTTCTGGGGTCCCTCGGCTCCTCCCCCGCAAGAACTAACCACCTTCATGTGAGCTCTCTCGCATGGTGGCTAGTTCTTGCAGGCGCGCTCCCGTGATACAGCCGGCGGTCGTAGCTGCTCACTGTATCCCTTCGCCCCCCCCCCCCGGCGCACCACAATGGCTGCGCTGCTTTCAATCCATCCACTCTAGCCAATCAACGGCCAGGCTGAGCGTCGAAGAGGACATCGGGGGCGAGCGCAGCAGGTGAACGGGCTCAGGTAAGTAAAACGGGGTTGGGGGGCTGGTATTGTCGGATGCATTAAGGTGAAAAAACGCAAACCTTTACAACCCCTTTAAGATTGACATCTGTATCCCTTTTATTTTTTTTTGTTTTTTTTATAGTACTTTTTTTACACGATTTTATTTTATTTTTTGTTTTATAGTACTTTTTTTACAAAAAAAAAAGTAACTAAATAAAAATCTGTGTGGAAGGATCGTAGTGCAGTAATGTGATCTGTGAGGTTTTGATTTGTTTCCTGGAAGTCCTCTAATGACTTTACAGAGTCTTGAAGGAATGCAGGAAGACTCTGGCGCCCCTCCCCCCTCCTCCATAGACTTTGACATGAATTTGGACCCTTCCCATCCTCACTCAGTTCCTGCTCTTGTCTGTATAATAAATCTGTCGCATTGTCCCCTCTGTGGGGTTACAGGGGCTCTCCGCACCCGGGGGGCCACGCCTAGGTGCCGGGGAAGCTCTGCTCTTTCTGGTGTCCGCGGCTCCTCATTTGCTGCGTTTTTCTGATGCGAACCTTCGTCGGACGCCGTCCGCTTTTCACCAAGGGGGGTCCCTCTTCATAACCTGCCTTTTTTATATGAATGCGTTTTTTGTTGTCGCACGGTACACGGGGCAGCTGACCGCACAGAAAGCACGCAAAATTGTACCGGATGGGGCTTGATTCGCACTTCTCTCCGGCCCCCTGTGTCGCGGTTTACCCTGCGTGGCGTCACGTTTTGTTGTGAGTGGGGACATATGGGTTCCATTAAACTTGAATGCGCCCCCCCCAAAATGATCGCATCATCTTTGTGTTGGTGGAGTGTCAGTATGAAGCAGAGAGACTGCAGACCCCGATCTTCCCAGTGAATGGTTTTGGATTGGAAGGGATGGGGGCGGGGTGGTAATGGTTGTGTCAGCAGGAGGCGGCAAAGAAACAGCAGTGCACTGATCTTCCCTGTTAATGGTTTCGCAGGGGGACATATCAGTAGGCGGCAAAGGAACAACAATATACTTCTGATCTTCCCAGTGAATGGTTGTGGATTGGGGGAGGGGAGGGTTGTCAGGCTGAGGCAAAGAAACAGCAGGACACTGATCCTCCCAGTGAATGGCTGTGCAGTCATGTGTCCACCCTCCATATCTACACAACAGAAGCAGGTGAGGAGTCTGTGGTGGGCCGTATGTGGCCCTTGGGCCGTGGGTTGGACAGCAGAGCCTTGCGGAGCGTATGCCCCCCCCAGATATCCGTCTTCTCTTGTGGTGGATAGAGGCTCATAAACACAGGACTGGCTGGTAATGATGATAGCGGGGGGGGGGGGGGGGGGGGGGGGGGGGCGGGGGTGGGGGGGGGGGGGGGGGGGGCTCTCCTGCACCATGGCTGCTGTCTTTGGTGGTCCCCTGTTCTGTGGCATGTTGGCAGGCCTCTGTCCCACCTCAGCAGTGTCTAGCAGTCTCCTGTTATCCCAGGGCGGTGGTCTCTAATGGTCCTGTGTAAGGCAGCCCATACTTGCGTCACTATTCCTTTTTTTTTTGTGGCACAGATTATTCAGGAAAAACCTGACCGGTTGGTTCTACAGAAAGTGATCGATCGACTTGTGTACAGTGAGCCTGTCCATACATGGAAGTGCAGCCGGTCCCTGCTGAACTGGTCACATTTCCATCCATGTATGGTTGGCTTAACACAGCTGCAGTCTGTAGTGGTCCCGTGTAATGCGGTGACGGTCTCTAGCGGTCCCGTGTAATGCGGTGACGGTCTCTAGCGGTCCCGTGTAATGCGGTGACGGTCTCTAGCGGTCCCGTGTAATGCGGTGACGGTCTCTAGCGGTCCCGTGTAATGCGGTGACGGTCTCTAGCGGTCCCGTGTAATGCGGTGACGGTCTCTAGCGGTCCCGTGTAATGCGGTGACGGTCTCTAGCGGTCCCGTGTAATGCAGTGACGGTCTCTAGCTGTCCCGTGTAATGCAGTGACGGTCTCTAGCGGTCCCGTGTAATGCGGTGACGGTCTCTAGCGGTCTTCTGTAATGCGGTGACGGTCTCTAGCGGTCCCGTGTAATGTGGTGGCGGTCTCTAGCGGTCTCGTGTAATGCGGTGACGGATTCTAGCGGTCTTGTGTAATGTGGTGAAGGTCTCTAGCGGTATTGTGTAATGCAGTGGCGGTCTCATGTAATGCGGTGACGGTCTCTATCGGTCCCGTGTAATATGGTGATGGTCTCTAGCGGTCTTATGTAATGCGGTGGCGGTCTCTATCGGTCTTGTGTAATGCGGTGGCGGTCTCTAGCGGTCCCGTGTAATGCGGTGACGGTCTCTAGCGGTCCCGTGTAATGCGGTGACGGTCTCTAGCGGTCCCGTGTAATGCGGTGACGGTCTCTAGCGGTCCCGTGTAATGCGGTGACGGTCTCTAGCGGTCCCGTGTAATGCGGTGACGGTCTCTAGCGGTCCCGTGTAATGCGGTGACGGTCTCTAGCGGTCCCGTGTAATGCAGTGACGGTCTCTAGCGGTCTCGTGTAATGCAGTGACGGTCTCTAGCTGTCCCGTGTAATGCAGTGACGGTCTCTAGCGGTCCCGTGTAATGCGGTGACGGTCTCTAGCGGTCTTCTGTAATGCGGTGACGGTCTCTAGCGGTCCCGTGTAATGTGGTGGCGGTCTCTAGCGGTCTCGTGTAATGCGGTGACGGATTCTAGCGGTCTTGTGTAATGTGGTGAAGGTCTCTAGCGGTATTGTGTAATGCAGTGGCGGTCTCATGTAATGCGGTGACGGTCTCTATCGGTCCCGTGTAATATGGTGATGGTCTCTAGCGGTCTTATGTAATGCGGTGGCGGTCTCTATCGGTCTTGTGTAATGCGGTGGTGGTCTCTATCGGTCTTGTGTAATGCGGTGGCGGTCTCTATCGGTCTTGTGTAATGCGGTGGCGGTCTCTATCGGTCCCGTGTAATATGGTGATGGTCTCTAGCGGTCTTATGTAATGCGGTGGCGGTCTCTATCGGTCTTGTGTAATGCGGTGGCGGTCTCTATCGGTCTTGTGTAATGCGGTGGCGGTCTCTATCGGTCTTGTGTAATGCGGTGGCGGTCTCTATCTGTCTTGTGTAATGCGGTGACGGTCTCTAGCGGTCTTGTGTAATGCGGTGACAGTCTCTAGCGGTCTCGTGTAATGTGGTGAAGGTCTCTAGCGGTCTCGTGTAATGCGGTGGCGGTCTCTATCGGTCTCGTGTAATGCGGTGGCCGTCTCGTGTAATGCAGTGATAGTCTCTAGTGGTCTCGTGTAATGCGGTGACGGTCTCTAGCGGTCTCGCGTCACACGTTCGCCTGTAATGCACTAACATAACAGTTGTGATATTTGTGTGTAATAAAGCTGTCATTGTTCCTCAGATGGAGCGTCTTTTTGCGGGGCGATGGGGCGGAGCGTGGCGGGGCAGGAGATGGGTATCTATGAAATGAATACTCTGCCAGGCCTCTTATCACTCGCTGTGACGTCACACATTCCTGCCATGCTGGGATATCGGTTCATATCTGGGATCATATGAGGTCCCTAAAACACCCCCCCCCCCCCCCGTTGACTGGCGGGGGACCAGCGTGGTTCTGGGGTTTCCTGGCTGGTGAGGGTCACACGGCGTCTCCCCATCACAGGAGGAATGACCTGTCTGTCTGCCAGTGGCCGGGCATTCACCCAACGTTCGTATCCTCTTCCCACCTTCTCCCAGCGTACTGTGCGTCCATCCCGCGCTCTGATCTGCGTCGTCCTTGCAGAATGATTGGTCCGTCATAAGAGACGGAGGTGAGTGCAGAATTCTGCCAGAACAGAAAATGAAGTCTCAGGATATAGAGAGGAGCGAAGACTTCGGGGTTCAGTATTGCAGCCAGACACGCCCCCCCCCCCAATCCTCTGTTGTATTTTTCATGCCCTGTGGTGTCTTTTGTGGTACCCCCCCTCCATCTTCTGTGGTATCTGGGTAGGTAGTCACTTTTAATAGGGGGTGGGGTGGTTAATGTAGTCTCTTATACAAGGGGGGGGAAATAACAATTTGCTCCCCTGCAGATTGTGTACGTTTTGCCCACTTACAGAGAAATGAAGGGTCTATAATTTTTATCATAGGTGTATTTTATATGATAGAGACAGAATATCAACCAAAAATCCAGAAAAAAATCACAATACAAATGTTATAAATGGAGTTCAGTGAGTAAAATAAGTATTTGATCCCCAAGCAAAACATGACTTAGTAGTTGGTGGAGAAACCCTTGTTGGTGATCACAGAGGTCAGACGTTTCTTGTAGGTGGTGATCAGGTTTGCACATCTCAGGAGGGATTTTGCTCCTCTCTTCTCTACAGATCTTCTCTAAATCCTGAAGGTTTCTTGGCAACTCGCAGTTTCAGCTCCTCCATACATTTTCTATAGGATTAAGGTCTGGAGACTGGCTAGGCCACTCCATGACCTTAATGTGCTTCTTCTTGAGCCACTCCTTTGTTGCCTTGGCGGTATGTTTTGGGTCATTGTCATGCTGGGAGACCCATCTATGACCCATCTTCAGTGTTCTGGATGGGGGAAGAAGGTTCTCCTCCAAAATCTTTCAATACATGGCCCCGCCCATTGGCCCCTCAATGTGGCAAAGTCGGCCTGAACCTTTATCAGAGAAACAGCCCCAAAGCATCATGTTTCCACCTCCGTGTGACTGTACAGATGGAGTTCTTAGGGTCATAGTCACCATTTTTCTTCCTCCAAACACGGCGAGTCGAGTTAATGGCAAAGAGCTGAATTTTGGTCTCATCTGACCACAGAACTTTCCCCCCCAATCCTCCTCTGAATCATTTAGATGTTCATTGGTAGACTTCAGACGTTCCTGTACATGTGTCTTCCCGAGGAGGGGGACCTGTACATGTGTCTTCTTGAGGAGGGGGACCTGTACATGTGTCTTCCCGAGGAGGGGGACCTGTACATGTGTCTTCCCGAGGAGGGGGACCTGTACATGTGTCTTCCCGAGGAGGGGGACCTGTACATGCGTCTTCCCGAGGAGGGGGGACCTGTACATGTGTCTTCCTGAGGAGGGGGACCTGTACATGTGTCTTCCTGAGGAGGAGGACCTGTACATGCGTCTTCCCGAGGAGGGGGACCTGTACATGCGTCTTCCCGAGGAGGGGGGACCTGTACATGCGTCTTCCCGAGGAGGGGGGACCTGTACATGCGTCTTCCCGAGGAGGGGGACCTGTACATGCGTCTTCCCGAGGAGGGGGACCTGTACATGTGTCTTCCTGAGGAGGGGGACCTGTACATGCGTCTTCCTGAGGAGGGGGACCTGTACATGCGTCTTCCTGAGGAGGGGACCTGTACATGTGTCTTCCCGAGGAGGGGGTCCTGTACATGGGTCTTCCCGAGGAGGGGGACCTGTACATGTGTCTTCCCGAGGAGGGGGACCTGTACATGTGTCTTCCCGAGGAGGGGGACCTGTACATGTGTCTTCCCGAGGAGGGGGACCTGTACATGTGTCTTCCCGAGGAGGGGGACCTGTACATGCGTCTTCCCGAGGAGGGGGACCTGTACATGCGTCTTCCCGAGGAGGGGGACCTGTACATGCGTCTTCCCGAGGAGGGGGACCTGTACATGCGTCTTCCCGAGGAGGGGGACCTGTACATGCGTCTTCCTGAGGAGGGGGACCTGTACATGGGTCTTCCTGAGGAGGGGGACCTGTACATGGGTCTTCCTGAGGAGGGGGACCTGTACATGGGTCTTCCTGAGGAGGGGGACCTGTACATGGGTCTTCCTGAGGAGGGGGACCTGTACATGTGTCTTCCTGAGGAGGGGGACCTGTACATGTGTCTTCCCGAGGAGGGGGACCTGTACATGGGTCTTCCTGAGGAGGGGGACCTGTACATGTGTCTTCCCGAGGAGGGGGACCTGTACATGTGTCTTCCCGAGGAGGAGGATCTTGCAGGCTCTGCAGGATTTCAATCCATGGTGGTGTATTGTGTTACCAATGGTTTGTTTGGTGACTGTGGTCCCAACTGCCATGAGATCCTTCACAAGCTTCGTGTAGTTCTGGGCGGATCCCTCACTTTTCTCATGACCATCCTCACCCCATGAGGAGAAATCTCACATGGAGCTCCAGACTGAGGACAATTGATTTTTATTATGTATTTCTTCCAATCGCTCCAACAGTTGTCTCCTTCTCACCGATCTTCTTGCTGATGGTCTTGTAGCCCATTCCAGCCTTGTGCAGGTCTACAATCTTCTCCCCGACGTCCTCTGACAGATCTTTGGTCTTCCCCATGATGGTGAGGATTGGAGGGAAGAGATTCTGTGGACAGGAGTCTTCTATACACATAACGAGTTGTCGTTAGGAGAACCTTCTTACATTGACAGGACTGATCTGTGTACCACATGAGCCCCTACTGGAGCCAGTCTGTGTATACCCCATATATACCCCCCATATATACTATACACTCCATATATACACCACATGAGCCCCTACTGGAGCCAGTATGGGGGGGCAGAATTGTTGTTGTTTGGGAGGGGATCAAATACTTATTTTTCTCACTGAACTCCATTTATACTAGGATTGCACTGATGCTAGTATCGGTACCGATATTGAGTAACTTGCACAAGTATCGGTACTCGTGCAAATGCACCGATACCTGAAACCGATACTTTCAGGCTCGGCTCTTTGAGCTGTCAGTTGGTCTCCCCGGCGTTAAAGTGCTTGTAAACCCTTTACAACCACGTTATACTACAGCCAAGCCTATAATCAGACTTACCTGTAGCTGCACTGGATATCTCCTAAACCGTGCAGCTTTAAAAGATATCCCTGTATTTGCCGACGTCATCGGCGCATGCGCACTGAAGCAATGACACGTACGCGCCGTTGCTTCAGTTGCACTGTGCCGTTACCAGCAGCTCCTGCGCATGAGTGACGTCATCGCGGCTCCGGCCAATCACAGCGCAAGACCTGCGATACCCAAAAGTAACCCCCCCCCCCCCCGGGAGATGTTGGCCGCCGGATCGGTGAATCGGTGAACGAGGACCGCTTCAGGGGGGGGGGGGCGGCTTCGATCTCAGGTAAGCAATTCAGAATGAGCTAGTAGCTTTGCCTACTAGCTTATTATGCCTTTTGTCTTTCAGGTGTGTTGTTTTTTTTTTTTTTTTTTGTTGTTTGTTTATTTTTGGCATTTTTTGAAAAGGTTTACAACCACTTTAAAGAAGTCTGGTAATTGGAGCTGTCAGAAAAAAAAAAAAAACAGACGGCAATGTTTATTAAAGTGGTGTTTCCACCTAAAAAAAAAAAAATACAAAAAAAAATAAATAAATTAAAAAAGATTTAAATTCCTAAAAAAAGAAAACATTTGGAAAGAAAAAAAAAATGAACTCACCTCTAAATGCCTGTTGCTAGGGGGTCCCTCGTAGTCTGCCTCCTTCAGTGCCTGGGCTAAGTGACATCACTTCCCCTCGGCGCAGGAAGGGCTCAGCTCTACCCCCTCCCTCCTGTCAGTCATCTGGGACACGTGACAGGTCTCAGATGACTGCGCGGCCAATCACGGCACGATTTATTAAAAGTCAGCAGCTGCAGTATTTGTAGCTGCTGACTTTTAATTTATGTTTATTTTTTTTTTAGGGATACTCCTCTTTAACATTGCTCAGCCCTGAAACACTAATATAAAAAGAAACATTGTTTCTTTTTGTATCTTTCTGTTTCTTCATCTGCAGATCAAAGGGATGAACAAATGTTCCTCTGTTTAACCCCTTAATAAACCCTTCATTTACTCTAATCAGCCTTAATTAACTCCCTATTCTCCTCCATTTAATTATTATTTTCCTGCTTTTTTTTTTTTTTTTTTTTCTTTTGTTCACGTCTATTTTATAAACAATTAAAACTTTTTTATTTATTTTTTTTTTTTTTTTGCATTGTTAGTGAATATTTTTATATATATATATATATTATATATATATATATAATATATATATATATATATATATATATATATATATATATATATATATAAATATATATATATATATATATATATATATATAACATACACATTTCACATTGAAAAAGCGCTAAATAACTTTTCATTACTTTGTGCCATTGCTGACAGCTGAAGTTAAAACAAAACGGTTGCGTTGGGTATCGAGAATTAGTATCGGCGAGTACTAACACAAAAAAAAAAAAAAAAAGTATCGGTGCATCTCTAATTTAATAATAATATTTGTATCATGTGATTTTTTTTTTTTGGGGGGGGATTTTTGGTTGATATTCTGTCTCATCATATAAAATACACCTATGATAAAAATTATAGACCCTTAATTTCTATGTAAGGGGGCATCTTCCTCGCACCCCCCCCCCCCCCCCATCATCTTCTGTGGTATCTGGGTAGGTAGTCCCTTTATATCTGGAGGGGTGGGGGGGGGGGGTAGGTAGTCCCTTTGTATCTGGAGAGGGCGTAGGTAGTCCCTTTGTATCTGGAGAGGGCGTAGGTAGTCCCTTTGTATCTGGAGAGGGGGTAGGTAGTCCCTTTTTTGTATCTGGAGAGGGGGTAGGTAGTCCCTTTTTTATATCTGGAGAGGGGGTAGGTAGTCCCTTTTTTTTTTTATATCTGGAGAGGGGGTAGGTAGTCCCTTTTTTATATCTGGAGAGGGGGTAGGTAGTCCCTTTGTATCTGGAGAGGGGGTAGGTAGTCCCTTGTATCTGGCGAGGGGGTGGGTAGTCCCTTGTATCTGGAGAGGGGGTGGGTAGTCCCTTGTATCTGGAGAGGGGGTGGGTAGTCCCTTGTATCTGGAGAGGGGGTAGGTAGTCCCTTGTATCTGGAGAGGGGGTAGGTAGTCCCTTGTATCTGGCGAGGGGGTAGGTAGTCCCTTTTTTATATCTGGATGCAGGATCTTCTCCCATGGCCACCCATCGTAGGTTGCTCGTCGCTCTCTGTAGGTTCTGCACTCTGTTCCTGGGGGTCACTCCACGGCAGGCTGGGATTCCCCCGGCGGCGGTTCCTGCGTTCTGCGGAAGGTGGCAGAACTCCAGCGCAGAGCTCACATCCCGGAGAGTCAATATTGATTTTTGGGTTGTGGCTGTAGAAGGAAATACTGGAGAGCCATTCAGGAGGAACCGGTCTGTCCGGGCGACTGCAGAGATAGAGAGATCACTTCCTGGGGGGCTGCGACACGCGGCCCTTTTGTTACCCCCCGGGGCTGATTTTTCTCCCCCGTTCACCCTGGAGAGCCGGCTAGGTGCCGTGTGTCTGACCTCCTGCGTAAACAAATTTTAAAAAAAGCCCAATTTCTATGAAACCTCTCCCTTCCTAAAGAGAACCTGTTAGACGAGAGACCAGATCCCGGGGCTGGTTGTAGGTCAGATTACAACAATGTAGCAAAAAATTCCAGCACTTTATTGTCCTGCAATGCAGCGCAGCTCTCTTGTTACATAGTTATCAGTGTTACCAGAGCGCGTCCCTACTATGGGAACACTGTCTCGGAGCGGTCCCCTACTATGGTGACGCTGTCTCGGAGCGCGCCCCCTACTATGGTGACGCTGTCTCGGAGCGCGCCCCCTACTATGGTGACGCTGTCTCGGAGCGCGCCCCCTACTATGGTGACGCTGTCTCGGAGCGCTCCCCTACTATGGTGACGCTGTCTCGGAGCGCGCCCCCTACTATGGGAACGCTGTCTCGGAGCGGTCCCCTACTATGGTGACGCTGTCTCGGAGCGGTCCCCTACTATGGTGACGCTGTCTCGGAGCGCGCCCCCTACTATGGTGACGCTGTATCGGAGCGCTCCCCTACTATGGTGACGCTGTCTCGGAGCGCGCCCCCTACTATGGGAACGCTGTCTCGGAGTGCACCCCTACTATGGTGAGGCTGCCTCGGAGCGCTCCCCTACTATGGTGACGCTGTCTCGGAGCGCGCCCCCTACTATGGGAACGCTGTCTCGGAGCGGTCCCCTACTATGGTGACGCTGTCTCGGAGCGCTCCCCTACTGTGGTGACGCTGTCTGGGAGCGCGCCCCCTGCTATGGTGACGCTGTCTGGGAGCGCGCCCCCTACTATGGTGACGCTGTCTGGGAGCGCGCCCCCTACTATGGTGACGCTGTCTGGGAGCGCGCCCCCTACTATGGTGACGCTGTCTGGGAGCGCGCCCCCTACTATGGTGACGCTGTCTGGGAGCGCTCCCCCTACTTTGGTGTCGGTGTCTGGGAGCGCGCCCCCTACTATGGTGACGCTGTCTGGGAGCGCTCCCCCTACTATGGTGACGCTGTCTGGGAGCGCTCCCCCCCTACTATGGTGACGCTGTCTCGGAGCGCTCCCCCCCCTACTATGGCTACGCTGTCTGGGAGCGCTCCCCCCTACTATGGTGACGCTGTCTCGGAGCGCTCCCCCCCTACTATGGTGACGCTGTCTCGGAGCGCGCCCCCTACTATGGGAACGCTGTCTCGGAGCGCACCCCCTACTATGGTGAGGCTGTCTCGGAGCGCTCCCCCTACTGTGGTGACGCTGTCTGGGAGCGCGCCCCCTGCTATGGTGACGCTGTCTGGGAGCGCGCCCCCTACTATGGTGACGCTGTCTGGGAGCGCGCCCCCTACTATGGTGACGCTGTCTGGGAGCGCGCCCCCTACTATGGTGACGCTGTCTGGGAGCGCGCCCCCTACTATGGTGACGCTGTCTGGGAGCGCGCCCCCTACTATGGTGACGCTGTCTGGGAGCGCTCCCCCTACTATGGCGACGCTGTCTCGGAGCGCTCCCCCCCTACTATGGCGACGCTGTCTCGGAGCGCTCCCCCCCTACTATGGCGACGCTGTCTCGGAGCGCTCCCCCCCCTACTATGGCGACGCTGTCTCGGAGCGCTCCCCCCCTACTATGGCGACGCTGTCTCGGAGCGCTCCCCCCCTACTATGGCGACGCTGTCTCGGAGCGCTCCCCCCCTACTATGGCGACGCTGTCTCGGAGCGCTCCCCCCCTACTATGGCGACGCTGTCTCGGAGCGCTCCCCCCTACTATGGCGACGCTGTCTCGGAGCGCTCCCCTACTATGGCGAGTGTGTGTCAGATTGGGTGTCAGATCTGCAGTCGGTGGATCTCTCAGGGAAGGCGAGTCCAGGAATACGGCTCACCGGTCTGGTCTGTTCACCTTCATCTGTCAGACCCCTCCCCCGCACAGCGGATTGATCCCAGTCTGACTCTTCCACTGTCCCTTCCCCAGCCTATAGTCACTCTCCCCTCTCTTATAGCAACATACCTGTGTTTAGTGGGATCCAAAGCAATAACCCGGATATTTATACCCGGCTACCCACCGACCAACCCTGGGGTATTACTGGCTGTATGGTGTGAGAGGGAATCCTATTGACCAATCCTGGGGTGTCCTGTGGAGGGGCGGAGTATCAGCTGGTAAAAGAAACCTAGAAAAGTGACGGCAGAAAAAGACCTCGATGGGGGGTCCATCGAGTCTGACCACTTTTCGTTTTTTTATTTTTTTTATATTTCCCATAAGGCTCTAAAGTTTGTATTTAAAAAAAAAAAAGTGTGCCAATCGCCAGGAAGAGGAAGCAGTTTGTGGAAGGGGCGGGGGGGGCGGGGGGGGGTGGGTTGTGGTGACCACGTAAGTTTTGGGCTACAGTAGGGACTGTCACTTTTGTTTTTATATGTTTGGCTCCCCTTACTCTCCTCCGAGGCCTCTCTCGAAGACGTCTTCTTTTCCATCATCATATGATAATAAGCCGCCCCCGGTGTTGTTTGTTCTGGTAAATTGCCGGATGTCACCTCTTCATTGCCGATGGCTGTTTGGCTCTATTAGATGTATTGTGCAGAATTTCCTTTTGATCTCTCAGGGATGTTTGTTGCCTTTTTATTGTCAGCAATTATTGATGTGATGAGTTGTACGATTCCCTCTGTGCATGCTGAGCGACACTTCGTACAACCGGGGCGGGGGGGGCATGGGGTGGACCTGGCGCACTTTACACAGTGGGGTTGGAGGGATGGGAGCCCCAGACTTTTTATATGGTGAGGTTGGAGGGATGGGAACCACAGACTGTTCATATGGTGAGGTTGGAGGGATGGGAACCCCAGACTGTTTATATGGTGAGGTTGGAGGGATGGGAACCCCAGACACGTCATATGGTGAGGTTGGAGGGATGGTAACCCCAGTCGGTTCATATGGTGAGGTTGGAGGGATGGGAATCCCGGGCACGTCATAAGCTGAGGTTGGAGGGATGGGAACCCCAGACTACTCATATGGTGAGGTTGGAGGGATGGGAACCCCAGACTACTCATATGGTGAGGTTGGAGGGATGGGAATTCCGGACACGTCATATTGTGAGGTTGTAGGGATGGTGACCCCAGTCGGTTCCTATGGTGAGGTTGGAGGGATGGGAACCCCGGACACATCATAAGCTGAGGTTGGAGGGATGGGAACCCCGGACACGTCATATGGTGAGGTTGGAGGGATGGGAACCCCGGACACGTCATATGGTGAGCTTGGAGGGATGGGAACCACAGACTGTTCATAGGGTGAGGTTGGAGGGATGGGAACCACAGACTGCTCATATGGTGAGGTTGGAGGGATGGGAACCCCGGACACATCATATGGTGAGGTTGGAGGGATGGGAACCCCGGACTTGTCATATGGTGAGGTTGGAGGGATGGGAACCACAGACATGTCATATGCTGAGGTTGGAGGGATGGGAATCCCGGACACGTCATATGGTGAGCTTGGATGGATGGGAACCACAGACTGTTCATATGGTGAGGTTGGAGGGATGGGAACCCCGGACACATCCTATGGTGAGGTTGGAGGGCTGGGAACCCCGGACACGTCCTATGGTGAGGTTGGAGGGATGGGAACCACGGACTGTTCATATGGTGAGGTTGGAGGGATGGGAACCCCGGACACATCATATGGCGAGGTTGGAGGGATGGGAACCCCGGACACGTCCTATGGTGAGGTTGGAGGGATGGGAACCCCAGACACGTCATATGGTGAGGTTGGAGGGATGGGAACCCCGGACACGTCCTATGGTGAGGTTGGAGGGATGGGAACCCGTAAACTTTTTACTAGCAAGTCTGACAGATAAGAGACATCTGTGATCCTCAGGAAAGAGCATTCCGAGGAAGATGGACATTCACAATGTATCCTCGGAGTGAAGTTGGTGGGTCTGTATCAGATCACCCCCTAAAGTAAGATTTAGAGGGTCCATATTCTAGGACACCTCCCCCAGCTCACCTGATTTAGAGGATCTGCATTCAAATACTTTCACCTCAATCTGAGGCCCATATTACAATCAACCCTCGCCCCCCCCCCTCCATGGGGCCGATCACACTGCCTATTCCATCGACAGACTTCAGTGGTTAAAAGCCCCACTCCCGGCTCTGCACCCCCCAACCCCTCCTCTTTTTTTTTTTTTCTTAGAAGAGTAACATTTACCTTCCCGGTGGGCCGTGACTCCAATCTTTGCTCAGTGGAATTGTTGGGTGGCAGTGACACCGGAGCTCCTCCAGAGAGCCGGGAAGAGTAAATATTAATCGTCCCTCACAAGGTGCTGCTGAGCTGATCTCTGCAGATCGAATGCCGGGTCACTTCACACCTTCCAGCGTCATTGCAGCCTTGCCCAGCGTCATTGCAGCCTTGCCCAGTTTCTTTGTAACTTGCCAGCGTCATTTGAAGTCCGGTCCGGGTTAAATTTCCCGCCGCCGAGACTCTCTGTCGCGTGCGCCGCCGAAAAAGACCGAAGCGCGGCCGAAAAAGACCGAAGCGCCCACGGAAAAGGCTGAGCCGACTGTTCAGCTCCGCTCGCGTTCCCGCCTCCCTGCTGTTTCCGGAGCGAGCGCAGGGAGGCGGGACTACGAGCAGAGCCGAACAGTCTGCTCGGTCTATTCCGGCGCCGCTTCGGGTTTTTTTCGGCCGCGATTCGGTCTTTTTCGGCAGCGCTCGCTATTTTTCGGCGGTGCTTGCCATTTTTTTCGCTTTTTTTGGGGGTATCAGCGTATAACACGCACCCACGCCTTTCCCACGATTTTAAGGGGGAAAAAGTGTGTGTTATACGGTAATATGGGGGGCCTCTGTTGATTATTATTGTTTGTCCAATCCCGGGGCGGAGGACCCATCAATGGTGCACGTCGGCGGAATCCCAATTGGGTACGGGCCGTGGATTGGCACATGATCACTATTATGGAAGGTCTGACAGGTCCGCTTTAGGAATATTCCTGCCTCTTGTGTAATACGATCACAGGAAGATGAATGTACACAATGTATCCACAGGGATTGTGGAGGCGCTGGTTACATTGGATTTATTGCTTACAGTTCATTGATTATATATTGGTTACATTTATATTGGTTGGTTATTACATGAAATTGGTTACATTGGATATATTGCTTTGATGGGTCTGAAATGATTTCTGTCTGCAGATTTCAGTACAAGCGTCTCCTCCTTCTGTCTTCCAGATTCTCCTCCCGCTCTGTTATGCTGCAGTTAAAATCTCTCCGCTCATCGAGAAGATCAACGAGCACAAAGACTTCAAGAAGCTTCTCCGAACCCGAAACAATGTGCTGGTCCTGTATTCCCAGTCAGGTGAGTTATATTACCCCCACCCCACCCCCTCACTGTGTGAGAATTGAGGTTCTGTGATATAATACACCCCCCCCAATGTGTGACATTAGAGGGCTTGTGTCATAATACACCCCCATGAATGAGATTAGAGGGGCTGTGAAATGTCACCCCCCACCCCCGTGAGAGAATTGAAGGGCTGTGATATAATAACCGCCCCCCCCCCCCCTCAATGTGTGCCATTAGAGGGCTGGTGTCATAATACACCCCCATGAATGAGATTAAAGGGCTTGTGTTATAATACACCCCCCCACCACTGTGCGAGAATTGAAGGGCTGTGATATAATACCCCCCCCCAATGTGTGACATTAAAGGGCTTGTGTCATAATACACCCCCATGAATGAGATTAGAGGGGCTGTGATATATTATGTCACCCCCACCCCCGTGCGAGAATTGAAGGGCTATGATATAATACCCCCCCCCCACCAACTGTGTGAGAATTGAGGGTCCCCCCCTACTGTGTGAGATTAGAGGGTCTGTGTCATAATACACCTAATGAATGAGATTAGAAGATTTGTGTTATAAAATACCCCCCCTCCCCCAATGTGAGAATTGTGGGTCTGTGATATAATACAACCCCCCCTCCCCGCCAAACGCGTGACAATCTATGGCCTGTGTCAAAATACACCCCCATGAATGAAATTGGAGGGTCCGTATTATATAACACCCCTAAGGGTATGCTGTAAGGGGCCATATTATATTACACCCCCCACAAGTAAGATTAAAGAGTCTGTGCTTTATACCTCGCTACCCCCCCCCCCCCAATTCGGATTAGAGTCTGTATTATAATAAGTGGGATCAAAGGGCCTGGGCTGTAGGGCTCCGGGCAATACCCAAGTGGGATTAGAAGACCCCCCTTACTCCATATAGACCCCTATGAGTGAGATTAGCGAGTCCGTTTTATATTACACACCCCCCCCCCCCCCACTAAGGAGAGTAAGAGGGTCTGTGCTGTAACACCCTCCCCCTCCAGAGGGGATTAAAGGGTCTTTTTTTATATTTTACCCTCCGAGGGAAATTTGAGGGCTCACATTATGATATTTTGAGATGAGGAAGGTCTGTATATTATAGTACCCCCCCCCATGAGTGATATTGGAGGGTCTGCATTACAACCTCCCCGCCCTCCATGGGGCTGATCACGCCGTCTGTTCTTTGCTGTGGTAGTTGTGGAGGGTCTGCATTACAACCTCCCCACCCTCCATGGGGCTGATCACGCTGTCTGTTCTTTGCTGTGGTAGTTGAAAGCCCCATTGCAGGTTGTGCACCCCCAATCCCCCCCCCCACATTTTTCTCTATGAGAAGTGTAATATTTACCCTCCTGGTGGACCATGACGCCAACCTTTGCTCAGATGAATCGTTGGGTTGCAGTGACACCTGGAGCTCCTCCAGAGAGCCAGGACCGGGTCACAGTCCGCTGGGCAGGTAAATATTAAACTTCTCTCACAATGTGCCGCTGAGCTGATTTCTGTCGATTTTTTTTTTTTTTGGGGGGGGGGATCACTTTACACCTTCCAGAATATTAATATGGGGGCTTCTGCTGATGATTAATGTGGTGCCTCCGCCCCCCCCCCCCCCGGGATTGGGTACTTCATTCTGAACCTTGACGAGATACGCCCCATGGATTGGCACCTGACCTGCTTGCCATTATGGTAGCTTTGTATAGTTTTTATTCTGACAGGTACTCTTTAGGAGTGTCATGTTGTGAAAGCTTCTATCGGTTTCTGTGCGTTGCAGCTCAGGGAGCCGAGCGTCAGCTGAAACTGCTATCGGACGTGGCCCAGGACGTGAAAGGAAGAGCCACAATCTCATGGGTTGACTGCGGGTAAGCAATGAGGATCCTGCGGGGGGCCAGACAGTGGGATGAAGACACCCAGACAGAATGAATGTTTAAAGATATGCCAATTTATTTTCCCTAGTAATCCTCCAGGACAGCAGGTTTTGTGTGTATGAGGGTTCCTGGAAAGGGCATTACTAGGTGCTGACGCACAATTTCCCATGTCATGGAGGATTCCTGGAAAAGTTACCAGATACTAGCTCACATTTTTCTCTGGTCATCCTCCAGGATGATCATATGGAACCTGCCACCATGGAATATTTCTGGAAAAGTTAGATGCTAAATCACATTTTCCCTGCTCATCCTCCCAGCATGATCATATTAAGCCTACCCTCCCTGGAGGATTTGTGAAAATATAGCTACCAGTTACTAACTCGCAATCATCCATGACAGTAGGCCTAATATGATCATCCTGGAGGATGACCAGAGAAAATATGTCGGCTAGTATCTGCTAACTTTCCCAGGAATCCTCCATGACAATAGGTTCCATGTGATCCTTCCTGGGGACTGGAGTATTACCAAGGAATTTGTGAGTTAGTAACTGGTAGCTATATTTTCACAAATTCTTTGGTAATACTCCTGTCTCCAGGAAGGATCACATGGAACATATTGTCATGGAGGATTCCTGGAAAAGTTGGATACTAGCTGACATATTTTCTCTAGTCATCCTCCAGGATGATCATATTAGGCCTAATGTCATGGACGATTGTGAGTTAGTAACTGGTAGCTAAATTTTCACAATCGTCCATGATAGTAGGCCTAATATGATCATCCTGGAGGATGACCAGAGAAAATGTCAGCTAGTATCTGCTAATTTTTCCAGCAATCCTCCATGACAATAGGTTCCATGTGATCATCCTGGACGATGACTGAAGGAAAATGTGATTTAGTATGCAGTAACTTTTCCAGGAATCCTTCAGGATGGTAGGTTACAGGTTACCTTCCTGGAGGATTACCAAGGAATTTGTGAGTTAGTAACTGGTAGCTATATGTTCACGTATTCCTTGGTAATGCTCCAGGAAGGTAACCTGAAACCTATCATCCAGAAGGATTCCTGGAAAAGTTACTGCATACTAAATCACATTTTCCTTTAGTCATCTTCCAGGATGATCGCATGGAATCTGTCATGGAGGATTCCTGGAAAGGTTACCAGATACTAGCTCACATTTTCCCTAGTCATCATGCAGGATGATCACATGAAACCTACTATCATGCAAGATTTCTGTAAAAGTTGGACACTAAATCACATTTTCCCTAGTCATCCTCCAGGATTATCACGCAAAGCCTACTGTCATGGAGGATTTGTGAAAATGTGATTACCAGTTACAATTTCACCAATAATTCACCAGATCGATAACATGAAACCTAGCATCATGAAGGATTCCTGGAAAAGTTACCAGATATTGAATCCTTTCCCTTCAGTCATTCTCCAGGATGATATCTTGGAACCTATTGTCATAATGGATTCCTAGAATAGTTACCAGATACTAACTCGCATTTTCCCTGGTCATGCTCCAGGATGATCGTATGGAACCTGCCATTGTGGAGGATTTGTAAAAATTTAGTTACCAGTTAAGAACTCACAATTTCCCCAGTTATCCTCCAGAAAGGTCACATGAAAACTACTGTCATGGTGGATTCTTGGTAAAGGCACCAACTAGTACTACATTTTCCCATTCTTCCTCCAGGACAGTCACTGAGGTTCTTGTGAGGTGCCAGACTAGGTAGAATACACCCAGAACAAGAGTTTTTAATGGAAACCCAGACTTTCTCTAGTAATCCTCCACGACGGCAGGTTTCACGTGACTGTCCTGGAGGATTCCTGGAAATGGAGTTACCAGATAAGTATTCAAAATTTACATAGGCCTTCACCAGGACAGTCTCCACTATGGGGGATTCTGGGAAATGGCATTGCCCGGTACTAACTCGCACATCCCTCTGTCATCCTCCATGATCGCATAAAACCTACCGTCATGGCGTTACCAAGTACAAGCTCACAATTTCCCTGGTTATCCTCTAGGAAGGTCACATGAACCCTACGTTCATGGAGAATTCCTGGAAAATGTGCTGGCGGTTAATAACTTACAGTTTTTTCCCAGTTATGAATGAATGAATGAATGAATGAATAACTTGTATAGCGCTACAATGCGAACTGAATTGCCTCAAGGCGCTGTATTGGCCTTTGGTTGTCGAGCTTCTAGAAGAGGTGGGTCTTGAGTTTCTTCCTGAAGGCCTGATGGTTTTCTTCCATGCGAATGTCGGTTGGTAGAGCGTTCCATAGCCGTGGACCTTGGACAGCGAATCTCCGTTCCCCCTTTGATTTGTAGCGGGATTTGGGAATGAGGAGAAGATTTTGATTAGCCGATCGAAGACTGCGATTCGGTGTGTAGTGTTTTATTTTCTCGCAAAGGTATTGCGGGGCGTTTCCATGTGCGCATTTGTGGGTGAGGCAGAGGGTCTTGAATGCGACCCGACTCCTTACATTTAGCCAATGTAGGTTCCTCAGGGAAGGGGAGATGGATTCCCAGGGTTTTTTTCCTGTTATCAGCCTTGCCGCCGTGTTTTGGATAAGTTGTAAGCGCGCAAGTTGATATTGGGGTAACCCTATGTAGAGGGAGTTAGCATAGTCGAGTCGAGAATTGATGATCGTTCCAACTACCACTGCTTTGTCCTCTTTTGGAATGAAGGGGAGGAGTCTGCGTAGCAGGCGGAGCAGATGGTGAGAACCACTGACCACTGCTCCTATTTGGGCATCCATTGACATTTCTGAGTCAAAAATTACTCCGAGACTCTTAGCCTTGGTCCTTGGGGCGATGGTCTGTCCAAAGATGGTAGGAGGTGTCCAAGGGATCTTGGTTCGGGGGTTATGATTTGCATGTAGAATAAGAAGTTCTGTTTTTGATTCATTAAGTTTGAGGGAGCTAGTAGTCATCCAGTCGTCTATCATAGTGAGGCATTTTCCTAATTGCTGATGATGGTCTTTTTGTCCGGTGATACGAAAATATAATTGAGTGTCGTCGGCGTATGAGTGGAAGCAGAGGTCTGATCTTCTGATGATGTTGAGGAGTGGGCGGATGTAGATGTTGAAGAGCACTGGCGACAAGGGTGATCCTTGAGGGACTCCACAGGAGATTGCCCGGGTTTCAGAGGTGAATCCTCCTAGTTTCACTGTCTGAGAGCGATTTCCTAGGAAGGATGCGAACCATTGCAGATCTGAGCCAGTGACTCCTGCTACTTCTGTAAGGCGGATGAGTAGAGTATTGTGGTCCACAGTATCAAACGCTGCACTGAGGTCCAATAGTACCAGGAGACATGAATCTCCGTCATCCGCTGCTTCGAGGGCATCGTCCCATATCCTCCAGGACAGTCGCTGATGTTCTTGTGAGGTGCCGAATGGTGGGTACAGGAGACCCAATAATAATAATGAAACCTGCCATCCTCAGAAATTACCAGAGAAAGTCTGGTTATTTATTTAAATGTTCATGTCACTGTCCCGGAGGATTCCTGGAAATATAGTTACCAGATAGTTATTCAAAATTTCCCAAGTCATCCTCCATGGCAGTCCCTATCATCTTGGCTTCCTGGAAATGGCATTACCAGGTACTAACTCACAATTTCCCCAGTCATCCTTTAGGATGATTACACAAAGCCTACCGTCATGAAGGATTTGTGGAAATTTTAGTTGCTAGGTTCTAACTCAAAATTTCCTTAATCGTTATCCAAGACTTGGATACCTACTGTCATGGAGGATTCCTGATAGTTATCAGATACTAATTCAGGTTTTCACCAATCATCCTTCAGAATGGTCTAAAGGATTTGTGGAATTTATAGTAGCCAGGTTCTAACTCGCAAATATCCTCATCCTCCAGGAAGTTCACGTGAAACCTACGGTCATGGAGGATTCCTGGAAATGTTACTAGATACTAAATAAAGTTTTCAGCCTTCCTTAGGGATGGTCAAATTAAACTTGCCGGGGGTGATCAAATCTTGATGGATTCCTAGAGAAATTATAAGCTACTAAATCGCATTATCCCCAGTAATCCTCCATGATTACATAAAAACTACCGTCATGGAGGATCTGTGGAAACATAGGAACCGGGTACTGACCAACAATTTTCCCAGTCCTTCTCCATGATGATGATGTAAAACCTACCATCATGGAGAATTTGTGGAAATACAGTAACAAGGTACTAACAAACAATTCCTCGTTATCCTCCAGGAAGATCACATTGAACATACTGTCATGGAGGATTCCTGGAAAAGTTACTAGATACTAAATCACGTTTTCAGCCTTCCTTAGGGAAGGTCAGATTAAACTTGCCGGGATGGTCAAATAAATCTTGGTGGATTTCTAGAGAATTTATAAGCTACTAACTTGCATTTTCCCCAGTCATCCTCCATGATTACATAAAAACTACCGTCATGGAGGATCTGTGGAAACATAGGAACCAGGTACTGACCAACAATTTTCCCAGTCCTTCTCCATGATGATGATATAAAACCTACCGTCATGGAGAATTTGTGGAAATACAGTAACCAGGTACTAACAAACAATTCCTTGTTATCCTCCAGGAAGATCACGTTGTCATGGAGGGTGGCGCTAACAGATATTCTCTGTTTTCCCGGTCATCCTCCAGAATGTCATGGAGGATTCCTGACAAAGTTATCCGATTCTCACCCATGTGGCTCTTCGGGATGATCATGAAGGATTTGTGGAAATATAGTACCCAGGTACTAACCTCAGTTTTTTTCCGGTCATCCTCCAGGAAGGTCACATGAAATCTGCTGTCATGGAGGATTCCTGGAAATGATGCTTCCAGGTACTAATTACAATTTCCCTGGTCATCCTCCATGACGGTCATATGAAATCCTTTGTCGTGGAGGAGTCCAGAAAAAAGGTGCTAGCCGGTATTAAACTTGGATCTCCCAATCATCCTCCAAAGGGCTCCAAGAGGACTTGGCTCTGCTGCTGATCTCCTGCGTCCTCTTTGCAACCACGTCCTGCCTATCTGCACTCCAACAAGGCCTGCGTGGCATTTCTGAAGGCGGGTTTCTTGATGGTGACAAATGTGGACCATGCTTGTGTAATGTGTGTTGAAATGGCCCCCCTGTAGTCTCCATCCGAAGACAGGGTGACAAATTAGGAGCTGGGGATAGAATGTTGTCACCCTAGAACAGGAAGTACCTGAACAAGGACATTTATGGCAGGATCACCAAGGATTATTCCAATGAAAGCTGCAGCTATAAAACGATTGGAAAAATGCTTTTGAAATGACATTAACAAGTTTATTTGAGATTTAAGTTGTATAGGTGCCCCTCCTTGATTGAAACGGCTTCCTCTGTTTTCACTGCACACTGTGAGCTTCTCACAATGTGCATTAGAAGCTGCAGCAAGTCAGATAGAACCCCGCCTCATTTTCTGCCTGGAGGACATCCAGCATCATCTAGCCCTTTCACCCCCAGCCTTGCCTGTTCCTGGCCCCTCCCCTTTCATTAGTTTTGGATTTCAGTTCTCTCAATCAGAAACCCGATGATTTGTGTCCGGTCAGGCTTTTCCTGCCGTGGTTCACAGGCCGAAGGCTCGGCAGCCTGACGCGGTGTTGTGGATTTACCGCCCTGTAGTTATAATAATGCCATCGCCGGCAGCGCGGGGCACTTAGAACAAAAAATAAGAGAAGCTCTTCGATGCTGCCGCGTTTTTATCTCCGCGCCGTAAAGACTTTGTTACACTCTGATAACTTTAATCTGTGTAATCAGTTTGGGAATTAAATTTTAGGGCCGCTCTCAGATCCGCTGGGCCGGCGCCACAGAGCACAGATCGGGAATAATAAACTGACCGGTGGGGATCGTATTTCCTGGCGGTATAACCTCGCCGTAAAACCTTCCCTGCGCTGACGAGTGTAGAATCCGAGCCGCGGTCTGTGTGGAGAGACTCACCTGCAGATTCAAGGAAATCTCCCCAATGGAACACAAATGTAAAAAAGTGTTAAAATTTTTTTTTTATAAATAATAAACCCCAGAAAATTAAATGTACACTTAAACACCCCCCCCCAAAAAAAAACAGGCACCTACACATGAAAAGACATGGAGTGAGATCAAAAATTCTCGGCCTATTCCGTTCCCTCCAAACCGATCGCCTGTGGGGGCTTTTAAATCCTCTCCTATGGAAAATATAAGGTACCGCCATTTCTCGCCATTTCACAGGCGCAAGCAGTTTTAAGGCTTGACATGTTTGGTATCTACTTGTGCGGTGCAACCTCATCTTCTATAATAATTTTTGTATTTTTACATTTTTTTTTTTTTTTTTTTTTACTTTTATTTATTTATTTTATATATAAACCATTGGGTTTATATATAACTCTGGGCAAAATGAGAATCGCAATTTTTATTTCTTTGCTTGGAATAAAGATCACGATTCTTGCGGCGTAACATCTTTCACATTATACAAAAAAAATTGGGCTAATTTTTAATATTTGTTTTTTTTTATATATGTGTGTGTGTGTGTGTGTGTGTGTGTGTGTGTGTGTGTGTGTGTGTGTGTGTGTGTATATTATATATATATATATATATATATATATATATTATATATATATATATATATATATATATATATATATATATATATATATATATATATATATATATATATATATATATATATATATATATATATATATATATATATGTATGTATGTATATGTATTTGTCGGCGTATAACACGCACCCCAAGTTTAGGAGGGAATTTTAAGGAAAAAAAGTTTTAGGAGAGAAGTTTAGGGAAAAAAAAAAAAAAAATAAAAAAAAAAAAAAAAAAAAATTACATTTAAGCGTCATTTGCAGCCTTTGCCCAGCGTCATTTGCAACCTGCCCAGCGTCATTTGCAGCCCTGCCCAGCGTCATTTGCAGCCCTGCCCAGCGTCATTTGCAACCTGCCCAGCGTCATTTGTAGCTTGCCCAGCGTCATTTGCAGCTTGCTAGTGTCATTTGCAGCTTGCCAGCGTTTAAATTTCCCGCCGCGAGACAAACCGCGCATGCGCGGCCGAAAAAGACTGAGCCGCTGCCGAAAAAGGCCAAAGTGCGGCCGAAAAAGACCGAGCCGACTGTTCGGCCCTGCTCGGAGTCCCGCCTCCCTGCTGTTTCGGGAGCGAGCGCAGGGAGGCGGAACTACGAGCGGAGCTGAACAGCCGGCTTCGGTCTTTTTTTCGGCCGCGGTTCGGCCTTTTTTGGCCGCGGTCGCCATTTTTCGGCGCCGCAACCGATATTTGTCATTTTTTTTGGGGTATCGGCGTATAACACGCACCCACGACTTTCCCCCGATTTTAAGGGGGAAAAAGTGCGTGTTATACGCCGATTAAATACGGTATATATAATTTTTTTTTTTTTTTTTTTTTTTATTCATTAAAGTGTATTTTTTTCCCCCTAAAAAAATTGCATTTGAAAGACCGCTGTGCAAATACAGTGTGACATAAAATATTGCAACAACCACCATTTTATTCTCTAGGGTCTCTAGAAAAATTATATAATGTGGGTGTTCCAAGTAATTTTCTAGCAAAAATTTAATAATTTTAACTTGAAACCAACAAGTGTCAGTTTTTCTGACACTTGTTGGTTTCAAGTTAAAATGATTAAAGGTTTTAGGTTTTAAAAGCGGAGTTCCACCTAAAAATGGAACTTCCGCTTTAAGCACTCCTCACTCCCTTACATGTCACATTTGGCATGTAATTTTTTTTTTGGGGGGGGGGGGGGGGGAGAGTGGGGGCTTCATTAGGAGGGGGACTTCCTGTCCCACCTCCTCCTTCCGCCCAGTAACTGCCTAGGCGACTCCTCCCTCTAGGCGATCTCCTGGGACACGTGACAGATCCCAGGAGATCGCCTATCCACTCCGGGAGCGCAGCGCGACTCGCGCATGCGCCGTGCGTGCCTGGTCGTGAAGACGAAAGCTGTCACGGCCGGGTGACCTGAGTGGCAATGGAGGCGCCGGCGAAGAGGAGGGGGAGAGGAGCGACACCCCGTCCGCCCGCTTCGCTGGACCGTGGAACAGGTAAGTGTCTGTTTATTAAAAGTCAGCAACTACACTTTTTGTAGCTGCTGACTTTTAAAATGCCTGGACCTCCCCTTTTAAGTGGTTAGGCTTCCCTCATTTACACACCGAAGTTCATTCCTTTGATCCAGGGGTGCCCAACCGGGGGGGGCCACATGTGGCCTGCGGAGCCCTCTGATGTGGCCTGCGACCTCTTGCCCTGGGATGGCAGGTTGGCAAGCCCAGATTGCAGGTTGCTGACTCGTCATCCCAGAGCTTCAGTGTTGTGAGTGAAGCTGATGGTAGAGGAAGCAAGCGCCTGCAGAGCCGCATAAGCCAACGCTTCCTGTATATCGCCGGCTCCTGTCATAGGCGGAGTGATACCACATGCGCTCTGCCTGGGATGGCAGCAGTTGGTGATAACTGACTGGAACTCGCTAAAATCACAGTGTATATATAGTGGGCATATCTGTTCTGCAGTGGTTACTGGGCTGCTTTCAAACTGCGCCTGCGGGTGACCTGCACCGAGCCATAGACTTCTGGTTTTACCTGCGGGTTGGGGCGCTTTCCGAAAGTGCACCACACCTGCAGGATACAATATAATTGTATGGCAAAGTGCAGATAACCCGCAGGAAAACCACAGGTGAACTGTGCTGCACCTGCGGCGTGGGTAGACCACAAACCATCAGTGTAAAAAGCTGCCTTGGGCCCCTTTTGCACAATTGGGCCAACCCAATCGGACCCTCCTATTCACCTCCTATGGCGCGGCAGATGAACACAATCTTGTGTCCGTTTACTCCCGCCTCCCTCAGATCCGATCTGCTAAAAAAACGGAAGTGGATCCGTCCCCTTCCATCTGATCGGATCAGAGGGCCCATAGAGTAGAGCGGGCTGTGTCTGTGTCCGCTCTGCATATGTAGAGTGGACACGGACCTGTCATCCGCCCGCTCCGCTCATTGTGGCCCGCGACTGGTTACCAAGTCACTTACCGTATATACTCGAATATAAGCCGAGATTTTCAGACCCTTTTTTAGGTCTGAAAGTCCACCTCTCGGCTTATATTCGGGTCACCGCCGTCTGCCTACATGAACAGCTTGTCATGCAGACAGACGGCGGTGTTCACAAGCCGCGCCGCCTCCTCCCGCCCGTTCGTGATAGGCGGACACTAATTTTCCCAGCAGTACAGTGTTCCGCCTATCACGGATGGCCTGTCATTCTCATCTCATGGACGAGGATGAGAGGATATCCGTGATAGGCGGAACACTGAACACTGACTGCTGGGAAAAAAGTGTTCCTCCTATCACGGACGAGGAGGAGGAGGAGGCGCGGCTTTTAAATTTTAATGGCGCCTGTAATACACGCTGTGGGGAGGACAGAGCGGGACCGGACCCCGGACCCCGGACACAGGACCCCGGACCCACGGATCGGCGGATCGGCACAGGTAGGCTGCAATGGGGACACGGGCTGCAATGGGGACACGGGGGTCTGTACAGGGCACATTCAGATTGGCATTGCTGACCCTTTTTCCACTTACAGTAGCTGCTGCATTTTTGCCCCTCGGCTTATACACGGGTCAATACGTTTCCCCATTTTTTTGTGGTGATTTAGGGGCCTCGGCTTGTACTCGGGACGGCCTATACTCGAGTATATACGGTAAGTGGCCCTCGCTCTTCAAAAGGTTGGGCACCCACTGCTTTGATCTAAACCTTTCCAGCAAAGGGCCAGTTTATTGTCCTTCAAATTTTAGGGGAGCCGGACTGTGGCCATTGGGAGTAGAAAACGTCCCGACATCAGTGAGAAAAAAAAATGAATGTCTCACTGGGAGAAATTGTGCCCCATCTTTGGTGTCATTGGGCCCCGTTTATTGGTGTCAGTGGGAGAAATCGTTTTCCTTCATTGGTGGGGGTGGGGGATTATGTCCCATTGTTGGTATCAGTGCATGAAACAGTGCTCCAAGGGCCACATAAAAGGCAAGCAAAGGGCCCGACCCTAAAGGACAAAACGTTACAATGTTTATAGTTGGCTCCGCACATGAGGAATGTGATACTTGGCAGACTGCCTTTTTTTTATTTTTTTTGACAGCTGTCGGCTTCAGCAGAGAATTATCTGCATTGAAAGAATGTGGAAAATACTTTTTGTCAAGATCGGGGGAAAAATATTGCGATCTCAAATTCTTAATTACCGTATTTATCGGCGTATAACACGCACCCCAAGTTTAGGAGGGAATATTAAGGAAAAAAAACTTACATTTAAATGCCCATCATTGCAGCCTTGTCCAGTGCAGCCCTGTCCATCCTTGCAGCCCTGTCCATCCTTGCAGCCCTGTCCATCCTTGCAGCCCTGTCCATCCTTGCAGCCCTGTCCATCCTTGCAGCCCTGTCCATCCTTGCAGCCTTGTCCATCCTTGCAGCCTTGTCCATCCTTGCAGCCTTGTCCATCCTTGCAGCCTTGTCCATCCTTGCAGCCTTGTCCATCCTTGCAGCCTTGTCCATCCTTGCAGCCCTGTCCATCCTTGCAGCCCTGTCCATCCTTGCAGCCCTGTCCATCCTTGCAGCCCTGTCCATCCTTGCAGCCCTGTCCATCCTTGCAGCCTGTGCCCATCATTGCAGCCCTGTCCATCCTTGCAGCCTTGCCCATCATTGCAGCCTTGCCCATCCTTGCAGCCTTGCCCATCATTGCAGCCTTGTCCATCAGTGCAGCCTTGTCCATCATTGCAGCCTTGTCCATCATTGCAGCCTTGTCCATCATTGCAGCCTTGTCCATCATTGCAGCCTTGTCCATCCTTGCAGCCTTGTCCATCCTTGCAGCCTTGTCCATCCTTGCAGCCTTGTCCATCCTTGCAGCCTTGTCCATCCTTGCAGCCTTGCCCATCATTGCAGCCTTGCCCAGTGCAGCCTTGTCCATCATTGCAGCCCTGTCCATCCTTGCCCAGTGCAGCCTTGTCCATCATTGCAGCCCTGTCCATCCTTGCAGCCTTGCCCAGTGCAGCCTTGCCCAGTGCAGCCTTGTCCATCGTTGCAGCCTTGTCCATCGTTGCAGCCTTGTCCATCGTTGCAGCCTTGTCCATCGTTGCAGCCTTGTCCATCGTTGCAGCCTTGTCCATCGTTGCAGCCTTGTCCATCGTTGCAGCCTTGTCCATCATTGCAGCCTTGTCCATCATTGCAGCTTTGCCCAGTGCAGCCTTGTCCATCATTGCAGCTTTGCCCAGTGCAGCCTTGTCCATCATTGCAGCCCTGTCCATCCTTGCAGCTTTGCCCAGTGCAGCCTTGTCCATCATTGCAGCCTTGCCCAGTGCCTTTGCAGGCTTGCCCAGTACATTTGCAGGGTTTCCCCTTTAAAAATTGGCGCCGATTGGGGAGGACGAGCGCTGCGTGACATATCGAAAGCGGCGTGTATTTTCGGCTATTTTCGGCTCCTCTCGCAGTCCCGCCCACCTCCACTGATTGCGAGAGGAGCCGAGCGCTGACAACATACAGGAATCCGAGTTCGGCTAGTCTCGGCTCTGCTCGCAGACAGGGGCGTGACTGCGAGAGGAGCCGAAAATAGCCGAACTCGTATTTCTTTATGTTGTCGGCGCTCGGCTCCTCTCGCAATCAGTGGAGGTGGGCGGGACTGCCAGAGGAGCCGAAAATAGCCGAAAATACACGCGGCTTTCGGAATATCGGCTCCGCTCGCTCCCCTAAACAAAAAATCAGCGGGAGATCGGCGGGTATCGGCGTATAACACGCACCCACGATTTCCCCTGATTTTAAGGGGAAAAAAGTGCGTGTTATACGCCGATAAATACGGTAATCGTGCAGCTCTACCATTGGCTTAATATCATGTGACATACAGCCGTGGCCAAAAGTTTTGAAAAATGACACAAATATGAATTTTTTCACAAAGTCTGCTGCCTCAGTGTTTATGGCGGCGATTTGCATATAATCCAGACAGTTATGAAGAGCGATCTGGTGAATTGCAATTCATTGCATTGTCCCTCTTTGCCATGAAAATGACATACCGTATATACTCGAGTATAAGCCGACCGAATATAAGCCGAGGCACCTAATTTTACCACAAAAAAAACTGGGAAAACGTATTGACTCGGTATAAGCCTAGGGTGAGAAATGTTTAGCTACTTTAATGCGGCGTACACGCGGTCGGAATTTCCGATGGAAACAGTCCGATGGGAGCTTTTCATCCGATTTTCCGACCGTGCGTACGCCCATCGGTCTTTTTCTGTCGGAATTTCCGACGGACTTTGGATTGAGAACCTGTTCTTAATTTCTCTGACGGAAAACCTTTCTATCGGATTTTCCGATCGTGTGTATGCAATTCCGACACGCAAAATTCCGACGCATGCTCGGAAACTATTCGGTGCATGCTCCGAAGCATTAAACTTCCCTTTTTATAGTGCAGTCGAACGTTTTTTTTTTTTTTTAAGGCGTGGCGTTATTGACCGTCGGAATTTGGTGTGACCGTGTGTAGGCAAGACAGTTTGAGCGAAAATCCGTCGGAATTCCGACGGGAAAACCATCAGAGCTTTTTCCGACGAGAATTCCGATATGTGTAAAAGACGGTCAACAATGCCCATTTGCAGCCTCACTGTGCCCATTTGCAGCCATAGGTCCCCCGAACTTCAAACTTGGTAGTTAAGGGTTCCTAGATGCCCCCCCTAGCTGCAGACAAAATTTGGGGTCTCTGGACCCAAAGGGTCCCGAAATGACATTGCTGCAGATGGACACAGTTGACCGATTTTTGGGCCCCGTATCTCGGGGCCACTTAATTCTAGGAACCCCAAATTGAATATGTTGTAGTGCTGGTTCCACTGGAATTGCACACCAAATTTGGTGTTCCCAGCACTAAGTGGCCCCGAGATACGAGGCCCCAAAGTCGGGTCGGAAAATGTCAGAAAACATACCGCCAAGGCAACAAAGGAGTGGCTCAAGAAGAAGCACATGAAGGTCATGGAGTGGTCTAGCCAGTCTCCAGACCTTAATCCTATAGAAAATGGAGGAGCTGAAACTTCGAGTTGCCAAGCGACAGCCAAGAAACCTTCAGGATTTAGAGAAGATCTGTAAAGAAGAGAGGAGCAAAATCCCTCCTGAGATGTGCAAACCTGATCACCACCTACAAGAAACGTCTGACCTCTGTGATCACCAACAAGGAGAAACCACCAACTACTAAGTCATATTCTGCTTGGGGATCAAATACTTATTTTACTCACTGAACTGCAACTCCATTTATAACATTTGTATTGTGTGTTTTTCTGGATTTTTGGTTGATATTCTGTCTCTATCATATAAAATACACCTATGATAAAAATTATAGACCCTTCATTTCTATGTAAGGGGGCAAATCTACACAATCTGTAGGGGAGCCGATCGTCATTTCCCCCACTGTAAAAAAAAAAATGGGCACTACTGCTGTTTTATTCTCCAGGGTGTCCCCCCACACACACTCCAAAAAAAAATGGCTGTGGCAGTGAAAGGGTTAAACACGTTTTGGCCTACTTTTTAATTTTTTTTTAAGAGCGTCTTGACTGCTCCGAACCCCCCGGAGCTCAAATGTCCCCTCAATGTCTCATCAGGGGGGCGCGTTGGAGCAGTCGGGACAGTTTATAAAAAAAAACGTCCCGACTGCTCCAACACGCCCCCCTGACGAGACATTGAGGGGACATTTGAGCTCCGGGGGGTTCGGAGCAGTCAAGACGCGCTTAAATAAAAGAAGAGAAAAAAACAAAGCCCAAAACGGGTTTAACCCTTTCACCGCCATAGAAATTTTTTGGGGTGGGGGATTTGCACAGGGATTCTCAGGCGCGTCTCACTGCCCGCTGCTATGCCCGCAGGCCGCCTTTTAATATTTTAAACCCCCTACAAGTTTACTCTCATGAAAAATGAATCCGCAGATTACGGAGCGAAGAGGAAGCGCTTAATAAAATATCGGATCCCCGGGAAGATCGTTCAGATGAAAGGGATCCAGGGGAGATTTTCCCTTCAATTAATTATATTTCATTCTGTTACATCTTTTTATAAATGTTTTATTCCCATCAAATGGATTTAATTTGCCTGTTTTATATATTTACCTGAACCGCCGTGTCTCATAGCAGATGCCAGCCCAGCCGCTAAAATTCTTCTTTCTTCTTTCTTCTTCTCTCTTCTTTCTTCTTCTCTCTTCTTTCTTCTTCTTCTTCTCTTTTCTTTCTTCTTCTCTCTCTTCTTTCTTCTTCTCTCCTTCCTTCTTCTTCAAGGACGCTCATTCCTGTGTTGGGGTGACAACGTCTCCAAATTTGTGCTCCTGCGTTGTCACCCTGTCACATGCTTCCCTAGTGGAAATGTACGTGGCTGAGATGTTACATAGTTGGTGAGGTTGAAAAAAGACACAAGTCCATCAAGTCCAACCTCTGTGTGTGATTATATGTCAGTATTGCATTGTATATCCCGGTATGTTGCGGTCGTTCAGGTGCTTATCTAATAGTTTCTTGAAACTATCGATGCCCCCCGCTGAGACCACCGCCTGTGGAAGGGAATTCCACATCCTTGCCGCTCTTACAGTAAAGAACCCTCTACGTAGTTTAGTGTTAAACCTCTTTTCTTCTAATTTTAATGAGTGGCCACGAGTCTTGTTAACCACTTACCCACTGGGCACTTAAACCCCCTTCCTAACCAGACCAGTTTTCAGCTTTCGGTGCTCTCACACTTTGAATGACAATTACTCCGTCATGCAACACTGTACCCAAATGAATTTTGTGTCCTTTTTTTTCACACAAATAGAGCTTTCTTTTGGTGGTATTTAATCACCGCTGGGTTTTTTAATTTTTGCGCTATAAATCAAAATATACTGAAAATTCGGTAAAAAATAAATAAAAAATTCTTTGTTTCTAATAAAATTTATTGCAGAGTATTGGCCGAGTATTGGCCGAGTTGCACAGTGGTGGCAGAGCGTTGCACAGTGGTGGCAGAGCGTTGCACAGTGGTGGCAGAGCATTGCACAGTGGGGCAGAGCGTTGCACAGTGGTGGCAGAGCATTGCACAGTGGTGGCAGAGCGTTGCACAGTGGTGGCAGAGCATTGCACAGTGGTGGCAGAGCATTGCACAGTGGTGGCAGAGCATTGCACAGTGGTGGCAGAGCATTGCACAGTGGTGGCAGAGCGTTGCACAGTGGTTGCAGAGTATTGACCAGCGCTGTGGGCACTACACATCCAGCCCACAGCGCTGGTCCCGTCTCCCCCCCCTCTCCGCTTCTCTCCTCTCTGTACCGATCGGTACAGAGAGGAGAGGGAGGAACCGGCGTCATGACATGACGCCGATTTGTGTACATGTGATCGCTCCGTCATTTGACGGAGCAATCACGTGGTAAACGGCCGCTATCAGCGGCTGTTTACCGTGATCCGTGATGCGCCGGGTCCTCGGGACCCGGCGGTCACGGATGTTCCCGAGTGCGCTCCCCAGGGGGCGTGCGGGAGCAAGTTTCTGGGAGGACGTCCGTAGGACGTCCTCCCAGGATAACCCGACCGCGCTGTGTGGCATGTGGTTAAACTCCCTTCTGCAAAAAAGTTTTCTCCCTATTGTGAGGTCACCAGTCCGGTATTTGTATATAGATATCATCCCCTCTCAAGCGTCTCTTCTCCAGAGAGAATAAGTTCAGTGCTCACAACCTTTCCTCATAACTAATATCCTCCAGACCCTTTATTAGCTTTGTTGCCCTTCTTTGTACTCGCTCCATTTCCAGTGCATCCTTCCTGAGGACTGGTGCCCAGAACTGGACAGCATACTCCAGGTGCGGCCGGACCAGAGTCTTGTAGAGCTGGATAATTATCGTTTTATCTCCTGGAGTTGATCCCCTTTTTAATGCCAATATTCTGTTTGCTTTGTTAGCAGCAGCTTGGCATTGCTGAGCCCATCATCTACTAGGACCCCCAGGTCCCTTTCCATCCTAGATCCCCCCAGAGGTCCCCCCCCCAGTCTATAGATTGCACACAGATTTTTTGCCACCCAAATGCATTTAGCATTTTTCTACATTGAACCTCATTTGCCATGTAGTTGCCCCTCCCCCCCATTCATTTGTTCAGATCTTTTTGCAAAGTTTCCACATCCTGCGGAGAAGTTATTGCCCTGCTTAGCTTAGTATCGTCCGCAAATACAGAGATTGAACTGTTTCCCCCATCCCCATCCTCCAGGTCATTTATGAACAAATTTAAATAGGATTGGTCCCAGCACAGAACCCTGGGGGACCCCACTACCCACCCGACCATTCCGAGTACACCCCATTTATCATCACCCTCTGAACTCGCCCTTGTAGCCAGTTTTTAAACCATGTACTCACCCTATGATCCATGCCAACGGATCTTTTTTTGTACAGTAAACTTTTATGGGGAACTGTGTCAAATGCCTTTGCAAAATCCAGATACACCACGTCTACGGGCCTTCCTTTATCTAGATACACCACGTCTACGGGCCTTCCTTTATCTAGATACACCACGTCTACGGGCCTTCCTTTATCTAGATACACCACGTCTATGGGCCTTCCTTTACTTAGATGGCAACTTACCTCCTCATAGAAGGCTAATAGATTGGTTTGGCAAGAACGATTCTTCATGAATCCATGCTGATTACTGCTAATGATACCGTTTACATACTATTGATGTTAGGCTAACTGGTCTGTAATTTCCAGGGATGTATTTTGGGCCCTTTTCTAAATATTGGTGCTACATTGGATTTTCTCCAATCAGCTGGTACCATTCCAGTCAGTAGACTGTCAGTAAAAATTAGGAACAATGGTCTGACAATTACTTGTTATTACTTGTTGTTAAGTTTCCCAAGTCTAATTTTAATTCTGTCCTCTGTCAACCATGGAGGTGCTTCCTGTGATGTGTCAGGAGGATAAACACTGCAGTTTTGGTTACTGAAGCCCCCCAATTCCCTCGTGAAGACTGAGGAGAAGAATAAATTCAATACCTTCCCCATCTCCCTATCCTTTGTAACCAGATGTCCTTCCTCATTCTTTATGGGGCCTATATGGTCTGTCCTCCCTTTTTTACTGTTTACATACTTAAAGAATCTCTTGGAATTTTTTTTTTCCCGCTTTTCTCCGCTATGTGTCTTTCATGTTCTATCTTAGCCGTCCTTATTGCACCCTTACATTTCTTGTTGCATTCTTTATAAAGTCTGAATACTGATGATGATCCTTCAGCCTTGTATTTTTTGAAGGCCTTCTCCTTTGCTTTTATATGCATTTTTACATTGAAGTTAAGCCATCCAGGACTTTTTTCTCTTTTAAATTTATTACATATATGGAATGCGTTGGCTAATGCCCTTATTTAATATGCTCTTAAAGCGAACCCATCTCTTCTCCGTGTTCTTTGTTCCTAAGATTTTATCCCAATTTATATTTTCTAGCAAGGTTCGTAGTTTAGGGAAGTTGGCTCTTTGGAAATTCAGTGTCTTTGTATTTCACTTTGGGGTGACAAATCTCTGTCCTGTCTCTCAATTGTACTCCCGCATTGTCACCCTGTCGCATGCTTTTATACTATATCTAGCTATCGTCTCTTTTAACACACTGCTGGAAATGTAAGTGGCTGCGATGATACTTATTCCTGTTTTGGGGTGACAACACTCTGTCCCTGTCTCTCAATTGTACTCCCATGTTGTCACCCTGTCAGTTGCTCCCCTAGTAGAAATTTAAGTAGCCACGAGGACGCACATTCCTTTTTTTGGGGTGACAACATCCTCCAAATTTGTGCTCCTGTGTTGTCACCCTGTCACACACTTCCCTACTTGAAATAGAAGCGGCTGTGATGACGCACATTGTGGTTGTGGGGTGACAACGCTCTGTGCGGGTCTCCCAGTTGTGCGCCTGCGTTTTTCACCCAATGACACACATTACACAAGTATGGCCGGTTATTGTCACTATGAGTAAGACCAGGATGTGCAGAGACACTGAAGTGAGGAAATGGCTGACAGAGCCTGCAGGGGATTAGCAGCACTGAGAAGGGGAAAGGGATGGGAAATGGGGGGGGGGGGGATAAGTATTCTGTGAGGGTTTATATCTCATTGAAGTAATAAAAACGTTGTTTATTCTCTGCTCTCGCTCTCTCCTCAGGGACTCAGAAGGTCGGAAGCTGTGCAAGAAACTGAAGGTGGACCCCAGGAAGAAGACCAAC
This sequence comes from Lithobates sylvaticus, assembly GCA_028564925.1. Lineage (NCBI taxonomy): Eukaryota > Metazoa > Chordata > Amphibia > Anura > Ranidae > Lithobates > Lithobates sylvaticus. Next base: position 7,251,874 of record CM053031.1, on the reverse strand, counting down.
GGCTATGAGCTCCTACACTACAAGTGAGGGCGGCGCGCTCGTATGTTGTAGTATCAGCTGGTGGGGATTGACACTCCCGGCTTTATTAATAGACTGAGGGGGGAAAAAAAAGTTCCTCAGGGGCGGAGAACTCTCCATCAGTTGCCAATCGGAATGAATCTTGCCTTCTGTGGGAAGATATGATCAGCAATGTGATCTCCGGGGTTTATACACATATCGGAGCGAGCTGCCTCCTTTTATTCTTATGCATTTATTATATCTTTAGTGCTGAGGAAGGTAGCCATTTGCTTCTGAAAATGACAGTTTCCTGGCTCTCATGTGGATCTAATGGGATGACTATAAGGAGTGTTTTTTTTTTTTTGTTTTTGTTTTTGTTTTTATTAAGTTTTCTTTCAATCTGATTTGGTTGTATTGACCAACTGGATATGTTTTTTATTTTTAAACCTGCTTAATTGTGATGTAGGAACGCTGAGCCTTATGGAGATGTCTTATAACGAAATGGGTGTATATATAATGTGTGTAAGTGTGTGTGTATGTGTGTATATATATGTGTGTATGTATGTATGTATGTATGTATGTATGTGTGTATATATATATATATATATATATAATATAATATATATATATATAATATAATATAAATATATAATATAATATAATATAATATAATATAATATAATATAATATATATATATATATATATATATATATATATATATATATAGTATATATATATAAAAAAAATATATATATATAAAATGTTTTTCAGCAACACATTTCAGGGGTCAGCACTCCCCCTTCATCAGGGCTGAAAACAAAACTATAGAGAAAATACAAAAATTCCTTTAAAGCAGAGGTCCTACCGAATTTGATTTTTTAATTGTTTTTAAAGTCAGCAGCTACAAATACTGCCATTTAAAATATGGACACTTACCTGTTCATGGCGCCCGCGATGTCGGCACCCAGAAGCCAATCTGTCCCTCGGCGCCGCCATCTTCGGTAAGGGAATCAGGAAGTGAAGCCTTTTGGCTTCACAGCCTGGTTCCCCACTGCGCATGCGTGAGTCGCTCTGCACGATCCCACAGGTCCCTGCCGTCTTCTGGGACCTGTGTGTCTCCCAGAAGACAGTGGGGTGGGGGGGGCGACAACGGAGGAGGCGCCGGATATGGCGTAGATGTCCGCGGGGACATATCCATTTCTCCCCCTTCTATGCCTGGAAGTGGGAGAAAATACCTGGATTATACAGGTATCTGCTCTCCCCTCCCCCTGAAAGGTGCCAAATGTGACACGGGGGGGGGGGGGGATTCCAAAAAGCAGAAGTTCAATTTTGGGTGGAACTCCGCTTTAAGCATCATAAGAAAAAAAATTAAATTTTACATATATATATATAAATTAGAGAGACTTTTTAATAAAAAAAAATAAAAAAAAGGGGGTGGGGACTTTTTTCCCCTGGTACGGCGGCCCATCCAAATATATCAACTGCTGTGTAGGATTGTATAATATGATTGTACTGTGTGTGTGTGTGCCATCAGCTTGATCTTTATATTCCAGGGATGGAACATTCCACACAGAATACAACCGGCCCACATCATACAAGGTAAGTGTCCATCGTATTGGGGGGATGGGATGGAGGTAATAGGCTTTGTTAAAGATACCTCCTAACATTGATCTTCTTCTATTATTTGCTCCCTTTTGGTCCATTAAACATCCCATTGGAAGTATTTTATTATATCGGTTTAATAAGTGCAGAAAATATCTGTTGATCCTGACCGAAATCTTGTGAGCTGATAACTTCCTTTGCTGCACTTTTATCAGTTACATTGTTTCCAGTAATTTCTGTTGACGACAGAAAATCTCCCCCCCTCTTATCTGCTCCATAATGTAGGTGGAGGTGTTCTGTTGTCAACAGAGAAAACTGGAAACAATGTAACTGATAAAAGGGCAGCATAGGAAGTTATACGCTGTAAACCGAAAACACTGCCTGCCTTAAGGTGACAACACTCCTCCTCCTCCTCCTCCTCCTCCTCCTCCTCCTCCTCCTCCTCCTCCTCCTCCTCCTCCTCCTCCCCTGCCTGTCCTAAGGTGACAATACTGCCCCCCCCCCCCCCCCACATCCGCCTGTCCTAAGGTGACAACACTCCTCCTCCTCCTCCTCCTCCTCCTCCTCCTCCTCCTCCTCCTCCTCCTCCTCCTCCCCTGCCTGTCCTAAGGTGACAATACTGCCCCCCCCCCCACATCCGCCTGTCCTAAGGTGACAACACTCCTCCTCCTCCTCCTCCTCCTCCTCCTCCTCCTCCTCCTCCTCCTGTGACAATACTGCCCCCCCCCCCCACATCCGCCTGTCCTAAGGTGACAACACTTCCTCTTTCCTCTTCCTCTTTTTCTCTCTTCTCTCTCTTCCTCTCCTCCTCCTCCTCTTCCTCCTCCTCTTCCTCCTCCCCGTGAATTGGCTGCAAAGGGGAACAGCTCCACCATTGATGACCAGGTGTGATGGTCAGGTAAACGCTACTAGCTCCAAAATGACAGTTGTAACCAGTTTTGATGTGGAGAAACTCTAGTGTCTGGCACAGAACACCTTTTGGGATGAACTGGAATGAGCCAGGCCTTCTCAACCAACGTCTCCATAAAGACCATGGTATGATGAGTTTGGTGTGGAGGAACTCTGGTGTCCTGCACAGAGCCCTGACCTCAATCCTACTGAACACCTTTAGGATGAAATGGATTTCCAATGGCGAGCCAGGTCTTCCCAACATCAGTGACTGACTTCACGAATGGAAATGGGTTCCTACAGACAGGAGTCTAAAATCTTGTGGAAAGCCTTCCTAGGAGAGTGGAGGATGTTATAGTTGAAAAGGGAGCAACTCCCTATTAATGGCCATGGGGGAACTCCATAATCATGGCCATGGTTTTTGGAATGAGAGGTCCAGGTCCACAAAGACGTGGCTTGCTGAGGACCCCTTTCTATTCCAGCATAACTGTGCCCTTGTGTACAAAGCCAGCTCCATAAAGGCATGGCGTTACCAGTTTGGTCTGAATGAACTTGAGTGTCCTACACAGAGCCCTGACCTCAACTCTACTGAACACCTTTGGGGTGAATTAGAACACTGTGTGGTCAGAAGGGTGGAAGCTGTTATAGCTGCAAAGGGGGGCAACTCCATTATTGATGACCATGGTTTTGGAATAGGATGATGTAAAAGTTCATAGAGGTGTGATGGTCAGGTGAACACAACTACCGTATTTATCGGCGTATAACACGCACCCCAAGTTTAGGAGGGCATTTTTAAGGAAAAAAAGTTTTAGGAGGGAAGTTTAGGGAAAAAAAAACAACTTGCATTTAAGCGTCATTGCAGCTTGCCCAGCGTCATTGCAGCCTTGCCCAGCGTCATTGCAGCCTTGCCCAGCGTCATTGCAGCCTTGCCCAGCGTCATTTGCAGCCTTGCCCAGCGTCATTTGCAGCCTTGCCCAGCGTCATTTGCAGCCTTGCCCAGCGTCATTTGCAGCCTTGCCCAGCGTCATTTGCAGCCTTGCCCAGCGTCATTTGCAGCCTTGCCCAGCGTCATTTGCAGCCTTGCCCCAGCGTCATTGCAGCCTTGCCCAGCGTCATTGCAGCCTTGCCCAGCGTCATTTGCAGCCTTGCCCAGCGTCATTTGCAGCCTTGCCCAGCGTCATTTGCAGCCTTGCCCAGCGTCATTTGCAGCCTTGCCCAGCATCATTTGCAGCCTTGCCCAGCGTCATTTGCAGCCTTGCCCAGCGTCATTTGCAGCCTTGCCCAGTGCCATTGTAGCTTGCCAGCGTCATTGCAGCCTTGCCCAGTGCCATTGTAGCTTGCCAGCGTCATATTCATTCTTTTCCTGGTTCAAATTTCCCGCCGCCGAGACGCTGTCGCGTGCGCCGCCGGAAAAACCCGAAGCATGGCCGAAAAAGACCGAAGCGCCCCCCGGAAAAAGCCGAGCCGACTCGGACGGCTAAGCTCGCACTCCCGCCTCCCTGCTGTTTTCGGAGCGAGCGCAGGGAGGCGGGACTACAAGCAGAGCAGAGCAGAGTCTGCTCGGCTTTTTCCGGGGGCGCGTCGTTCTTTTTCGGCCGCGCTTCGGGTTTTTTTCGGCCGCGCTCGCTATTTTTCAGCGGCGCTTGCAATTTTTGTCATTTTTTTGGGGGGGGGGGGGATCGGCGTATAACACGCAACCACGACTTTACCCCCGATTTTAAGGGGGGAAAAGTGCGTGTTATACGCCGATTAAATACGGTAGCTCCAAAAAGCCATGGTTGGACCAGTTTGGTGTGGAGGAACTCGAGTGTCCTGCACAGAACCCTGACCTCAACCCTACTAAACACCTTTTGGGATGAACTGGAATGAGCCAGGACTTCTCAACCAACGTCTCTATAAAGTAGTGGTATGATGAATTTGGTGTGGAGGAACACGAGTGTCCTGCACAGAGGCTCCAAATGTGAGGCCCAACATCAGAACCTGACCTCAAAAATGGTCACAAATTTCCAGACACCCTCCAAAATCTTGTGAAAAGTTTTTTCCCAGAAGTGTGGAGGATGTAAAAGCCACATAGGGAATAACTCCATCTTGATGACCATGAGAAGGAGTCAAATCAATGTTGGCGGTGATGGGGGGAAAGTTGGACAGAATTATTGGCCATGGTTTTGAAATGGGATGTCCACCAAGCTCATAGTAGTGTGGTGATCAGGTGTCCACTGACCTTTTGCCCGATACTTTAATTGTACGCGATGTTTGATGTGAATACTGATAACGGGGCCTCTTAGATAAATGTAAGCATGGTGCGGTTGCAGCTCTTCCTGACCCGGATCTTTTTTTTCTTCCAGTCCATTGCAGCATTTCTGAAAGACCCAGAGGGGGCGCCGCTGTGGGAGGAGAATGCTGAAGCCAAGGATATTGTTCACATCGACAGTGAGAAGGTTCGTACCATTCACAGAGTCTACATATAGTAGAAAACACCTGTTGTAATTCCCTGAAGTGGGAAGCGGTTGGTGCACTGGCTTGTAGTGTCCTCCTAGCACTCGAGCAAACGCGTAGGTGAAAGAAAGCCGGCAGCTTGATCTTTCGCAATGAATGATTTTATTAATCCAGGTGTAGTACAAAATAATACAGGGCTTACGCATTTCAGCGTGTCATGGCTATGATTAAGGCTACACAACGAAACGCGTAAACCCTGTATTATTTTGTGCTACACCTGAATTAATAAGCTCATTCATTGCGGAAGATTGATCCCTTCCAGCCTCAGGTCCGTATAGGGGTTTGGACCTGGGCTGGAGGAAGTGGGGCTGCTCTACTGTCTACAGGGGGTGAGGGTGGAGGAATCGCTGGTGAGGGTGGAGGAATCGCTGGTTTTGCTCCGCACAGCATCTACTGTATTGTGAATACTGATGGTGGCGATGTCTTTGCAGGATTTCCGGAAGCTTCTGAAGAAAGAGGACCGTCCGCTGCTCATGATGTTCTACGCTCCATGTGAGTCACCCCCCCCCCCCCCCTGAGCTTTCTCTGCATACTATCAGTGGCAGCTCGGCATAGAAAAATGTTCTGTGATTTCTATGAGGAAAGCAAAGAAAGGACTTCTCTGTTTGCCTACTGGGGCAATTTTTGGGTTAGAAATCCCCCACAAATTGTGTATTTTCTGAAAGCAGAGACCCTAGAGAATAAAATGGTGGTGGTTGCAGTTATTTATGCTTCACGATTATTTGCATCACTATTTATCAAACGCATATTTATTTATTCTCGTCTCTGGCACCACCATCTTGGATATGGGAGCCGGCTGTGGCTTTCTGTGGAATCGCAGGAAACTCAAAGCATGTCAACTGCAGGTCTGAAGGAGGTCAACTGCAGGTCAGATGCAGCTGTCAGTGAATGATCTCTGCAAGTTGGGAGTCCAACCCTTTGAAGGCAGGCTGGGCTATAAAGTGCTTCTGCAGATCGACAGGAAAGGGCACTGGAACATGCAGCAGGTTGGATGTGTGGTCTGGACAGGTGGTGATCAGTAGCCAAGGAGACACACAGGGCAGGGTGACAGGCCTAGGAGTTGATATTAGGAGATGGGTGAGGGTCATACCAGACGGTCAGCAGAGATAAGCTGTGGTCAGGTACTAGCCGGGGACAAAAGGGCAATTGGCAAAGACTGGCTGTGATCAGGAACTGGCCAAGGTCAAACTGGCAATCATCAGGGAATCCATAGAGGAAAGCCATGGTCAGGGAATTGTCGGAGGGAAGCCGTGGTCAGGGATTTGTCGGAGGGAAGCCGTGGTCAGGGAATTGTCGGAGGGAAGCCGGGGTCAGGGAATTGTCGGAGGGAAGCCGTGGTCAGGGAATTGTCGGAGGGAAGCCGCGGTCAGGGAATTGTCGGAGGGAAGCCGCGGTCAGGGAATTGTCGGAGGGAAGCTGCGGTCAAGGAATTGTCGGAGGGAAGCCGTGGTCAGGCAATCCATAGAGGAAAGCCGTGGTCAGGGAATTGTCGGAGGGAAGCCGCGGTCAGGGAATTGTCGGAGGGAAGCCGTGGTCAGGGAATTGTCGGAGGGAAGCCGTGGTCAGGGAATTGTCGGAGGGAAGCCGTGGTCAGGCAATCCATAGAGGAAAGCCGTGGTCAGGGAATTGTCGGAGGGAAGCCGCGGTCAGGGAATTGTCGGAGGGAAGCCGCGGTCAGGGAATTGTCGGAGGGAAGCCGCGGTCAGGGAATTGTCGGAGGGGAAGCCGCGGTCAGGGAATTGTCGGAGGGAAGCCGCGGTCAGGGAATTGTCGGAGGGAAGCCGCGGTCAGGGAATTGTCGAAGGGGAAGCCGCGGTCAGGGAATTGTCGGAGGGAAGCCGCGGTCAGGGAATTGTCGAAGGGGAAGCCGCGGTCAGGGAATTGTCGGAGGGAAGCCGCGGTCAGGGAATTGTCGGAGGGAAGCCGCGGTCAAGGAATTGTCGGAGGGAAGCCGCGATCAGGGAGTTGTCGGAGGGAAGCTGCGGTCAAGGAATTGTCGGAGGGAAGCCGTGGTCAGGGAATTGTCGGAGGGAAGCCGTGGTCAGGGAATTGTCGGAGGGAAGCCGTGGTCAGGGAATTGTCGGAGGGAAGCCGTGGTCAGGCAATCCATAGAGGAAAGCCGTGGTCAGGGAATTGTCGGAGGGAAGCCGTGGTCAGGGAATTGTCGGAGGGAAGCCGTGGTCAGGGAATTGTCGGAGGGAAGCCGTGGTCAGGGAATTGTCGGAGGGAAGCCGTGGTCAGGCAATCCATAGAGGAAAGCCGTGGTCAGGGAATTGTCGGAGGGAAGCCGCGGTCAGGGAATTGTCGGAGGGAAGCCGCGGTCAGGGAATTGTCGGAGGGAAGCCGCGGTCAGGGAATTGTCGGAGGGGAGCCGCGGTCAGGGAATTGTCGGAGGGAAGCCGCGGTCAGGGAATTGTCGGAGGGAAGCCGCGGTCAGGGAATTGTCGAAGGGGAAGCCGCGGTCAGGGAATTGTCGGAGGGAAGCCGCGGTCAGGGAATTGTCGAAGGGGAAGCCGCGGTCAGGGAATTGTCGGAGGGAAGCCGCGGTCAGGGAATTGTCGGAGGGAAGCCGCGGTCAAGGAATTGTCGGAGGGAAGCCGCGATCAGGGAGTTGTCGGAGGGAAGCCGTGGTCAGGAATTGCTGTGGTCAGGGAATTATCAGAGCCAAGCTGTGGTCAGGAACTAGCCAAGGTCATTAGCAGGCAGAGCAGAGACAAATCCAAGGGCAGACCAGGTTATCTATGGAACAGCAGATCTCAGGAACAGGTTCAGGCAGGGGCATGTATACAGGGGTTGCAATTGCGACACAGCCCTATACTGTGTAGGGGTTGTGCGGCCCTCTGTACACTTTTGTATAGGGGGGCAGCATATAAGGGAACCCAAACCCCTCCCTTTTTGTCCTGCAGGCTTTCAGCGGCTGCAGGAGGAAAATTGAAGGGATCGGTTCCTCTACATGTGGCCCCTTCCCTACTGATCACTCACTCACAATTAAATTGTAAAAATAAATAAATAAAAAAATAATAAAGACTACTGATAGCAGTGGCAGGACTGTCAGGGTTGCAAAGGTCGCACTTGGGGTTCAGTGGGGCCCTTTATGTTTTTTTTTTTTTTTTTTGCACTGGGGGCCTGAAGGTTCTAGTTGCACCTTTTTTGGGTTCAGGGTTCAAGTTACAATGTAACAGTTTGGCCATCCATCAACTTTCTAGTTCAGCTCTGTTCCATGGATGGTGCCATCTGATGCCAAGACTGAATTTGAGCAGACATGGCCATGCACTTGTATGCGTTCACCCAGCACACACCCGCCTATATTGGCCTTCTCACACACAATGCAGACATATACGGGTGTCTCCCCTCTACCACTTCACTTTCTGTACACGTTTCTTTCTTTTTGGGTGGATGATGACGGTTCTGTCTCCTCCGCAGGGTGCAGCGTGTGTAAGAGGATGATGCCGGCGTACCAGCAGGCCGCCACCGAACTGAAGGGCGACTATGTGAGTATCCGGTCGCTGTGTTCATCGATTATCTTGGGCCTCCTGCAGGCAGCGCATGTCGGGCCATGCAATGTAAATTGCGGATACATTCCAGTGCAAGGGAGACCCAGCTGCAGCGTACAGCCATCCATAGAAATGAATTGCCGCACACGCTGCATTTAGCTATTAAATTATATATTTTTCTTACTCTCCCCCCGATATAAGGGAAAAGAAGCAACAATAAATCCCAGAATAAAAGAGAAAAACGCATCCAATTTGCATGACATGTGAACCTAGTCGGTTGACATATGTGCGGGCCGACTGCAGTGCGATTTTATTTTTTTATTTTTTATTTTTTTTTTAACTACTTGCCGGCTGCGTTCTAGCAAAATGATGGCCAGTTCTAAGAAGGCATCATATGACGTCCTCCCGTAATTGCGGCCACCATGGCATGCTCTGTGATCTCTTTGTCCTTTGACCCAATCACAGCTGATCACAATGTAAACACAAGCCGGTTGTGTTAAAGGGACATCTACACTGACTCAGTGCAGCCCCAACAGTGCCCACTACTGCTGCCAATCAATGCCTCTTCAGTGTCACCTATCAGTGCCACCTCATTGGATCCCACCGGTGCCGCCTCAATGGTGCCGCCTCATTGGTGCCCACCAGTGCTGCTTCATTGGTGCCACCTCATTGATGCCCACCAGTGCCACCTCATTGGTGCCCACCAGTGCCGCTTCATTGGTGCCACCTCATTGGTGCCCACCAGTGTTGCCTCATTGGTGCCTCCTCTTTAGTGCCCATTAGTGCAGCCTATCAGTGCGGCTCCATCAGCGCACATCAGTGAAGGAGAAAAATTTCTTGTTTATAACATTTTATAACATACTATGTAAAACTTTTATATATTTATTTATTTTTTTAATTTTTTTCCCTAAATTTTCTGTCTTTTTTTTTTTTTTTTTTTTTATTAATTTTTTTTACATTTATTTTGCAAAAAGTAAAAACACCAGTGGTGATTAAATGCCCCCAATAGAAAGCTCTTTTTGTTTGAAAAAAAAAATGATAAAAATATCATCTGGATACAGTGCAACATGACCGCGTAATTGTCATTCAAAGTGCGACAGCTCTGAAAGCTGAACATTGGCCTGGGCAGGAAGGGGGTGAAAGTGCCCTGTAGGCAAGTGGTTAAAAAGAGTCGGTACGTATTTTTTATTTTTTTTTACTCCAGTTCAGGTGCGATTTCCAGTGTCATACTTTAGAAAATTTGCAGCTGAACGAAATCACACCGGACTTTTTTTTTTTTTATATATATATATATATCCAAATCGCACTGTAATCAGCCGCGCACATTTGTGAACCGGGCCCTATTCACATCCTTCCGCTGTCTTGGTACGCTTTTCCTGCGCTTTTTATAGACTTCAATAGACCAGAAAACGCAGGTAAATGTAAGATCGCACACACGCCTCATTTTGCGCATGGCACGTTCAGATGTGAATTGGAATCGGTGTATTTTTTATCATGCATGCGTTCTTATGTGCTGCGAAACGCACAGGTGTGTGAACAGGGCCCCCCCCCCCCCCCAAAGGTCTATTTTAATATACGGCTGACCATATTGTAGACGTTCATTTAGACAGCCGTATACAGAAGTGTTAGACGAATTCCTCGCAATGCGACTTCCTCCTCCATCGGATGTTCTCATTTATATTGTAGAAAGATCTGTAACCAGATGTGATGGGATTCTATCATTTTGTATCATTTTGTATCTTTTATCGCAAATTTTTGCAGCGGTTTGTCTTTTCGAGTCCCTTTTTTTTTTTTTTTGTGGGTAATAAATTCAAGCGGCAGAAAACGCGATTGGAGCTGACATGAGTGATCCGTATTCCTGCAGACAGAAGAGGGAATTCGGCGGGCTCCGCGGGGCCTCCTCCGCTCACGCATTTACAGAAATGTAACCTGATTATCTGGCAGTGTTGACGGACGCGTCTGGCTCGGAGACATCTTCATACATCAGACTCGCTCTCCGACTGGTGATAAAGCCATACCGTCGCAGTGCGATTTTTTTTTTTTTTATTTTTTTTTTTTTTTATTTATTAATTTTTTTCCTGTTTTTTTTTTTTTTTTTGCCAACTCCGCTCCATAAATTATAATATTGCGAGCAGAAAATGGCTGGATTATAATAATACACCGGAGAGAGTCGCAGGAAAGGGAAACGACTTTATTATGAATGTTGTGTGATGGACTACATACAGTATCTCACAAAAGTAAGTACACCCCTCGCATTTTTGTAAATCTTTTCTTCTCTCTTTTCATGTGACAACACTGAAGAAATTACACTTGTCTACAATGTAAAGTAGTGAGTGTACAGCTTGTATAACAGTGTAAATTTCCTGTCCCCTCAAAATAACTCAACACACAGCCATTAAAGAGGAAGTAAAGCCTGATGGGTTTTACTTCCTCTTATGCTCGCATACTAGCCCATTATGTGCCACTTACCTGCAAAAGAATCCAGCGATGTCCCCTGTGTGGGCAGCATCCATCTTCTGGCACTCTTCCTTCCGTGCTGCGGACTCCGGCTCTGTGATTCGCTGGAGCCGCGTGACCTCACTCCCGCGCATGCGCACGGGAGCTGTGACTGACGGCACAGGCTAGGGAAGAAACTGCACTTCGTTTTGTTTCTTCCCCCACGCAAGCACCGTAGGAATTTTCGGTATACTGCTAGTGAAATGTCTCCTAAACGGCGCACGTTTAGGAGATATTTCCACTACCTATAGGTAAGCCTTTATTCTAGGCTTACCTATGGATAGAAGTCCAAAAAGTGGGTTTACAACCACTTTAATGTCTAAACCGCTGGCAACAAAAGTGAGTACACCCTAAGTGAAAATGTCCAAATTGGGCTCAATTAGCCATTTTCCCTCCCCGGTGTCATGTGACTCGTTAGTGTTACAAGGTCTCAGGTGTGAATGGGGAGCAGGTGTGTTAAATTTGGTGTTATCGCTCTCACTCTCTCATACTGGTCACTGGAAGTTCAACATGGCACCTCATGGCAAAGAACTCTCTGAGGATCTGAAAAAAATAATTGTTGCTCTACATAAAGATGGCCGAGGCTATAAGAAGATTGCCGAGACCCTGAAACTGAGCTGCAGCACGGTGGCCAAGACCATCCAGCGGTATAACAGGACAGGTTCCCCTCAGAACAGGCCTCGCCATGGTCCACCAAAGAAGTTGAGGTCACGTGCTCAGCGTCATATCCAGAGGTTGTCTTTGGGAAATAGACGTATGCTGCCAGCATTGCTGCAGAGGTTGTAGGGGTGGGGTGGGGGGTCAGCCTGTCAGTGCACAGACCATACGCCGCACACTGCATCAAATTGGTCTGCATGGCTGTCGTCCCAGAAGGAAGCCTCTTCTAAAGATGATGCACAAGAAAGTCCACAAACAGTTTTCTGAAGACAAGCAGACTAAGGACATGGATTACTGGAACCGTCCTGTGGTCTGATGAGACCAAGATAAAGGTATTTGGTGTCAGATGGTGACAAGCGTGTGTGGGGGCAACCAGGTGAGGAGGACAAAGACAAGTGTGTCTTGTCTACAGTCAAACATGGTGGTGGGAGTGTCATGGTCTGGGGCTGCATGAGTGCTGCCGGCACTGGGGGGCTACAGATCATTGAGGGAACCATGAATGCCAACATGTACTGTGACATACTGAAGCAGAGCATGATCCCCTCCCTTCAGAGACTGGGCCGCAGGGCAGTATTCCAACATGATAACCACCCCAAACACACCTCCAAGACCACCACTGCCTTGCTAAAGAAGCTGAGGGTAAAGGTGATGGACTGGCCAAGCATGTCTCCAGACCTAAACCCTATTGATCATCTGTGGGACATCCTCAAACGGAAGGTGGAGGAGCGCAAGGTCTCTAACATCCACCAGCTCCGTGATGTCATCATGGAGGAGGGGAAGAGGACTCCAGTGACAACCTGTGAAGCTCTGGTGACCTCCATGCCCAAGAGGGTTAAGGCAGTGCTGGAAAATAATGGCGGCCACACAAAATATTGACACTTTGGGCCCAATTTGGAGATTTTCACTTAGGGGTGTACTGACTTTTGTTGCCAGCGGTTTAGACATTAATGGCTGTGTGTTGAGTTATTTTGAGGGGACGGCAAATTTACACTGTTATACAAGCTGTACACTCACTACTTTACATTGTAGACAAGTGTCATTTCTTCAGTGTTGTCACATGAAAAGAGAGAAGAGAAGATTTACACAAATGTGACTGCGGGGGTGTACTTACTTTTGTGACATACTGAACATCAGTCTGAGTAGGACAGGAAGTCTGGTGTGCGTCGGAGAATCTCCCCCCCCCCCCCCCCCTCGGGGCGCAAGAACATACCCCCCCCCCCCTCTCCTCCTCTCCCCCCCCCCTCTTCTATCTCCACTCCTCCCCCTCCTCCTCCTTCTCCCGCTCCACCCCCCCCTCCCCCTCTCTCCCCCTGAACACCTCCCCCCCCCCTCTCCCCACACCCCTCCCCCCATACTCCCCCCTCTCCTCTCTCACCCCCCCTCTCCCCCTCTCTCCTCTCCCTCCTCCCCTTCTCTCCCTCCCGCGCCCCCTGGCTGGTCTTGGCGGTAATGTCTGTAGACCAGCCTTGTGTTGGCCCCGGGGCCCCTCCGCAGATCCTGATTCTGTGTGAAGGAGCAGAGCGGGGAGTGTGAACTGTCCCTTTCGGCAAATCAACAACAGGGAGCAACGTCTAGTACGATGTGAGGGGTCACCGGCTGCATAGAGGCAACGTCTGCCCCCCCCCCCCCCCCTGGCACATTCAGATGTTTAACCGGAACCTTCCACTCTGACATTTTATTTGTCGATCTCCTCCATGCAGATTGTTTAAAGCTGAAGTTTAATCGGCTTATATTTTGCCCCCCCCCCCACCCCATCTTTCCCCCCCATGATATTTTACAAATTGCTTTCCCTTTTTATGACATTCCTTATTTTAGAGCCTCGCTGCAGCTTCTAATGCACATTGTGAGAAGTTTTGGGGATTTGCTAATTAATGTAACCGAAGAAGTAGCAAAATGTGTACGGTTTATTACTAAAGGATTTCATAGCCTAAATATTACGTACTTTTGTTACTATATTAATATGTTTATTCTGTATAATGATAAAAACAATTATAAGAATCATATTTTTTCTTTTTCTCCTTTCTTTGAAAATATATATTTTTTAATATTATATCTATGTAGTATTTATAGAATAGTAATACAATAATACTAACATTTTATATAATATAATTTTTTGGTGTTGTATTATACTATATTATTATTATTGTAGTTATACAATTTAAATAATATAATATATAGTAATAATATATATGTGTGTTTTTTGTTGGTTGTTATCAATAACCATGACAAACATATTACTGTTATTATTTTTATGTAATAATTATTACATTTTATGTAGTAATAATATTTATATAATCCTAATATTTTAATAGTAATATATTTGGTGTGTTTGTTAACAATGCCAAATATTTTTTATTTTTTAGTAGTATTCATATAAAATGTATATAGTAATAATATATTTGGTGTGTTTGTTGTTTAATATCAACAATAATACCAAATATATATTTATATAAGTAGTAGTAGTAATTTTTATATTTGGTGGTGTTTGTTAACAATGCCAAATATTATATTATCATTGGATTTTAT